>OZ010681.1:14557193-15091193 GCA_963932265.1 Thymelicus lineola | reverse complement strand
GGTTGCTGTACTTATATTTAATGAATAATTTTAAGTTCCGTAATTAATTTTGGTTATTTCCTCTGCAATGCAAGTCGAATTAATAATCAGTTTGATTTTATTTTGCAATAGTGATTGTTTTATATTATAATTTAATAAATGTAATGCAAGTGCTCATGTGAATGCATTGTTATGTTTTCCCAATAAATCAATATTGCATGGTTGCATATTGCATGCCTCATTTAATCTTTTCACTCTCTGTTTGACAATGACATTTATAGTAATATACACAGGATTAACTTTTTTATAATTTAATGTCACAAACTCATCTCCCTGTATCCATAAAGTAGATTGGTCTTCATTCAATAAACCTTAATTAAACTCTTGCACGTTTCTTTTCGCCTGGTACCAATAATAATACTAATCGTCTCTTTATATGTTTTACTTTCTAACTTACTTACTTTAAATTCTTGCAATTTACTCTTCGCCTGGTGGCACATTTTACTCCTCTTATAATTCTTTGATTAATTTACTTTGGAATAATTTGCACATTTTCAGTCGCCTTTTAACATAATCATAATCGCCTCATAATTCTTTCATCTTAAATTTTTGACACAGAATAGCTCTTGCACCTTTCTATTTTCCTGGTACCACGTATCATCTTTACATGTATAACTCGACTTTAACTTATTGATAATTACTTACTTGGACTAAACAGGTACTCTATTATGTATTCTGTGACTAAACCTACTAACCAACCACCACCATCACATCACATGAGCCTTGCCCGCTAGGAACAGCTGCCTACAGCGCGCCAGGCGTTCAACTTCCAGAACGCGCGGCGCAACGCCCCTTCGTGTTGATCTGGTACGCGGCGCTCGACGAGCAGCCGGGCGGCGGCCTGCGGTACCAGGGCGAGATGATTCGAGGACACACGCCGCAGCTCGCTAACTTCAGGATACAGTTCTTGACGCATAAAGGTGGGTGGGTAGTAGGGTTGGGAGGTTGGGAGTCTGGATTGTTCCGACATTTCACATGATGTCCATAGTACCGACAATTCACTTGATTCAACAGAACGCATTTGCCGCAGCGGCGTCCGCCCGCCGCACGCGCTCTAGCAGTTTTTTTCGGCAGCAGCTTTTTGCCGGCTATTTATATAAAAAAAATTTTCGTCCGGACAAATTTCGACGTTTTGAAGTTTTGTCCAGATATTTCAGTCTTGCCATCTGGCAACTATGCTGAGTAGGTTATGTCTACTTCGTGTTTATTTCTGAAACTAGTCAGTCTAACTTACATTTAGATTTAACCAGCATCAAAATAGGCCTAAAAATCATAAATACGTACGTTAGCTATTTTACATTTACGAATATTATGACTGCACAACTCACGATCCTCATTCATCAATTGACAGCCTGATTCCTTAGTTATTAGTGAAGTGCTTGCGAAGCGAGCGGACCCACCCAGGTTCGATTTCCGAACAGGATAGATATTTATGTGTCAGATAAATGTTTTTACTCGGGTCGTGGGTTCACTGTATTGGCGATGTCTAAATTTATTTATTCTTTTTTGAACCTCACACAAGTAGTGGAACAAAAGGCAGACTTAATGCTTTAAGCATTTTCTGCCAGTCAACTTTAGGGCAGTGTTGTCAATTTGTTGTAAATTGTGTTGTCAATGTTGTCAATCACAGTGAATACTAGTGCAGGGGCAGGGTTACACATTCATATGAGTAACCATTTATTTATTAAAATAATTTATTTATTCGACATCATAATTTCAGGTAAACTTCTCCACACGTCATACTCCGAAGCTCACGCACCAGGGCTGCATCTTCTAAAAGAAAAGTACTACTCCCTCCTGAGAGTCAAGGATTACCCCGGCTTTGGCAAATTGGCCGTCATGGGACCCGACACTGATGTCAAAGAAGTGATTATATTGTTTTTATAATTTATTCTATAAGTTCATAGCACAGCATAAGTCTGTGCTATAAGTCCATTTTTTTAGACGAGTTCTATTTGGTAAACAATCTTACAGGGTATTTCACCATAATTTGTTATTTAAAAAAAGCTGGCACAAAATTAAAATAATTTGAGGACAGATCATCATTTAATGCCAAAACTAATTTTTGTTTATTATTCATTTTTTTAAGTAATTTAAATTAATATTTCAATAAAAAGTAGACCACAAAAGTAGGTAGTGTACCTATAGAAAGATAGATAGTAATAGCAGGCGTGGCGCACTCCGCATTTTAGCTATGACGTTACAAGTACATGCCGCGTTCGACATGTCTGGCTAATTCAAAACTCATAATGGCTGTCATACGTTCGTTATCTATGTATTCTATCTATATATTCTAGTGACAACTTTCAGATTAATTTTACTCTTTCAAAAAAGACAACCCCGACATTGCCAGAGAGGATAAGCGATAGTGTTAGAAAGTAAAGCAACTCATTACGCGTTTTTGATTAGCGCTGTGCGACCTGAATTACACTTTATTGCGTTGTAGGTTTACTATTTATTTAAAAGATTTTGCGGAGTTCGCCTTCTGTACTTATTATGGTCGTAGCACACATATCAACTCGTAAACGGAACGTAAACGTATCAACTCTTGCATGTCAGTATTCTTTGTATGAAACTCCCTACTGTAAAGCACACTTATCGGATTCGTAACGTAATCGCCTCGCCTCGAGACAAGCTCACGAACCGCGGTACGGTGCGTGGACGACTTGCCGTACCCGCGCTTACGTCTCACCGTACGCTATCCTTCGACTTTCCGTTTCCTAGTGCGCGCGCCGCGCCGCGGCTACCGCTGCGTCGGCGAACTGCTGTCATTCATTCCGTCAACCAACGGCCGGCGAGCCGTAAGCGCGGCGTCGCCTAGCTGTAGCCGAGTCGATTTGGAGCTGTTGGTCGGTTATAACGCGCTTACGTTAGGTTGACGGCGAGGCGATCCGGTGCCGATCCCTTTCCGAGTTGATATGTGCGCTACGACCATTATACTCGTGAGTACTATTATTTCTTCTGTGGTAATACATTGATGTCAAGTCATTTTAAACTCTTAAAATGACATTTCAGGGCCAAGAAGTGAACTTCATCCCGGTACAAATGCTAGTGGAGACGCCATTCGTAATAGACATAGTGTACACGCCCGAGGACCTGCCGGCTCCTCCTCTCCGGGGAGATGAGTACACCAGGGTGCTGGAAGCCAAGAAGAGAGCGTTCGATGACCAGTTTGAGGAGATCTTCCACTTGGCTGAGAAAGGGTAATACAATTTTCCTGTTTTATTTACAAAAAAAAATGGTTGTCTGTAAAGTCGGTTTACGGACGGTAGTTTAACGTGACAAAGTCATGACAAAACATTGATGAAATGACTGCATATTTTTATAGATAAGAAACTTTAATCTTTATACTACAACGCCATAAAGAACTCCTGAACTAAACTATTTTTTCAGCAAGTTCCTTTCTGACTTAATTGTGTATATAGTTTTGTTCATAGATGGCGCTTTCTCCATTATTCGCTCGCTCGCGGAACGCGACAGATGAGTCATGCATTATCGTGCGTGCACCCGGCGATCCGTTTTAATAGACGTTATCACGTCAAAAAGAGCTTGATAGATAGATGTCTGGCTAAAGGATATAAAGGATGACGATCATGATGTTATGATTCAGTCGGTATAATTGTGCTGAGCAAGTGGCTAGTTTCTATTCCTAGCTGAGGCAGATGTTTGGCTTCAACCCATTAATGACTCACTACTGTACACGGGTCTCTTCTCTTAAGGAGGCTTTGAGCATACTCCACCACGCTGCTCCAGTGCGGATTGGTGGAGGGGTTATTGGCCAACCCGAGTGTCGGAAGTTTTCAAACCGCCCGAGGGCCTCCGACATAGCTTAACGACTGTTATCTAATGATAACAACCGGGACCGACGGCTTTACGTGCCCTCCGAAGCTCTGACACGCTCAAGATTTTTTTGCCACTAGCGGTCAAGGCAGATAGATGATGGTTGAGGCAGATGTTTATTCCTTTGTAAATATAGAATTTCAATGTGCCTATGATGAATGTATAAGATTATTAATAAATAATTTGAACAAAAAAAAATTATATCGTATCACGTACCAGGTACGCAGAAGATGAGGTGTCTATAGCGCGCGCGGCGATGTCCAACATGGTGGGAGGTATTGGTTACTTCTACGGCACGAGCCGCGTGCAGTCCCAGTACACGCGCGAGCCCGTGCCCTACTGGAAGGCGGCGTTGTACAGCGGCGTGCCTAGCAGGCGAGTTGCAGTCTTATGTCGTACTGGTTAGGGTTTATATCTGCTTGACTGGTGCATGTCATGGTGGGAGGTATTGGCTACTTCTACGGCATGAAATTGAAATTAAATAATGTGCTCCACTGTAGATACTATATTATGTCAATATTAGATATCCCTATTGCTTGATCGAATGCTTATTCACAATTTTTTTTAATACCGGTTACCATAATGAGTCGTCAATTTGTTAACTACCTGTACTACCATCACATTTTACACGTCACGACATATACCCATGTTAAATATAGCTCCAAACTCTATTCTGAATTCCGAATTGTTCTAGATCGTTCTTCCCCCGCGGGTTCCTGTGGGACGAGGGTTTCCACGGGCTGCTGATCGGGCGCTGGTCCCTGGACATCCAACTGGACATCGCCGCGCACTGGCTCGACCTGCTTAACGTCGAGGGGTGGATACCGCGCGAGCAGATCTTAGGTGAGAGGCTACGAGGCTACGAAATAGTGCTTTGCTTGCGTTTACCGAGATTCATGAAAATCCGTTCTGTAGTTTACATTTTATGTTTGTTTTTAACACAAAAAGCGTCTGTATCTGTGTATCTGTGTATCCGTTGTGTGTGTGTATATATTGTCTGTCTGTGGCATCGTAGCTCCCAAACAGATGAATTGATTTTGATTTAGTTTTTTTGTCTGAAAGGTGACTTAATCGAGAGTATTCTTACCTATGTTTAGTGTAAATAAAACTGTCGGGGGTTTTTTTAAATAATAATTGAAGATTATTCGTACAAACCGATGTTCATTGTACCAGGAGCGGAGGCGCTAGCAAGAGTCCCGAAGGAGTTCGTGGTGCAGAGCAACGCGGCGGCCAACCCGCCCATGCTGGCCGTGACGTTGGCGCGGCTGGTGGCCAACAACACCAGGCTGACAGCGGCGCAGCGGGACAGGCTCGATCATCTCTTTAATAGACTGCAAGTATGTTTTTGAAGTTAAACTATCTATACGAGTATATAAATATAAAACAAAGTATCTGGGACTTACACGCTAAATTACTATCTAGTAAGTAAAATTATAAGTAACTAAATTAATAAGATTCATACAGTGACAATGCAGAATCACACACCACACCACGCACAGATACGCACACGCCACAGACACACACAAATATAAACACACACACACACACACACACACACACACACACACACGCACGCACGCACGTACGCAAGAATACATGACGGACACAAACCGTAACTTAGTTTAGTATTTAAGTTTCTCATTTTAATGTGATGTAAAAATCTTATGAGAAATAAAGTTTCTTTAAACCGAAACCGAAACTTCATAATGGGGCGTTTGGAAAAATATGAGAGTAAAATTTTTACGATGCGACAGCCAAAAAGCGACATGATGAAGGTGCGTGATGCTTCTGTATACTAGGCGTACAGCATTCGCTGGAGTTTTGGATTTTTTTATAATATTTGTAGGATGTGAAAGTTTATATGTATGTTTTTTCCTCTTTCGTGTTCTTATCTAAAACAGCTATCAACGTGATCACATAACTTTATTTCAACTCAGTAACTTAAGCTGACCATACATGATCAAGTGTACTTGTCAAGTTTGCAGCGCACTTGATGCGGCATCCAGTCTACATGAGCTAGCTGTAAAGCCAGATAGCCATACACCGTCAAGTTTACTGGATGGCGCATCAAGTTCCCTGCAAACTTGACAAGTAAACTTTATCATGTATGGCTATACTAAACGCAAAGACTCGTGGCAGGTGGAGTAATAAGACGTGCGAAAGAGACGGCGCACACCATTTTCTCTCTCGCACTTGCAATGTTTATGGATGACGTCACACAGGTACAGAGATGCGAAACACCTAATTTCCATAAACAGTGCAAGTGACAGAGAGAAAATGATGTGCGCCGTCTCTTTTGCACGTTTTATTACTCCACCTGCCACGAGTCTTTGCGTTTAGTATAGCTTTATTTGCTATGTAAAATGTAACAATGTTGTCTGTCTGCAGGCGTGGTACCAATGGTTCCAGACGACGCAGCGCGGGGAGGAGCCGACCTCGTACCGCTGGCGGGGTCGCGCGGATGACGGAATGCAGCTCAACCCCAAGACACTGACCTCGGGGCTGGATGACTATCCCAGGTGAGGGGACCCACATACAGTCATTTCTGTTAACAACTTGGGCGTAGTACCAAGTATGTAGTATTGAACGAAAATAACGGTCCTAAATCAACCAAAACGTTAGCCGTTTTACTCGAGACTTTTTAATTTTTTCGTATTAACAAAGTGTCCGTCATCTAATATATTTGACTGTTGTCTCAGCACAGTCCAAGTGCGTTTCAGGAATAGATCTCATCATAAGACTTACTTACTAAGTACTTGAAGCAAAACAAGGGGGGGGGAGTTAAGTACTAGTTAACCTACAACTCCATTTCTTCACTAACACTAACAACAGCCACAATGTAATGTATCACTGGAACGCTTCATGTCCCAGGGCGTCCCATCCTTCAGACATCGAGCGGCACGTGGATCTCAGGTGTTGGATATACGCGGCGGCGGACGCTATGGCCACCATAGCTGGAGTGCTGGGCCGAGGGACAGATAAGTGAGTAGAGCATCGTCTGTCCTTGTTTATTGTCGTACTAGTGAAAGAGACAGACAATTGTTGTGTTGGATATACGCGGCAGCGGACGCTATGGCCACCATAGCCGGAGTGCTGGGCCGAGGGACAGATAAGTGAGTGATCGTCTGTCCTTGTTTGTTGTCATACTAGTGAAAGAGACAGACAATTGTTGTGTTGGATATACGCGGCAGCGGACGCTATGGCCACCATAGCTGGAGTGCTGGGCCGAGGGACAGACAAGTGAGTTACATCCTCCGTCCTTGTTTATTGTCGTACTAGTGAAAGAGACAGGTGCCTGTGACTTCGACCAAACTACATTTGATATTCTAAAACTGATGAGCTTTGGAATAACTGTTATTAATATTAATCATCTTTATTTTATTTTTATAATAATAAATAATTTTGTTTTTCGTTATCTCTACTTATAAGCACATATTTATTCAATGTACTAAGCGAAACATGCCTATTAGTTCACATTTAAAACATTGACGACCAGTGTGTCGTATTGTTACCACGCCGTATCGCCGTGCCAAGGGTCCTGGGCTCGATCATTAGCGAAGCGGGAAGGGAACATAATCTAACATTTTAACAAAAAAAATAACCGACTTCAAATGAAGTACATTGTACTTTTGACATGGATGCCATTGTCAGATCTCGTTCAAATTTATGTGGGACCACACGACAAGCACCAGCTTTCGATTAAAACAAAAATCATCCAAATCGGTTCACCCAGTCCAAAGTTCTGAGTTAACAAACATAAAAAAAAATACAGTCGAATTGAGAACCTCCTCCTTTTTTTGAAGTCGGTTAATAAAAGTGGAAATCAATGGATCCTTTTAATAGATCTAAGTGCTCGGTTGGCTTTGTGTGTGTTGTGTTTTTGTGTCTGTGTGTTGTCAGTGGCACCCACGACACATGGAATGCTAGCTATGTGTGTGTAGAGTTATTATAATAATGATTACAGATTCGAAGCTACCCGCGACCAGTTAGGCGATGAAGATTTGTTGAATGAATTGCATTGGTCGCCACATACGCAGACTTACGCTGACTTTGGTAAGTTCATGACGTCCTATTAAGGTCGTAGCTCATCTACACGACACCGCTCCCACCCAACCAAAGTATGAGAATTCAAATATAGACTTAAAATCGTGCTCTGTAGGTGCACTTTACAGTAACAACAAAAATTAGCAGCCCGCGCGCGGGAAGCAACCTTACCGCAACCTTGCCACTCAATAGTTGCATCTACAGAGCACGATTTAAAGTTTATATTTGAATTCTCATACTTTGGTTGGGTGGGAGCGGTGTCGTGTAGATGAGCTACGACCTTTAATCGGATGAGATGTATTTATAGACTTTAAAATTATCCGAAGAAAAAAATATCCAAGATCAACCTTAACGTTAGCTGGTTTATATGACTTTTTAATTTTTTCGTATTAACAAAGTGTCAGTTGTCTAGTACATTTAAATGTTGTCTGCAAAGTCGCAAGTCTAATGTAATACAATACAATACAAATACTCTTTATTTGTACACCAGAAATAAATATACTGTAATAAAACAAGGTACGTTATACAAAAGGCGACCTTATAGATAAAGCAGCGATTTCTTCCAGGCAACCTAACAGAAAAGGATAACACAATACAAAGAAAGAAAGAAAAAGGGTAGCAGTGTACATAAATTATAAAAGAAAAAAGAAAACGAAATTATAACATGATGACAGTTGTGGGGAGTAAAAGAAAAGTTTATTGCATAGCAAGATAGAATTCCTTAATTTGTTGTGTTGTTAGTTTACTTTAAAGAACTAGGATTTCGTTTAGACTATGGAACCCTAAAAATGGAGAATACAAAGATTTCTCTTCAGCTATTAATATATTGTGTCTATGTTATTAAGTTGGTGTTAACTGTATTAGATGTATTCCTTCAATTTGTTAATTTCTTAAAGAATTTATATTGTTGTTAATCGAAGTGTTATACTAAAACAATCGAAAACTTGTTTTCATAAATTAGCTATATTTGAATAGTTTAGTATTTTTGGATGTTTCGATTTTAACTACTCATTAAGTATGCATTGTAAAAACTTTGTTGTTTAATATGCAACTCACATACCTGTGTTTACAATATCTAGGATTAAAATGTAGGTACACTAGATATGTATATGTAATATTTATTTTTGAATAAAGATCATTTGAAATTGAAAAATTGAATTAGATGTATTGACTTTCAATGTTGCACAGTAGAATAATACTAATGAAATACCAACGGATTTCCGCAAGGTAACGACTGATACTATTAACTATGTGTGTATGTATTGCAGGTTTACACACGGACGGCGTGAGGCTGGTCAGACGGCAGGGGAAGAGCCCCAACGAGCCCAGTAGAGTGGTGCGCGCCGTCACCACGCCGCCGCAACCCACGCTCGTCACCTCCGCTTTTGGTACGTTGAGACCGTCACCGTAACCGTGACCGAAGATATCCGATGTCGATGTTGGTTCATCAAACAGTTACCGTGTTCCGGCTGGAGAACTGTTCTTTCTTTCTCATGTCTTTCTTGGTCAGCACTGGTGATTACTTTGGTGGTCCAGGAATGATGGGTGCAATTACCACCAGGTGGATTATCAGGCCGTTTGGCTAGTATACTACTGTACTCTCCTACTCTCCTAGTACAGTCGACTTAGGAATGCAGTGCATAATCCTGTTTGCTTGTGTTATCAATAAAGTCAAAATCAAAGTCAAAATATTTTATTCATATAGGTATCATTGATACACTTATGCACGTCATTTTTTGGCTTTTCGGAAGGTGCTTTGTCATGGAGGAGAAGAAAAGCCTAAAGAAACTCCTCAGCACATCTTTTAAAAAAATATTACAAAAAAGATATTATCATACAAAAGTTTACTATTCTGAGTGGAACTGGTTGCAGAGCTAATCATTTCCATGCGTCTTTGTCATTTAAATACTCGTCTACACTATAATATCCCTTGCAAGTCACGTATTAATTTTGGGATTTTATTATAGAAATGTACACCAAGCCCTATGAAAGATCGTTGCACTTTACTTACTTATTAATATTAAATGATACCTGTACACGTAAGGTATGATTTAACATGAATAAATAAACAATCTATACTAATATTATAAAGAGGAAAGCTTTGTATTTTTGTATGTTTGCAACGAATAAACTCAAAAACTACTAAACCGATTTTAAAAATTCTTTCGCCATTAGAATGCTACATTATTCCTGAGTAACATAGGCTATATTTATTTTTAGAAAAAATTAGGGATCCTTGCTAAAACTTCAGTAACGTGAACCAAGGTGTAAAAAAAATTGCTTAAAAATTTATTTTATCGCATACGCTGCAGAAACTATTGATGATAGAACAATAAAATGTTCTACAATATTAGAGAAAATATCAATATCTACAAAAAACGTCGCGATACTATATGTCCAACTATTATAGTTATGTCACTATAACCACTTTTTACATTTTAAAAGTCAATAAAAAAGCTGACCAATATCAGACCATGATAACCATACCTTTGTATTAATCCTTATCCAAATAAATCATTTCATATTCAAAACTGTTTCAATACCTATTGATAACTTTTTGAATTACTCAAATCGGACATTCCATTCAGAAGATATTGGAAAATGATCCCCAGGGATAAAAATAACGAATGGAAGTGACTTAAATACAAACCAATTTCGTCAGTTTTAGAGTTATAAACATGAACATTTTTATGTAAATTCATAGTTATAAACAAAAGTTAATTTTAACACATTTTTTTGGAAAATCATCCCCTAATTGGTTAATTAAGGGGATGCAAGTTAGTATGGCAACTTCGTCAGTTTTGAAGTAAGAAGGGTGAAAATTTGTGCTTATATAAGCTTATAGTTAAACAAGAAATAAGTGTATCACGGTTTTTTCAAAATTCATCCCCTAAGGTGTAATACTTCGTCATTACACGCTTTATTAATAGCTTCACCTGTATGTTTGTAACTTCTCTTTGGACTTGATTTTGACCCACTTCAAACGGTCAGATTTCTTTCAAACTTCGTAGACTTATCGAGGACCAAAGACAATTCAATATTTAAAGAAAAAAGAAAGAAAGAAAGAAAACCCTAATTACACGCTTTAATTAGCTTAAAACGGTCAGATTTCTTTCAAACTTCGTAGACTTATCGAGGACCGAAGATAATTCAATATTTAAAGAAAAAAAAAAGAAAGAAAGAAAGAAAGAAAAACCTAATTACACGCTTTGATTAGCTTGAAACGGTCAGATTTCTTTCAAACTTCGTAGACTTATCGAGGACCGATGACAATTCAATATTTCAAGAAAAAAAGAAAGAAAGAAAGGAAAACCTAACTATACGCTTTAATTAGCTTTAAATGGTCAGATTTCTTTCAAACTTCGTAGACTTATTGAGGACCGATGACAATTCAAATTTAAAGAAAAAAAAATAAAGAAAGAAAGAACAACCTAACTACACGCTTTAATTAGCTTTAAATGGTCAGATTTGTTTCAAACTTCGTAGACTTATTGAGGACCGATGACGATTCAATTTTTAAAGAAAAAAAAGAAAGAAAGAAAAACCTAATTACATGCTTTAATTAGCTTTAAATGGTCAGCCTAACTACACGCTTTAATTAGCTTTAAATGGACAGATTTCTTTCAAACTTCGGAGACTTATTGAGGACCGATGACGATTCAATATTTAAAGAAAGAAAGAAAAACCTAACTACACGCCTTAATTAGCTTTAAATGGTCAGATTTCTTTCAAACTTCGTAGACTTATCGAGGACCCATGACGATTCAATATTTAAAGAAAAAAAAGAAAGAAAGAAAGAAAAACCTAATTAAAAAGAAAGAAAGAAAGAAATTATTTATTCTGTTAAGCACTGCAACAAGTTACAAATTGAATCTTAATAAAACATTCATAAAATTACTATAAGTTGTTACAAACACATAACCTGCTGCAGCACTGCTTAACAAAAAAGGTATGCACTCAGCATATGCCGCAGTGAACCACGGCTACTGATTTTCACTACAACCTTTATTGTATCGCAGTAAACTACACGCTAATACGCGTGTAATTACACACTTTAATTAGCTTTAAACAGTCAGATTTCTTTCAAACTTCGTAAACTTATCGAGGACCGATGACAATTCAATATTTAAAGAAAAAGAAAGAAAGAAAGAAAGAAAAACCTACATGTAGTACGCGAGTGATAAGTTATACTTATTTATTTATTTATTTATTTATTCCATAATTTACAACTAACAACTTTACAAATTCTTTGGCATCATTAAATAAATATTTAACACTAGCTGTCTTGGCGAACTTCGTATCGCCTAATAATTAGTGATTCATGTACTTTGTTGTTACTTTTAACGTTTATAGTTTTGGTAGGTTTAACAAATCAGAGACCATTAAATTCCCTCTCTCTTTCCATCCCGCTCCCTCCCCCTCCCTCTCGCCCTCCCGTTCCCCTTCCCCCTCCCGCTCCCGCTCGCTCTCCCCCTTTCTCTCCCCTCCCCCTCCCCCTCCAGCAAAATACATAGTATAATTTTCTTTAGTTTCAATCAGAAATAAAATTGCGTGATATTTGCCGAGACCCCCCTCTCTCCAACGTAAGATTAGATGAGATTTGACTCAGCCCCCTCTCCCCCTTAAAAATCTCACGTAATTTATGGACGTTCTCTTTTTAGTTTTATTAAACTATTATTTATTTTTGATCTCAGAAATGTGAAAATTAATATGTAAGCTTATAATTAGAAACAAAAATGAATTGTTATAGTTGTAACAAGGGTAGGAGAGGGGAGCAGGAGCGGGAGAGGGAGAGGGAGAGGGAGCAGGAGTGGGAGAGGGAGCAGGAGCGGGAGAGGAAGAGGGAGCGGGAGAGGGAGAGGGAGGAGATATGCACACAAAAACTATAGCGGCTAAGAACGGCTGTATCGATTTTAATGATCTCTGATTTGTTACATTCTAAGGCGATACGAAGTACGCCGGGTCAGCTAGTATGTAATAAAATTACAGAGGGTTTTACACTCATGCCTTGCATACTTAATTCCTTTGTCGACTGCACATTTACTAAAGAGATACTAACAATATGTTCCCTGCAGGGTACGTGTCGTTGTTCCCGATGTTGCTGCAGGTGCTGCGGCCGGCCAGCGAGCGGCTGGGCAAAATCCTGGAAGACCTGGACAAACCTGATCTGCTGTGGTCGCCCTATGGACTCAGGTACGTGGTGATGTTTATACTCGCCGAGGGACATTACTGGATAGCTTTAGGTACTAGCAGGTTAAGAAAGAAAGAAAGAAAGAAAGAAATACTTTATTTCAACAGTTACTTACTACAGATAAACAAATATGGGTATAATAAAAAAACTAAAACATTAAGATTACAGTTAAGCTCTCTGCTGTAAGCACTAAGGAAATGGATCGCACTCAGTAATTGCTATGGAGAACCACAGCACTGAACAAACAGAACGAAACGCATAACAGAAACTTTTGTCACCAATACGGGATGGTAAAACAAAATTTGCCAATTTTTGTTTGATGGAGAACATTTTATACTTATCAAGTCCTGATATACAATTAAACTCATCTATATTTATTTTTATTCATAATGACCTTGTCCCACCTGCGTTGTAAGCATCAAGAATGACATTACGCAGTTAGCGCGCTAGAAGGTATGTTGTCGTGTTAATGTCATGACACGTAACGCGATAACTTAGGTGGCGGTTTATTCGATACATAAAAGGATTTTAATTCTGTTGGACATATTTACTGCTCAACGTGCTAAATAAGGCGCATTCCAATATAGCTGGTAACATTAACGCAGATGTAGCAGGGGCATAACACAAATAGAACACGTACGCGCGCACACGCACGCACGGACGTACGCACGCACGCACACAAATACATACACGCATATCTTTTCCACGTTATAATGACCTCTATTCCAGATCGCTGTCAAAGTCCTCGCCGCTATACATGAAGCGCAATACGGAACATGACCCGCCGTACTGGCGTGGCCAGGTGTGGATCAACATCAACTATCTCGCTCTCTCCGCGCTCAAACACTACGGTGAGGTGAGCGGGCCGCACGCGGAGCGAGCGAGACAGCTGCATGTCAGACTTAGAGAGAACGTCGTTAGTGAGTATAGCCTCGTTTTTATTAAACTTATTTCTTTTTAGTTATAATTAGTTTAGTTAATAATTAAATAAATTTATTAATTAGCTTCAACCCATTAAATGCCCACTACTGGGCACGGGTCTCTCCTCTTAAGGAGGCCTAGAGCATACTCCACCACGCTGCTCCAGTGCGGATTGGTGGAGGGGTGAGGGGCCAACCCGAGTGTCGGAAGTTTTCAAACCACCCAAGGGCGTCCGACATGGCTTAACGACTGATATCATGTGATAACAACTGGGACCGACGGCTTTACGACCGCGCCCGCTGTTGCTTATTTTTGTCGATCACTTAGGATCGACGCAAGCCGCTGGGCTATGAGCGCTTCAAATACTAAATAGGACTCGTCTTAAAATATCGACTATAGTAAGTTAAGACTTCACTATGGCTGCCTATCGAGTTCTTATGCCAACAATGTATGTAAAAGTTTCATTCTTATGAGAACTTCGGAATAAGTTTCTATTTTATTTGTTTTGATTAATTATTGAATGTTTACTTGTAAACATATAAGTGCATATGTGTCATATTTTAATTGTGAAACTAATAAAACCATCTTTTTCTCTCCAGATAACATAATATCAGAGTACAAGCGTACAGGCTACCTCTGGGAGCAGTACTCTGGGGAGGACGGCAAGGGGTCAGGGTCGAGACCCTTCACCGGATGGACTGCTTTACTGGTGCTCATGATGGCTGACGAGTACTAGGGCTACAGGAAACGACAGGAGTACAGACTGATGTTACTGGGATACTTTGGAGGCGAACTTCTATATGGGTGGAATAACCGTGTGATGAAAGTAACGTTTTGCAACGCTTTATTGTAACTTTTTACCGTCATGGTGGAGTGTGCCGCCAACTAACAGAGTGATATGAATACGGGAGAAAATATTTGTTACTGTATCGATATAGTGGAGACGGGGTAAGAAAATATTTTATGTTTAAAGTATTAATGGTAACATTTAAACACCTAAAATATTATTCTTTTATCAAAATCAATTACAATAAACTAAATATCATTAATTTAAAATGTTAAAAATAGTACTCAGTGTCACGTGACCTCAAATGCCATTTTGTGCATATGTGATATGACGTCATTGTTCGTATTTTATAAGCAAATTCAACGAACTTCAATAGACCGCTAGTATTGAATATCGGTTAGTGACGTCACGTGACATTTTTGGTGGGAAATTGATATTGATTTTTATTTATCGATTTTTGTTTTTAAATTGAACATTATTATTTTTATAATATTTTTTTAACGTGATAACGTTTATAAAGACGATGAGCCTGAGAGGCATTCACGAAAACCGAGTAACGGCCGGAGTAACGTTACGGAAGCGCGCGCAGCATTAGAGAGAGAGGCACGCTAGACCGGCCGTCTCTCTCCCACTCAAGCGTAATCGGTCCGCTTGGAAGGTCACGAGCCACAACGCGCGCAAAGTATCGAGAAAGAGATACGCTGAATAATAATAAAACGAAATATATATCTGTAATTTAATATGTAAAATTGTAATTTTTATTTTATTTTACAATCTTTTGAAAAGAAATGATTTCTCGTAGCTCGTACGTATTATTATTATATGAAAACGAAAATCTACAATAGCGTCATCTCTGTTTATAGGTATGAACTACTTGAAAGAACTTTACACAGTACATCGACTCGGACTTTAGTTGTAGTCAAGAAAATCACAGATGTCGCGCAGCTCCTGATATTTAAAACGATTTAAACCAAATTTTCAACTCAAATATATTTAAAATCGTATAGTTAGTATGAAATTTAATATTATAATCTAGCTAGATACGCGGGTCGCGGTGGCGCGTCAAGCCATGTTCAAGCTGACACAACTGGCGAGTAGCACCGCGGCTCCGTGCGTAGGGCTTCCATTACGTTCTTACATTACATTATTTATATCATAAATTATTCTTCTACGAAATAGACGTTATCACGTAAAACCATTGTCCGTAAACCGACTTTACAGACAACAAATTTTTTCGTGAAGATTAAGGTTCTATCTATAAAATAAAATTGAATCCTAAAATGAGTCAATTTTGAGAGTCAACAATTTCGAAAAGGCCCATAATTTAAAAAACTGCAGGCAAATTGTTATGAAAAAGTTTTAGTTTCAATAATAGCAAAATCGTACTTTGCGTTCATTCATAAAATGCTTCAAAGTGTGAAAATGTCGACGGTAGATTGAACATTGTTTTCATCACAAATCACTATATATAAATTGTAATATTGTATATTATTATTATGCCTGCTCAGCATCTTAGAAATATTTAATAACACCTGCTGTGCAAAATGTTTCTTTGATGATATTACTATAGAACTTGGCAGTGTGTAACAATTTTGGTTTTTGAAAGAAATTAAAAAATAATCAAGCTGTTTTGGCGGGAAAGCATACCAGTGGCAGATATAAAAATAATTACGGTCATTCGTAGTTATTTTAAATATAATTATTTTGCTATAAAAGAGCGTTTTTGTGTGAAGGTCTTTTAAGAAAAAAATTATTACTTTGTACATTCCTTTCCCAAAGTGATTCAGCCAAAGGGAATAGTGGCAAAGAAAATATCATTAGATTTTTAACAATAGATTTAGGTCTACGTAAAGGCAGTTTAAACAGCTCAAGATTTTACATCTGTAGTTATGTGTTAGAAACTATTCATAATTATTATCCATAAAAAAAGAAGTTGTACAATAACGAATTCTTAATAAGAGAGATAATGGATGTCATGTTTTTGGCCCATTAGATATTTTTTCTCCAAAGCGCTAGGACATAAAATCTGTAGGGATTATCCATTTTTGATTAATAATAAGAATAATGACCTTATTCTTAATTATTCAAATTATTCAATACATTTAAGCTGATGTAAAGTAACGGTTCTACAATATTAGCCTAATGTTGTGATCACTACATGTCAATATTGCCAACTCAGAGTTCGGTGCTGACTGCTGACATAATATGCGATCACCTTTATTATATTGACAAATGCAAATACCATTCAATCAACACAATGTTCAAATAGTAAAACAATTCAAATAGTAAAAAACAAAAGAAGATTAAAATTTCGCGCGACTATATTAGAAATCACCAATAATGTTTCGCACCTTCGGTGCAACAAAGGCACAACAGCTTTTTTTGTAATTTTACATTAGAGGACTTTAAGATTTTTTCACATTCGCATTTATTTCCATATTACTGGATTACTATCAGCTGTAGTAGGTTAAAAATATACACACTATTAATTGTTTATAGTTTTTGCTACAGTTTCACGTAAAATGCTTATTTTATAGACAATTTGCATACTAACTCAATTTTACAGTTTTGGCTATTTGTGACTTTGTTGCACCGAAGGTGCGGTTTAATGATTCTTTGTAGGTATTGCAATTAATAAATAGATTTTTCGCGTATGGTTTTACTTATAACGAAGGATTTTATAGATGTTAGTTCAATTATAAAGACTGTAAAGTCAATTGTCATACTTTAATGGCTTCCAAGTTAGACGAGATTTACGTTGGTTAATAGGAATCATTAGTATTAATTAAATGAATGTAATGATCTCACCCCATTCATTTCTTCAAATATAAATGTAATTATTTGTTTACAATTTTTATTAAAGCAATGAGAACGTGTATATAAAATTGGATTGGTTATATAATGTCTATCATGGGTTAAAATATTCGCAGATATTTAGGGTTTCTATTTTTTTCCATTATTATAAGTTAATTCTTGACTGCAATCCCACCAGATGGTAAGTGGCGATGTAGTCTTAGGCACTATAAAAGCCGGCGCAAACGAGGTACTTTTGTCCTCGAAGGACAAGTCGCCCGGGAATATATTAGGGGTTCAACGCAGGCGGTGTGAGAATATTTTTAAAGAGAATACAGTCATGCAAGTGCTTGGTGTGCGTTACGGACAAAAGTACCTCAAGGATTATCCCTCGTCTGCATAGTAGTACAGTCAATAAAGCATTTGTAGAGTGCGTGAGCGGGAACCTAAGCGATTTCTTCAGAAAGTTATTCAGGGTGCTTAGGGAGTTAACATACTAAAAGTCCCCGCGTCTAGGAGGTGAGCCGGAGGGAAGGGGGGGGTTACAAAGGTCTCAATTTTAGGTTTTTCGCCAATATCTCAGAAACGGTGCGTTGTAGCGAAAAATGTTCTAAGATGAAATGAAAGCTTAGAAAATTCTCTATAACTTTAATTCTGTACACTTTTTCCATATCTCCAACCGTTTTTGAACTACACGCTCCAGAAATGTCGAAATTAAAGTAATTCAGCGTGATAACCATTACCTGATGCGAAAATTATCTTAAAATTTATAGTAACCTAAGCTGGGAGTACCTCCACGTAGTAAAAGCAGTAACAATGGGAAATCGCGTTTTTTACAACAGTGGATAACTGAGCAGAGGCGGGAAAACAATCATGATATTGATGAAGATTTCTTTTCGCTCAATATCTCTAATGCTCGCTGTAGGAAACGCAACCTTATTGGCTAAAACTCCTATTGATATTGTATACTTGCCTTCGGGCTTATGTTATTATAGGTTTTCGCATTTTTATTTCGTCTGGCAGTGGCACGGTAGCCTAGCCGGTAACGCAGGGGGGCAGACACAAAATATTCTTTTCTGATATACATACACTGTTATTAGTAACACATTTGGTTATCCAACATGAGTACTAATAAGATGCATTCTGTATGACGAGAATGTCGTTGAAGGAAGTAACGATGTCTCTGAGGGAAAGGGAAGGGAATACTGGGTCGTATTAAAGCTAGTAAGGAAAGGAAAGACGGCAAATATCTTTGTAATAAGTTTCCTTGAATTTCCCTCCCTTTTGATTTACATCAGCTGTCGTAAAAATGACACCCGAACTGATTCCATTAAAAAAGACGTCAGGCAGGCATCTTTATCTAATGAAGAGGCAGGGCAGTCGCAGCTCAGACCTTCTGCTCCACCATTTGCCTTCAAGAATAATTGTTTTTTATGTGCATGTTGCGTTAATGAAGATATAAAAAAGCCTTTTAACAAAAACAAACAAAAAAAACGAGTATCTCATCGTGGGAAAGTAATCTATGTAAGCAAATATTTCTTCCATAGCCTCTACGACAAGGGTATCTCTAGAGATCTCAGTTTTGTAGAGTTTTGGGTAACTAACAGGCTTCACAAGTGAGTAATAGTGTCTTCGTGATATTTTGCTCCTTCAGCAACAATATCGGTGATGCAGGAAAAAATATCAAGAACTTCGTTACCCCAGGCATCATTTCTCGAAGAACATACCTGCTTGATACAATATTTAGCAGCTAGAGTCTCAACTGAATGTACAACCCGCCTTTTGTTCAAGGGCTTTTTTATATCTTCATTAAGGCAATATGTACATAAAAAACAATTATTCTTGAAGGCAAACGGTGGAGCAGAAGGTCTGAGCTGCAACTGCCCTGCCTCTTCATTAGATAAATATGCCTTCCTAACGTCTTTTTTAATGGTATCAGTTCGGGAGTCATTTTTATGACAACTGATGTGAAACACGCTGTTATCACGCTGAATAACTTAAATTGCTACATTTCTGGAGCGTATAGTTCAAAAACGGTCGGAGATATGGAAAAAGTGTACAGAATTAAAGTTATAGAGAATTTTATAAGCTTTAACTTCATCTTAGAACATTTTTCGCTACAACGCACCGTTTTTGAGATATTGGCGAAAAACCTAAAATTGAGACCTTTGTAACCCCCCTCCCTCCGGCTCACCTCCTAGACGCGGGGACTTTTAGTATGTTAACTCCCTAAGCACCCTGAATAACTTTCTGAAGAAATCGCTTAGGTTCCCGCTCACGCACTCTATACCCTCTTTTGAGTCATTCCTTGACTGGACTATAGGCTGTTAACTTTACTATTGGAACGAAGTTCCTTATCGCGCGTTGTGAAAGGGGGCTAGACGGAAAAAATTCTTACGACACTTTTTTTCTTACGACACTTTTTGATTCTTACGAAAAGTCGTGACGACACTTTTTGCTATTGAAGTTGTAAGAAGTACAGAGATGGCGCTGTACAACTCAGTGTTTTCGCGCGTTGTGAAAGGGGGCTAGACGGAAAATTACGACACTTTTTGATTCTTACGAATACACACTTACACCTTTCTTACACTTTTTTTGAAGTGATTCAGAGCGTTTTACAGAGATGTCGCTGTACAACAAAACAATACTTAAATCGAAAGGAACTTCGTTCCATCCGGGTGTCCCTTGACACCTCTCATTTCTTTTTATTATGTATTAAGCTGTTTCTTGGGGATTAATGTCTTCTTATAATGGATAAGGTGTATAGAAGCCACTCACATAGGGTGTAATTACAGGTCAACGATTTTAAGTATTTATTTTATGACAAAAAAATCGCGTGTCTTGGTTACTTGTGATTTCTTTTGTTTATGCTTCTTGCAACCCAAGGATTCCTAATGCGGATGTGTGTGAACATAATCTAGGTATTTATAATAAAAAGTCGTTTTAGGATGTTTTTAAACTAGCTTGTAGTCCATCTTGTAATAAATAACTTTAGCAACCTCATAGTCTGGCAAACATTGTATCATACATTCAAAATGTCTACATAATAGCAGAAATTGTGACTTGTCTTATTATTTTCCATTTATGGTGCTTTTATTTTAACTTTATTTGTTAATTATGTTAACGTAACAGAATGAACATTATTAATAATCGACATGTTTTGTCAATCTTTTTAATTAATTTTGTTATGGAGTTCTGACAATGATATATTTTTAAGTAATTTGGTTGTCTGCGTTTCTTTTTCATATTTTGTAAATAAATTATTGTTGTTTACGTATTTGTATTTTATTTTACTTAGTAGTTAAAATGGTTAGTGAACTTTAATGGCCTATCAAATTACTTTAAAGCATTTATAATAATAGACCAACGACTGTGCGCCGGCTACCTAATAGCTCACAGCCCTAAGTAAGCCTAACGGCCAATTAAAAGCCCACCCGCTTGTGTCGATTCTTAAGTCCAAAGTAATCCACAGAGTAAAGTAATAACGGACCATTGAAGTATAATGTCACAGAACAGACATCTGGAACAAAATGTGTGTTCCGCCCGGGAGGTTCGATTTTCAAAATTGAGCCCCGATTCTCCTTTCAAAATCGAACGAATCCATTGAAGATTGAAGCCACGTGGCGCCAATGCATTGTGACATACATGGTGTTCGGGGTGTCTGTTCTATACGCTAGTAACTATGATAGTACTTCAATGTAACGGACGCGGTTTTTATAATCGATGGGTGAAAATTCCGATAGGGGCATAAATTTCTTAAGCGCATCTGTACTTCGAAGGGCACGTTAAGCCGTTAGTTCTTGTTACTGACTAATGTTAAAGCTATGTTGGAAGCCTTCGGGCGACATAACTTCCATGAGGAGTTAAATGATCTGTAATGGTTTATCTGGGAGATAAATGGGTTCAGCTTCAGGCCTAGTCGACAATAGGTAGATACCGTAGATAAGACTAAGATTACAAGGATTTACTCTAATACTCCTCACCGAGAGATTTTTACTCACCGTTATTGGAGTTTTATTTTTCCAAAATCCCCATCACTGAATGAATTTTTGGAACGAAGTTCCTTATCGCGCGTTGTGAAAGGGGGCTAGACGGAAAATTACGACACTTTTTGATTCTTACGAATGACGACACTTTTTTGAAGTGGTTCACAGAGTTTTACAGAGATGGCGCTGTACAACAAAACAATACTTAAATCGAAAGGAACTTCGTTCCATCCGGGTGTCCCTTGACACCTCTCATGTTTTTTATAAATAATTGAAGAACGTGTTGTATTGTAAAGAGAGTTAAGAGAGAAAGAGAGTGAAGAGTACAAAGATAAAGCGCAAGATAAAGATAGATACGTATACATCTCTATTTTTAGAGAGATAAACGCAAATCATCGAAGATTTTCCTCGAGAAGGGGAGATGGACGAACAGAAACCTACCTACTTGTATAAAAATACCTACTGTTATATTTTTGGTGGTAGTCAAAAGTCAAGACTTAACTTACGTTTTACGGGTTCAGTAATTACGACTCAGAATTAGGTATTTTCGCCTTTCTCGTTATAGAATCTAGACAAAGCGTTTTCTGCAATTCCACGATGAAAATGATGTGTGGGGGGAGGACGATATTATTATGGTTCCGATAATTTCGACGTTTGACTTTCTTCGGAATGGATGGATATTAGATTCCGTACAACTACAAGGAAAACGATCAATTTACTCTGTGGTTGATTAACGTAAAAAACGAAACTTCTTGGTCTTTGGCTGAGCGTGTTTACCGCTGCCTTATTTAGAAAAAAAAGTCATAAAACGTAGTGATTTAAGTACTCTGTGATGGTCATTGTCAATAGACGTCAAAATACTAATGTCAATAAAGTTTTATATATACATTTGTGAATTCTTAAAAAAAGATAAAATTAAAAACATGGGGTTTCCGTTTAGATCTATTTATTATTGAAAAAATATCTACGTACCCTCTTCGTTAGTGTGAAAGTATAATTATTAGTCTACAAGTGTGGCGAGTCTGAAGTAAAGCACTTTTAAAAAATGGATTTATACGAAGTAAAAATAAAGACTGAGGAAGAATCTTTGGAGATGGAAGACACCAATGAAAACTACCTGAAGTTAGATTTTGAAATAGGCGTGAAAGTGGAGAACAACTCACCGGCATTCGACGATTGGTGTTTGCAAGATGTTAAGTGCCCGTCGCCTGTACAATGTGAGGTTAAGAAAGAGTATGATGTAAAGACTTGTTTTATTTGCTTCAAGATATTTGCAGACAGGTACTGGAATAGTTTTTTTTCATCAGCTCTTAAGCCTTCGATCAGATTTCTAGTGTCCGTCTGACTTCCAAGTCTTTCACTGTTAACATCTTACTAACATTTGCTGCAGATTATTGTAAAAACGTGACCAATATTGACGACCTGTTTGGCGCAATGGTTACCATGCTGAATTGCCGCGCCAGGGGTCCTGGGTTCGATTCCCAACGAGGCGGAAATTTGAATGAGTTTGAATTTTTGTTCTCGGTCTGGGTGTGAGTGTTCTTGTATCTGTGTGTTGTCCATGGCACTCACGACACAGGGAATCCTAGTGTAGGGCTATGAGTGAGAAGCATTATTAATTTAATTACTGAATTCTTATTTATATACCTAATATCATCAGAAAAACTATATGATAATCCCACCATAAATTTGTCCTAAAAATCATGTCTTCTTTATTTTCAGTTACTCTCTCTACAAGCACAATATTACACATATAGCGATAGTCATTGAACCACAGAAAGTTTACCAATGCCATTACTGTTCATGTTGCTGCACGAGCAAGGTGAAGATAAGGGAGCACATACAGATGAAACATTTCATGAAATTAAGAACGAAACACAGCTTTATGTCGAAGCAAGAACATCAGTGTTTCATTTGTAAAAAAATATACACATATAAACAATGGCATGCCCATATGAAAGAGGTTCACGGGAATGAGAAATTACAATGTGTACAATGTAATAAAACCTTTAAATGCTTCAATTATCTTCGTCGCCATATAATGTACGTACATAACAAAATTCGACCTAGTTGGAGATGTCTTAAAAAAGTTGAACTGGAGATTAAATGTGAGCTGTGTCCCAGAGTATTCCAAAACAGACACTCATACAAGACTCACTTACGGAACTGCCACAGCACGAAGGTCCACGAGTGCACTATATGTCATTCAAAGTTAAAATCCAATTCGTACCTACTAACACATATGAGGAGAGTGCACTACAATGATGGAAAATCACACAAATGTAATATATGTTACAAAGTATTCAAATCTCCTCGGTACCTGAACATTCATAAAAAAAATACACATGGTGTAAAAGTTAAATAAAAATCGTCGGAAACATTGATTGGAGTCTAGTGACTCATCGGTGTTACTCTAATGCACAGCACTATGCTGTATATGCAGTTTTTCAAGTGACTGTAAGCAAAGCATTTGATATAATAAGAAGTGAAATAATGTGTTTGCACAAGATGGTAATGGGATACAAATTAACTGACTGATTCTCTCCACCAATCTGCACTGGAGCAGCATGGTGGAGTATGCTCTAGGCCTCTTCAAGGGGAGACTCGCGCTCAGTAGTGGGCCATTAATAGGTTAAAGGCAATTCTATAAAGCATTCTTTACATGTTGACGAAGAAAACAAAACTAGAATGCAGTCATATAATATGCTTTGATGAATCTACATCTTTGTAGTTCAGACGGCCTTAAAATGGAACTCATTGTGATACTAAGTTAAGTTTGTAAGATGATTGTTTGTTTTTGCATTCTTGCATGTAAAAGAGGTGTTACTTTGTTTCATATAATATATTTTCTATCTAACTTGTGTATTATTTGTTCTGAATATTGTTTTAATACAACAGCTCATTATAAGTGAATAAAACCAAATACATAATGTACTAAGGTTTTAAATTTTTATTACATTATCTATACAACTAATTTAATAAACTTAACATCCTTTTTTGTACACTCCTGGGTCCATTCTACTATCACTACAACAGAACAGTCCATCAACTAATATGAGGATAGTTAGTCTTAATTTTTCTCATTAAATTAAATAATTCTACAGAGTCCTTGCTGTGAACATCACTCTTCCTTCTTTTCTGACTCCATAGGTTCCCCGAGTTTCTGTTTTTCAAACATAATCCTCAACATTTCTGTTGCAGACATTGGTAACCTGTTATTTGCACCAAATTTAGGGTCTGGGAGAGAAGCCACATTGAGCTCTGGGTCCTTAAATGTGAATGGAGTCCAAGGACCCTGTATTGAAGGATGGTCGGTATACTGGTACTTCCTCAATCTGGTGGCAGCAATATCACCCTGCTGTGTGCGGAGAACTTCCATCCATTTGGTGATTTCGTCAAGTGACTTGCCATGCATACTCATCCATACTCTGTCGCCGTTTACTGAAATTTTGACAAAATGTATCAGTAAAATTCCTATTCATTCATTCAGATTTAAAGGGTTCATACTTAGTTTGGGTATAATACCTCAAGTGGACTTCAATTATTGTACTAATTACTGTTCAGTGATGTAATTATTATTTCACAGATGACATATAGGTTAATAACAAGCCTCAATGTCAAAAGATAAATAGTCTATCTGAGATACTGAATTATATTCTTACAATATTCAGCAGCGACAACGGGGCTGCGATGACGACGTGGCTTCAGGTACACCACTATACCAGGATTCTGGGATGCAAATTCTACCAAATTTTGCTCAATAAATTCTCTGAAATAAATAATAAATATCTATCAAATCTTGGTTTGGTTTTTTTATGGAAATAGCCAGCAAACAAGTTGACAATCCACCAATCCACCTGATGGTAAGTGGCTATTGTCGCCCATGGACATCAGCAACACCAAAGGCATCGGTGATGCGTTGCCGGCCAAGAAAGAAAATAAAAAGAAAGAACTGGCTCTCAAGCCCCCAGCCAGAACACGAGTCGTTTGGCGGTTAGGTATTTTCGATTAAGAATGTTTGGACTGTGAGAGCAAATAAAAGGTACCTAATAAATAATATGGATTTAAATGGTATTGAGCTATAAATGCTATAATACTTTTTCGCAGCCTCAAACCAACCTCATTCCCCTGCTACCGCCGTGACTTTTACAGAACTTTAACACAATTCGTTGCAATTGACACACGTAACGCCCCACGCCATTCTGCAATGGAGCTCGGACAAAGCCCGATTTTAGAAATAGGTTGTTGTTCGACATTTTTCTAATAAAAAACAAATCTATGAAACAAATTAAAATTAAGTTTTAGGTTGATAAATTTACGTCTTTGTCTTTGACGTTTGATTTGACACTAATATGACATGACAGAAAGTGTCAAACTCACAGACTATTAAAGATCTAATCATAGAGTACAGAACTATATCTCAAATAGCCTATGTCATATGTGTAATGCGTATTTGGTATTTTAACGAAATGGCCGGTTTTTTTGCAAGTCGTTAGACAGGCGGTATATGGTCGTAGCGCACATATCAACTCGGAAAGGGAACGTCACCGGATCGCCTCGCCGTCAACCGACTCGGCTACGGCTAGGCGACGCCGCGCTTACGGCTCGCCGGCCGCTGGTTGACGGAATGAATGACAGCAGTTCGCCGACGCGGCGCGGGGCGTGCACGAGGAAACGGAAAGTCGAAGGATAGCGTACAGTGAGACGTAAGCGCGGGTACGGCAAGTCGTCCACGCACCGTACAGCGGTTCGTGAGCTTGTCTCGAGGCGAGGCGATTACGTTACGAATCCGATAAGTGTGCTTTACAGTAGGGAGTTTCATACAAAGAATACTGACATGCAAGAGTTGATACGTTTACGTTCCGTTTACGAGTTGATATGTGTGCTACGACCAATATAGGTATCAGTCAAAACTTAAAAAAACTTGAGTGTGTAATTATGTATGATGTAAGAAGTTATACTTCTTTGGCGTAACAGAGTTGATATGCAGGTTTGCGGTATAAAATGTACATAAAAATGAATATGGACTACATATGATTAAATGATGCATACAGTCATGGTAAAATAACTGTATGCAGTGCCTATAAGATACTAGCTGTCCCGGCGAATTTCGTGTCGCTAGCAAATCAATGCCATGTTACTTTTAACTAAACGGTGTGTGTATGTACATGTCTTTCTCTCACTCTCCCTATCCCTATTAAATATTAAACTCATTAACTATTAAAATATCAAAAAAAACAAATGACAAACGTCAAAACAAACGACTATCGTTAAAACAAATGACAATCGACGAAACAAATGACAATCGTCAAAACAAACTATAACCGTCACAGCTGTCATGTGTTTTAACAGCTGTCATTTATTCTCTTATTCAGTTTTATGTTTATTTCTAATGCTTTGTTTTTCCATATTTTTTTTAGTTATTCTGCTATTCCGGGCCGAGATGGACCTAACCTGATAAAATTATCAAGAAATTCTGAGAAAATAGCGTCTATTTTGAATATTTTTGTTTAAGATTTTCTTCTTTCTTTCCCGGGTTCGATTCCCAGCCGAGGAAGATATTTACATGATGGATAAATATTTGTACTCAGGTCATGGGTGTGATTTTTTTATACCTTATAAGTTAATGCTTGACGACAATCCCAAATAATATGTGATTGTGACGTGTTATATGTCTTCCATGCCACCCGCGACACAGGTACTAATAAATAACAGAAACAATAAAGACTATTTCTATTTCTATTCTATTTCAAAAAAGAGAGAAGAAGACATTGAAGTATTATTACTAGCGTATAGAACCGACACCGCGAACACCATGTATGTTCCTATGCATTGGCACCACGTGGCTTTAATCTTCCATGGATTCGTTCGATTTTGAAAGGAGAACCGGGGCTCAATTTTGAAAATCGAACCTCCCGGCGGGACACACATTTTGTTCGAGATGTCTGTTCTATGACATTATACTTCAATGACTGCGGGGGTTTTTTTACTTTTACTTTTTTGATCCACAATTTACTGAACACGCTGTATGTCCATATGGATACACACAAAGAACAAGGGTAAATGCTCAAATACAAATTTATCCGACACATAAGCATCTGTCCCAGCTGGGAATCGAACCTGAGAACCTTCACCCTACGCAAGCAAGCTCACCGTTAACAAACTGAGCAATAGTATTCTAACTAAAGGTGTGTAAAATAATAACAAAAAAGTTATTTTTCATACATTTATTTAGAAAAATGTAATATTTACAGAACAAGTAAATACAACTTTTATCTTACAAGTATCAGCGAGTATACTTCAACTGTATGTTATATAATGTTTTATTAGTGCACTATAGTATGTTATTATACATTTTTTATTTCATTACGTAGTACAACCTATTTTTTGTTGTTTCAGTTTATTTTAAAATGAAAATCAATTACTCTATTGAGTGAAGAGACTATGAACAGCCCACGATGCAACCGATATCATTAATGCTATCTACATTTGTATATGTAAGTTTCATACATCTTGTTGGATACATCGCATTTGGGTTTGTGACGTGTGATATCTTACTAGAGGAAAATGCATCACTCTGTAGTCTGTATCATACTTATTCCAAATTAAATTGTTTAAGTATTTTATAACAAAGGAATATTTAATTATTGTTTAAAGGTAATGTATTAAACAGGTACGTCAGCAGAATTCAATATATTTGAAAAAAATAAAGAGACGACCTGATTCTCAAATTGATATTTCAAGATAAAATAATATTACGCTATTTACTTCCATATCCTTTATCTTCATTATTTTATGAATAACAAAGAGTATGAAGCATATACACTTAAGTAAGCGACATTACACATAACAGATAACATAAATCCTTATAAATCAAAGGTTGGAACACATTTACGACATGTTTCGTGGAGAGAGATCGTTATTTTTAATATTTTACGTATTTCTTACACTATTTCAAAAATCATAACATCGCAGTTACGACAATACAATCTCAATAAATCTCAAATTATAATATATTGACCATCTATTGACTTAGCTGTAACTATGTTTTGGTACGTAATATAAGTACTATGTAAATAAGCATAAATAAATAAATTTCTTATCTACAACTATTTACTCAAGTTACTATGACATGGTTTTGCATTACTATTTATTTATGTAAATTGTCAACGGAATACAATTCAGTTATGAAAGACTATAAAAGCATCTACAACTTCCGATTTAAATTGAATATTTTTTGGAAACATTTAACTTTTTTTTAGTAATTCAAGGTGTATTTAATATAGTTTTGGTTTTGGTCCTATTAGTCGGCCGAGGATGTCCGACTTGAAGTCCAGGCTCAAGGAAACTTTTATGTGATAAGAATATTTTTTGGATTTGAATCAGGAATATCTGTAATGTCTCATTTATATTATTGGGAATATTTTAAGAGTGTTACTCACATTGATAATTATTTTAGCTTAAAAATCATTAATGTTTATTTTAGCTTAAAAATCTGACAACGGTAACGATCTTTTTGATTTATTGTTATAAAAATATAGGCAAATGTTTCCTTAAATCGGTCAGTGTAGATTGCGTGTTATTCCTTATTTCTTTCTTCCAGCTGTTTGATTCTAACCGGCACCTGTACAGCTGGTAGATCGACGCTACCGGAGCGGCGCCGCGCGCTGCCCGCGTCGTACGAGACCCGCCGCGCCTCGGGCGGGAGCGGCTGGAGGTCGGGCAGTGTCGGCCGTTTCCGCCAAAGTTCGGGCGTACGAACAGTTCCACCTGTATGCATACGTCTCATGAGTACTTGCCCGAAACCGTTAAAATGATGGTTTAGTAAGAAACAAATAAGCTATGTATATTGCTAAAATAGAGGTAAGTGCGAATTCTAAAAGTTTACACTGAATTAAGATTTATATTTACACTGATAATACTCTGAAAATTCACAAATGATTCTAACACAACAGTCGGTAGTTTATATTGTTTCAAATGTTTTGTGCAATCAAAAGAAAACGTGTGTTTTCAAAATTATGTTTTGTAGTTGGATTGATATTGAACGCTGTTCTGTAATCTGGATGATGATGTTCGTTAAAGTACTACAATATGATATTACTGAATAAAGTGCATGGTATTATGTTAATTTTATCAACTATTTGTTATTTTGCATTAAACGAACAACATAATCTACGATAAGACCTTCCAACTTTTAGAATATTGATTATTACATTTATGCATCACATTTTTCATTAATTGATTTTCATATGTTCTAATTCTTATTAGAATATTACAATGATTTCATGACTTATACATGTATGTATGATGGTGTAGGGTAGTCGTGTTTTGTTTTTGATTGTAGTCCCCATTTGAATTTTGTAAATTTGAATGTGCCATGTCTACACTGCTGTAGTGTAGTTGTGAGAGTTATGTAGTTATGTTCACAATATGCGCATGTCTTGAGGCCCCTCTTTTGAATGATAACATTAAAACACTTCCAGAATTATCAACGTGACATTTATCGTCGTCGTTATTTTCTAATCATTCAATTACAGTTTGAGCAAGAAATTATAATGAAGTTTAAAAAAAGATTTGTGGATTTTTTAGATAATTCACCTTATAAAATTACAAGTATACCATGGTAATATCTAGATATATATGGATATATCTAGAAATTATGGATATATCTAGATATAATGCAAATAAATAAATTGAAATTGAAATTGAAATATATCCATAATTTAGGATAACAAATTATAATAAAAAAATAAGTGTAATTGTAAAGCTTTTAATCAATGTATAATTTTTCTAAAACAGCTATGATATAAATTGTCTCGGTTTACGAAACTATAGGTCACGTTCATCGTTCAGGATGGAAATTACTCTTATGTTTTTAATATTTACTAAGAGGCCTCTGAAAGCTCAACACAGACAACACATAAAGCGTTAGTGTGCTTTGAAGAGTTACCATAAATGGCGTGTCCTGGGGAAGGGGCAATTAATAAAACTGTACGTACTCAATATAAAGTTATATACCCTTCCGTCGCGGCGCACTGGGCACTTCGGTCTTCGGGAGCTCTTCGGTTTTGATGGCGTTTTCACAGCCATCTGCCCGAGTTCTAGCGCCGAGTTTTGGTGAACTGAAAGATGAATAATATTTTTTTACAGTGTACAGTGGCATATTATTATTACATTTCTGATAAAGAAGCTGCTTAATACTATACACAATTTTTACATGTTTTTTTTTCGAAAATAATCTTTTAGAAAACCATGAAGAATAAAACGCAGTTAACTTTAAATACTGAAAAGCAGATAACATTTTACGCTAACCCTTTAATATTTTCATTCAAGTTTTGCTATTTTACTGAAGCACTAGTTGGTATACCTCTGCTCCATCAGGATCTTGGTGAGTCTTGCGACCTCAGCCCGCAGCTGATGAAGCTCCTTCTCCCTCGCACGCGCCTCCTGCTCCGAAGCTCTCTCTCTGGCTGCTAGCTTCGCGCGCATATCGTCGAAGCTGTAAGTGCAAAGACATGGAAATGACTAACTAGATCCAGTGTCATGAATAATGTTGATCATTTGAAGCCTAAAAATTTTTAAGCAAAATGCTCCAGATCTGAACTTGATTGTTTAACATAAAATTGAAGTGACAGCGATATTTCCGAACGAAAGTTGAGGAGATATATACTATATCTGATTCTTAAAGATATTATTTTTGAAACTTACATGAAAAACAATTAAATTTTCGTTAACAACAATGTAATAAATATCATGTAATAAAATCTGTTTTGTTTCTCAGATGTGTAAAGATGTGCAAAATTATAATATAAATTATAAAATCCAGGGTAAAACACACAATGTTTATCTACTCACAGTTTCCTCAAACAAGCGCACTTCCTGCCCAGATGCTCGATCTGTTCCCGGGACGCCTTCTCCACCTGCTTTATCTTGGTGGCATCCTCCGACCTCTTCTCGCGCATCTCCCTCTCTCTCCCCAGAGCCTCTCTGATTATGTTAGTTAGGGTAAAACCATTAAATTGTACTGAGCTGTAGCTGTAGTTGTATGTTCTAAATGTCATATAGTTAAAATTTTAAGAGTGGGTAATGGGGAGGGTCAATTAGTGTTTTTTTGTATAATTTTTGTCTTACTCTACGTAACATTACAATTTAAATGATGTGTAAATCTTTACTCTTTACTGTAATGCAAATTAAGAGCTGAGTGATGTAGTTTGCTATCATTATGTAAGGTGGGTACCTTATCATATTCTTAAGGTAAATATTTTTAATAATGTTGTAGATGAAATAAATAGCATTTTATAAAACAAATTTGGCTTTATTATAAAATCACCGTTAATAAAATTTGTGAAAAACAGTATAAACTTACAAAAAAAACAAGCATTAATGCAATTATCGTGATTCGTAAATTGACAATTCATTAAATGATCATTGCATGAAATATCGAATGTCATTAATAGTAAAACGTTATGGTTTAGTGATATTGCGAAGCAAACATATGACTACTGCATAAAATTCATGAAATTGATCATTTTATGAAATAGTCAATTTTACAATTGGACTATGACATAATTACAAACATTGAGCTATAATATTGCTTATTGCACACAGTAACTTGAATACATAGCCTACACCGTTTACGTGAAAAATACTTTAGTTAAAGCTAACATATGACTAGATGAAACATATAACACTAATAGAATATAATATGTATTTGTAATTTTGTTTGAATATGATATATTTATAAGAAAAAATGATAAATAAATGAATCTCGTAGGTTTACAGATTTATTCAATTACCTAATCGATATTAAATATGAAGACTTTGCGGATGGGTTGAGTTGATTCACTACCAACCCAAGTAAGTATTGAGTTCTTATGCTGCCCAAGGATTACTGACATGGGTAAACAAGTACAATGTAATGATAACAAACGGAATTAACGGCTTAACGTGCCTTCTGAAGCACAAAAGTGCTTATAAAATTTTAAGTACTTAGTGCTTATAAAAAAGCTTATAAGATTATATTCGCCCATCAAACAATAGGTCATACCTGCATTTGGGCAAATGCTTAAATTATGTCAATTTGAAACCCTAGTAAGGAAATCTTATTTGGATTAACTACTTTTAACATACACTTAATACACTATAAATATAAAATCGGTCACAGATGCATTTCATGACTGAAACAAAGTTACAATTTGACGGGTTGTATTAAAGTTTTCGCACTTTTGTTTTGATGGTTAGGAACGTACTTCTAAGCAAATCTAAAAAATACTTTCTTTTTTTGTCAAATGTAATGCCATAAACTTTAAAATTTTTAAGGAATGCAATATTTTTAAGAGATTCGAGAAAACATCTAGCTGTAGTACTATCTAATCAATGAATTTGAAATGATATTAAAAATATAAAAATTCAGTCCAATTCGGCAGTTACATTTCAAATGAGAAACATAGTAAAAACGTAAACTGTTCTACTAAATTAAGTAAAAAAAACATAAATTACAAAAATTTTAATAGTTATGGTCACCTACTTTTCGGTGAACTGTGAGTGTAAAGTGGTTCGAGATTTCATGTTAATACAATTACCTAATTAAACTAATTAACTTCTGCAACGTTTATGTTCGTACAAATTTAACTAACCTTATTAATTAGTTAAAATCGTATCGTCCTAGGTAATTCGTGAAAGGTCTAAATTTATACATGAGCCGTAACATTGATTTTAATCAAGTTTTTTTGTTTTATTTTCATTTCCATTCGAGATGAGTTTACCACTTCTCATTCTGATATAGAAGAGGAGTGCGAGTGAGAGGAGGAAGGTGGCTAGAGCGAGACGCAGCGACCCGGCGCACACACACACGCAGCCGGCAGCTAGTGCGCCTACCCACCGCAGGCTGTCGACAATTTATGCTTATGCTCTCATACCTCTTTTTTTACAAGGTTTTTGCATATAATAAGTTTTTTTTTTAAATAAAGACAACGTGTAAACCAATTTTTTAAATTTAAATTTATATCTCGCTGGCAGAAGCAACTGGAGTCTATAAAACAATAAAAATTGCGGCGATTTGTACTCATCATTTCCTTTAGTGACACTGAATCAATTTATAAGAAAACAAATAAAATTAAATCAAACTATAAGTGACATGGATTAAACTCGTATTTTAAATATTTTAAATCGTTATCTACTGACCGTATGTTACTTTCCTAAGTAGATATTTTTCATTAAAATTGATATTTTATAAATCGAAACATTTTTTGCATGCAAATTAAGAAGGAACCTGGCTTCAACCTATTAATGGCCCAGTAGTGGGCTCGGGTCTCTCCTCTTGAGGAGGCCTAGAGCATACTCCACCATGCTGCTCCAGTGCGGATTGGTGGAGGGGTTAGTGGCCAACCCGAGTGTCGGAAGTTTTCAAACCGTCCGAGGGCCTCCGACATGGCTTAACGAGTGTTATCTTATGATAACAACCGGGACCGACGGCTTTACGTGCCCTCCGAAGCACGGAAACGAAAAAAAGAATTTTTTGCCACTAGCGGTCACCCATCCAACTACCGACTGCGCCCTCTGTTGCTTAAGTTTGTCGATCGCTCAGGATCGACGCAAGCCGCAGGGCTATGAGCGCTTCAACGCTTCAGAGCTTCAGAAGGAACCTAATAATTTTTATTGAAATCAAAATGTACCTTTCAACCATAGCTTTCAACATACGAATTTATAACGGTCTCGAATTGCTGCCCCTGCCAACGTTCTTAAAATTGGATATCAAACGTACCTACAAAAAATATATTGTTTGAAATGTAAATACTGCCTTTTGGACTTGAATTTATTTTGTTGTATGAATTATGAAGCAATGGCGTGTGGTGATGATCTGATTACGAATGATTTATAAGTGTGATGATATGATGAGAGATATGATGACGGTTAAATAGGTATGAATGAATATTGAAAATGTATGGATTTATATGTATCGACAGTTATTTGGATTAGTATGATGGAGCCATATACATCAAGACATGATTTTGGTATATTTATTAATGTGGTCTTATAGGTCTTATAGGTATGTATTTAAAAAAAGTTGATACAATGCATTGAAGTATGAACAGACATCTCGAACAAAATGTTTGTCCCGCCGGAAGGTTCTATTTCCAAAATGGAGCCCCCGTTATTCTTTTACATCAAATAATTCAATTATATGAGTGAAACAAATGTTGTCTCGTGATAAAACCTACACAGAGTACCTATTCTTGTCTATGGTTTTGTCATAGTTTTAATTCCATACTATGGAGTGTAGTGGTAAGGAGAGCCATCTCTGTTAAGAAAAGTGTCCGTAAAAACGTAAGGGAGCCGCTGCGTTAGCCTAGTATACGTATAGTATGGGACCAAAGCTTTTCTTTTCACTGCCGCTAGATGGCTCTGCTTCGGTCTCATAAGAAACATTTTCTCACAAAAGTATTTTTGTTATATTTACCAAAACATTTTAGACTACGTAAATAGTTAAGGTTTTGTATACTGGCATTTTACTAACTACTCTAGTTATGAAAATTTTTAAATATTTGAACTGAGCAAACTTCACCATCCTTATCAGCTATGTTCATACAATGATGTTTATTAGAGATACGTTATGCCCTTACAAATGAAGCGAAAAATCTGTTCCGAAAACACCTACGTTTATTGTTTGTTTCGGTACACCAATCAGCGCTTGTTAAATTATGTAAAAGGGATAGCATTACTAAAACCATAATAGTGAAAAAGACAGCTAGTGTTTGTCACTCGCGTCACAAGTACCTTACGTTCGGCTGGCGCCCAGCTGGCGCGCTGTCATGCCGCCATACTTATTTTGTTAGAGAATTATTGAAATGAAATAAAATGCAATAAATCATGATTCCTTACTTGTGGTATGTTATTCCATGAATTTTATTTTTTTACGTAAGTAATTAGTGCATTTACGCATAACACACGAAGGCATTTTAACGCTGTATGTCAAATCTCCAGCACTTCTGACAAAAATAAAAGCGTGCGTATCCACAGAGTATTGAGAGAGCGACTGCGAGTAATGCGAGCAAGCGTGGTCAATTGACTACTCTTTCGCTCTTCGCCGTCGGCGCGCTAGTAACCCATCTACCTCTTTTATACATATAATATCATTGTGTTCATATCGTAGTTTTTCCGATGTTAGCGCTATTGTGGTAGGTATTGGAACAGCTGGTCAGTATATAGCTGGACACTTTTTCAACTTTACCCCCATGTGAGATGGCTCTCCTTATCTCTATACTTCATGTTCCTATGTATTGTTAATTATTGTGTACTGATTTTGTAGTCGAACAATATTTTTTTTTTTAATTTGATTGTAAATTTTCTATTACAAATCAGAATATATGGCTCCATATAAAGTTAATAACGAGTGGATGTAACAGGCATGCGAGCGTGGTAGCCAAATTCGTCCAAAAGACAATATTTTAGATATAAAGTAACTGAATTAGTTTCAAACGGGTGCATTAATAAGTAAATAATAGAGTATCAGAATCCTGGTGGGGACGTGTTTAGGACAAAATTTTGCTACCAATCTTATTTGGAATTCGATTAGAACTGTTATTATATTATGGAAATGGAAAATCACGCAAATCGTCACAATACTTATACATTTAAAATCTACCCTCTTAATATTTGTTTCGACTACCCCCTAATTTTTTTGAGATCGTTTACAAAGCTTTATAAAACTATGTAGATGAATGAAATTGTGCGATTTCCATGAGAATTATCATAACCGTTAGCACTCTGACCTCTTGTATACCTAAGTAGGTATATTAGAGGTTAGTGGTTAGTAACAAACAAGCATAAAAAAACTGTAAGCTGTTAAGCAGTATCAGAATGTTGCCAGTTAAAATAACCATTTTTTTTTATTAACTTACAAAAATCATAACAAGTACATACTTAATTACAAACACTGTATTTCAACATTTTGATACTTCAAACTCTGAGAATAATAAAAAAGCATTATTTACTTTTCTATTACTCTAGGATTATGTTTTTAATCAGGACAGGATACCAATAAAATGTCAAAATTCGATTGACATTGACATGGAAAACTGACATTTCCGTTGACAAGTCCTGACTATGAACATAGGCGGTATTCACAGTGCGCACTGACCTCAGTTCCTGCTCAGTGACAGCAAGGGTGCGTCCACACGCCGCCGCGCGCGCCTCCAGCGAGTCGAAATCAGATGACTTCGCGTGGATCTGCGATTTTAATTCTGTGGACCGATGGGATAAATATGATTAATAATGATGATGAAGAAAAAATATGTTGTATCCACTTCTGATAATTCTATTGAGTCCCTTTTGGTAAGAAACTTATTTTGTAATCTATATTTCACTGTCTCTCCTCAGAGATAAAACGCCTTTCCGAATCGGTGGTAGAATTGAAATATTAAAACATATAAGTAAGTATATTGAAACAATACGTATAAAATGATTTAGAATCTCATTTTAATAAAAGTTCTTTTTAAAACTACAACTAACGCCATATCATCTGGTTCGAAGTTATGGCAAATTGTTCATAGGTGAACTTTAATACCTGCGATCTCTTCTAAAAGCTCTTTCTCCCTCTTGACCCTCTCCTCCTCTCCCTCCTGCCTGCACTCCGCCTTCATCCGCGCGAGGCAGTTCTCCTTATCCGTCATGAACTGTTCCCATTGGTCATCTGAAAAAATTGGCACTGTAAATATATCTTTTTTCAATATCGAAGTGCTCATTACTCGGCAACTAGTGTCGATCCTAAGTGATCGACCGAGTTAAGCAACAGAGGGCGCGGTCGGTGGTTGGATGGGTGATAGATTCTTCGCCTCTATTAAGTATTATCCTTATGTAATATTATTACTCTAAGATTATCCTCTATTATCGTGTTTAGGTGTTTTGTAATGAGTAGACAACTCAATCCTGAGTGATGTTTTTTTAAACTGATCCACATTTCCACATGGTGAAGCTTTATTTATGCGTCAGGTCAGGTTACAGTAGATAGACACCCATCTCCTACCAATATTTATCCTTGTACCTACCGGTATACATTTTCAGCGACTAAGGCCTCAACAAAACAAACCCGTCCATGGCGTCCATCTCACTCCGAAGCTGTCTCTGTCAGGTTACATAGACTATACACTCACACATAGACATAGATAGGTATTACAGACTCACCCATCTCCTGTCGATGTTTCTCCTTGAGCTTGTTGACCTGGTCCATCTTCTCCGCGACGAGCTGAGCGCGCGTGGCGTCCAGCAGCTTGCGCGCGTCTGCCGCCGCCGTCGCCGCTTCTTCCTCCACAGCCTGCACCTTCTCCGACCATTCTTTGTTTAGACGATCTGGAATAGATTTCATGACGCGCCTAAAGAAGTATAACTTCAAAAACATCCACATCTACATTAAATTAGACTTTTTACAAATAGGACATTTCGCGAATTGGACTTTCTAAGTCGCGAATTGGACATTTTGAGAATAGGATATTCTGAGAATAGGACATTTTGCGAATAGGACCTTTTGCGTCCGCCGGACATTTCGCGAATAGGACATTTTGCGCCTAAACCGTTTTATTGCGTGATTCATTTCTGCTCCAGGGGTTTCTGTATGACGAGGGAGTTGTACTCCTCCTACTAGTTTGTTAACTATTTTCCTTTCTTCTAAGATTTAAACAGGTTTTCGTCTTGGTGCAATAGTAATAACATGACCCTAAATGTTAATAAATGTTATCACATTCATTTCAGTCGTAACATTCTCACTCAATCTAATGACTACTTTTTAGAAGGAGTAAAAATTTCAACTGTAGATCAAATAAAAGATCTAGGCATAATAATTGATCCAAAGCTCAAGTTTGATACCCATATCATCAAGACTGCTTCAAAATGCTACAAACTACTCGGTTTTATCATTCGCAATAGCAGACATTTTAAAAAACCTACAACTAAAATAAAATTGTTTGAAACTTTAATCCGACCAGTAATTGAATACGGCTCTACAATTTGGAGTCCACAATACGATACATATATTAAACGTATTGAAAACGTTCAAAAACGATTTATTAGCCACCTAATCTACAACGACGCCAAAGCAAAAAACTTAACATCCTATAAAAATCGACTTGCTTACTTCAAGATGACGGAATTAGCTACCCGAAGACAGGTAATAGACCTAACTTTTTTACATAAATTATTTAGTGGAACAATAGACTGTACAGAACTTTTTGAAAAATTACAAATAACATGTCCATCTCGTCTTCCCCGTAAAAAAACTTACAACCTTTTTCTATTACCCTACTGCAAATCAAATCTTGGTCAGCATTCTGTTTTGCCCAGGCTCTGCAAGCATTACAACAATCTTTCAAAAACCAGTGACTTGGATATTACGAATCCACTTAACAAATTCAAAAAAGATGTGATTACTTTATTAAGCAATAATATTAAGCATTAATCGTTATTTTTAGTCTAATAATTCTGTTTTAGTATAAGAAATTAGTTAGGTATTACATTTTTAATAATTTGTATATTCTTAAATTTTTATTTAGTTACTATAACTATTTGTTGTCTAGCTGCAAAATTGTGCACGATGTGGCACCCTTTAATTATGGGTACACTCAATGTAATAGACTCTTTAGCACGTATTCATAAGATTGTAATAGTGTTATCTGTGTTGGGTGTCCTATTTAATAAATAAATAAATAAATAAATAAAAGTGCTTTAGGATTTCTAGGGCTATCTTTATGAAAGTCATGCCCTAACAGTAATGATTATAAGCGGATTTATATCACAGATACTGGAGTACATTCAGCATTGTCATTTAACATTTCTCTGTGGTCATTACAGAACAGAAAGAAAGAACTATTACTGAAGCCTCCAGTTGAAATACGTCTTCGTTTGGCGGCCGACTCAAGCAAGAATTCAACATGTCTCTCAAGCCTCCATCGGAAACACGATAGTCGTTTGGCGACTAACTTCTACAAACAAGAATTCAATTTTCGATTTATCACAAGCTAACTTACCACTTTAATTATCACTTGGTTCAATGAAGGCAAACATTTTGCAGAAGCACACCTGAGAGTTCTCCATAATGTCCTTAAAGGTATGTGAAGTCTATCAATCTGCACTTGGCCAGCGTGGTAGATGTACCTGTAACCCTCACACTGTAAGTACCGAGCCCAGCAGTGGGACAGTTATGGGTGGAGAGTGACTCACCTCGCTCCCGCTCGAAGCGCTCGTTCATCATCTCGACGTTGTTAGCGTACGCGATGTCTGCCTTGTCCAGCAGATGGCGCAGCTGCATCATGTCCCAGTCCGCCTTGCTGTGCGCCTCGCACAGCGCGTGCTCGAACTGCGCCTCCTTGCTCGCCAGCACCTCCTTCAGGTTCTCGAACTGTTGGACCAACGTGCCATTAATACATTAAAGCTAAAGAAATAGTAAGGGTTATGTTCTCAAAGGCATGAGACCAACTTTGTCTAAATAAATATTGTGTCTCTTTCTTTTTTCTTTTTCGGCAGCGCACCGTTGATGCCTTCGGCGTTTCTAATGTCCATGGACGATGTCCATCAAGTGTATCGTCAGCTCGTTTTTCGGCTATTTTACATACATGCTTAGGAGTTTCCTTATCTGGAGCCAAGCCTTCGCACAGTATCAGGTCACCATTAAGATAAAATTGCATTTCCACCCCATAGGATTCTAATCCTCATTCAGCTTACTTACAAGATTTGACCCATAACAATCAAGCTAACAAATCAACGAACAAAACAAGTCCAAAAATTTTGTAAAAAAATTGAATCAACAGGGTCACCAAAAACAGGGGTCACCACTCACCCGTGCGGTGACCTCGCGTAGTTTCCGCTCGGCGTTCTTCGCGTCCTTCTCAGCCTCGGCCCGAAGGTTGCCGATAGCGGTGCGCGTGCGCTCGGCGTGTGCGCGCTCGAGCGCGGCGCGGGCGGACGCGGCGCTGGCTGTCGCCTCCACGTGCTCCGCCTTCAGCGCCGCTATGTGGTCCGCGTGCTGCTGCTCTAGTCGCTTTATGTCCTGGAGATAAAGAGATTTCTTTGAACAGTATGTTTTTTACGCAGTGCATAGTGTGCATAATGTGCGTCTAGGCGAAAGACGAAGCTCGAATAAAATGATGTTTGCCAAAAGCTATCTATGGCTGCCTCGTTACGTAAGTCTTATTCCAAGAGCTAAAATTATGTTTCAAATGGATTGTTGACATTATGTTTAATAATTACATAAGGCATATCCTTAAAATCTGATAAAAAAGAACTGCTGCTTGAAGGACCAATAAAACTAAACTTTTGAACTCAACTCAATGCCCTGGAAATCTTTTATTCTTCCTACAAATTGGCACAATTTACAACAATTTTTTGCGACAATTTACCAACCTGCAAATGCAGCTCCTCCTTGTCCTTTAAGATCCTGGCGTCCTTCTCCAAGAGATCCTTCAGTCTGTGGACTTCCAGCTTGAGGGCTTCCTCCCTGGTCTCGACCCGCTGCAGCTGCAGGGTCAGTGACTGCACAGAGCGCTGCTGCTCCGACACCAGCCCTCGGAGTTGGGTCAGCTCTACCACGTGGGAAGGTGTTGGGGGTGATGCTTTCAGTTTCTCTACTGTAGTGGTCAGCTGTGGATGATTTTATGTACCTTATGATATACACCTTAAGGTCGTAGCTCATCTAAACGACACCGCTCCCACCCAACCAAAGTATGAGAATTCAAATAATATATCTAAATTTTAAATTGTGCTCTGTAGATGCAACTATTGAGTGGCAAGGTTGCTGTAAGCTTGCTTCCCGCGCGCGGGCTGCTAATTTTTGTTGTTACTGTAAAGTGCACCTACAGAGCACGATTTTAAGTCTATATTTGAATTCTCATACTTTGGTTGGGTGGGAGGCTACGACCTTTATGTGTATGGTACCTTACTCACTCTACTCACACTAATGTACCTTAATATACCATAGATTCAAAAATAAATTGTAGAAAATCGTCTTTAGTGTTTTTACCGTGAAATCCTAATATTAAATGTGAAAGTTTGTACTGATGTTTGTTACTCTTTCACGCAAAAACTACTAAACAAATCTTCATGAAATTAGCCCACAGGTAGACCAAGATCTCAAATAACACATAGGATACTTATCATCTCGGAAAATGCGGGCAAAGCCGTAGAGCGCTAATTCTACATAAAGAACTTCGTAACAGAGTTTGGCATGTCACCTCTCTGTTGTCCCGCTCGGCGTCTCTGGCGCGTTTCTCGAGCTCGCGCATCTTCCACTCGCAGTCGGCCAGCATGCGCTCCGCGCGCGCCGCCGCCTGGGACCGCGCCGCCTCGTGCGCCGCGCGCCATTTCTCCGTGTTCGCTTCTGCTGCTGCCAATGCCTGGAGATATTTCAATAACAAAAATAAAATGGTTGTCTGTAAAGTCGGTTTACGGGCGGTAGTTTAACGTGACAACGTCATGACAAAACATTGATGAAGTAGTGCTCGAATATAATATTATCTCTGGAAATTAACTTATAATTAGAAACTTTTATCTTTATACTACAACGCCATCTAGAACCTGAACTAAACTATTTTTTCAGCAAGTTCCTTTCTGACTTAATTGTGTGTGTGTAGTTTTGTTCATAGATGGCGCTTTCTCCATTGTTTGCTCGCTCGCGGAACGCGACAGTTGAGTCACGATTTTTCGTGCGTGCACCCGGCATCGTTTTAATAGACGTTATCACGCCAATAAATAATAATAAATGAACGCTATACAAATTATCATTCCCTGTGTCGTGGCTCACGTGGGTGCCATGGACAACTCGCAAAAACAACAACATACACCTATAGACCGAGAACAGCAATTCAAATTATTAAAACTGCCTCGCTGGAAATTGAACTTAGGATCCTTTGAACGACTCTCCAGCCTAGTAATCATTACACCACGGGGGTCGTCAATTAATTTTATTATTCTACAGTGAAAAAGTGATTTCGAAGAAATGTTAGTGTTTGGTCTTTTCATAATCGACAAATTTTAATGTCTGAATTGACATTGGAGTTCCATTGACGCAATACTACCAACGCATTCATTGTAATGAAAGTATGTTTTATGACCTGACGTCGTTCGCGATTAAATTACAGGAAGCATAACTGAGTCATAAACCTAAATTCACCACATAATCCAGGTTTTTGACGGCTGTCACTTCCTATTCTATATGTTCATAAATGTATTTTTTAAATCACATTATAAAATAACTGAATGATTAATTCATAGTTAGGACTCCTAATGTATTCTTAGCTGTGCCTGCTTCAAATGCTATATAGGTATTAGCTACTTTATCTATACTCACTTGTTTACATGGTTTTATGTCCAAATAGGCAGAAATTAACGTTTATTTAATTTTTAAGTCTTATTGCTTTTATTTCTACTAATGTCTAACTTTTAGTGCCAGTTTTTTCGTTTACTTGGGACTTACCTCTTTCGCCTTCTGTTCTTCAATAAGTTTCTCCTGTTCTAGCCTCGATTTGTCTCGCTCTAGCGCTCCCACTCTAGATTCCAGTTCCAATCTATGGTTGAGCGCATCTTCTAATTCTGCTTTAAGTTGCCGTATTACTTCATCTGAAAATAATTATTATGACTAAGATTTAAGTATTTAATTCCATTCGTGATTCGGATTTTGGGATACCGGATTAAAATCTTAATTACAGAGTATGGGGTGTAAGAAAATCAGTTCATAGTGAGTCCGAGGGGAGGGAGGTTACCGTTGCTCACAGACGAGGTTATGATCTGGGCTTTGCACCATCCAGTTTAATCCCGATACCTACTACTTAAGCACCCTTTGAACCACCATGAGAAAAAAATATTTATTATTCGTATATCGGTCGTAGCGTCGAAGACACATTGGCAATGTCAATACCAATAACAAGGTCTCACGTGCTTTTTTTGACGATCCACCTGATGGTACTTAGCTATCGTCGCCTGACTGTATCACTGATGTTTTGGCAGGCAAAAAATAGAGAAGAAGACATTGAAGTATTATTACTAGCGTATAGAACCGACACCGCGAACACCATGCATGTCCCAATGCATTGGCGCCACGTGGCTTCAATGTTTAATCAATGGATTCGTTCGATTTTGAAAGGAGAACGGGGGCTCAATTTTGAAAATCGAACCTCCCGGGCGGGACACACATTTTGTTCGAGATGTCTGTTCTATGACATTATACTTCAATGGAAGAAGAAGGTTTCTTCCTAGCCCTCACCGTTCCGCCTCTTGAGTTGTTCAGCGAGGTCTGCTGAGCAGCCGCGCGCTGCGGCCAGCTCCTCCTCCAGCGACCGGCTGCGTTGCCGCACCAGCTCCGACTCCTTGTATGCTGCTTCCAGCTCGCATTTTAGTTCTGGAACAATGATGTTGAAATAAATATAGATACGTTATGCCCTTACAAATCAACCGAAAAATCTGTTCCGATGTTCGCAAGGCACGCTTTATTGCTTTATCGCACGTCTTTATCGCTCTCGCGTCAAAACTACATCGCTATCTCTTTCTTCACTTGAATAAGAGTTCCCAATTGGGAACTTTTTGAGTCACACAACGCGCGCGCTTATGACATATCTGCCTCTTAGTAATATATAATATCATTGTTCTGGAATACATAGACCATAGCACAATTGTAATCGATCGATGTCTGCATGAAGCATGGAAGATATTTGGGAAAACGATCGGAAAATTTGGTCGGTGGTGTTTATACATGTAATAGGTTCGTTGTAATAGGTTTTTCGGTTTGGGCCTTTATTCACCTCGGACGGGCTTAAGCGATTTGAATAAGGTGGTCGCTTATTTATACATATGCAACAAACTTACAGTATACCTAATAACTACTGTTTATTTCAATCGGTTCACAGAAAAAAAATACCTATATCTACGTCAACAGAATCTCGTCTAAACTTTTCATTAACTTTCACAAAATTGTCTAATGAAAAGTACTTACTCCCCAGACATTATTCCTGAGAACATTGCATGATCTAAGTACTTCAATTTCAAATTTATTTGTTTTAATTTAAGCATGATGTATGACGCATATTCACAGCTGACGATATGAAAAATATCCAAAACAAAGGACAGCTGAACATAACAAAACTCTGACTGATCTATTAATACCTACGCGTGTTCTTTTCCTGGTAATTACATAGTTTTATTTTAAGCAAATTGTTATAAGTATTTTAGTTTACTTGAGAATGTGTGATTTCGGCTCAAGAGCGCGATCTCAAATCTTACATGTGAAATATAAGATCTCAGTGAGATCTTGAGATCGTAGAGATTTTAAGATCGGCTAATTCATGTTGATGACTAATCATGTGGAAAATATCAAAATGGATCTGTTCAATGACTTAAAGCGAAAAAGACCTAAAAGGATTTGAGCTTCGGTACTTTGTCGTGACCAATTATATTATATCTACAGATATTAAACATCATTGCTCGTGACTTAAAGTTACGAGACGGTGATAAACTTTATTGAAGAAACGCTTCATGTACTCTGAGCCTTACAACTACTTAAATATAATTCAGAATGGTGTCATATGTCTGACAAATATGCAGGTTAAATTATCTGTGAACTGTAAATAGACCATGCTTTGTTACATAAGATTGTTTTACGATTGTTGCGTGAAGTGTCCAACGACGTTCTTTCTGGCACGGTCACTGGGTCTTGCAAAATATTCAGCGATTTCAATATCTTACAGTTTTTGTGATACATATAATATTTTATTTATTTATTTAATCTTTTTTGCAAGACCTAAAACAGGTTTTTACAAAGGGCGGACTTAATGCCTTGAGGCATTCTCAACCCAGTCAACCCAGGGTGATGGTGAGAAATTGCGGTAGGTGGCAAGACTGAACTATCGAAGGGGATAACAAGATATAAGGATTTTAAAATTTTCTATAATAATTAAATACATTACAAATAAATACGTACCATATACATCTTATGATAATACTATAATAATATTTTCTTTGTTTGAAAGAGGCAGTTCAAGCAAATTTCTTTCTTTTTCTGGACGTACCTACCGGATGGAGGTTCAGAGTCAGTTCCTCGTTCGTCAGTTCTTTTCCGTCGAAGATTTAAAGCCATCCTGGTTATATTAGCATACTCAAAGTCAGTGCCGGTTTTAGCACTACCAGCGCCCTGAGCGAGATTTATACGGCACTCTTATCTGCCATTGAAACCCGTACAAAAACAATAAATATGTAAATGCATGACAAATTACAGCTTTCCATCACTAAGGGTCTCAACGCTATGCTACGGACGGACGGACGGACAGACATGTAAAAACTATAAGGGTTCCGTTATGACTAACTACGGGGCTACTTCAAACCTGGCGCCCTGGGCGGTCGCTCAAACGCGCCCTACCCTAACGCCGCTACTGCTCAAAGATGTTCTTTTATGATGCGAAAATTTCACATTTCTCGTTTCCACCTTTTTCCTTTTCGTCTTAAATCATTGTTTTATTAGTAAACATTTCAACCGAACTTTCTACTAAGGTATAAAAGGATCGTGGCTATTTTCCGACGTGCTATAATTTTCGCCAAAAAAAAAAAACAAATGAGCTCAATGCTTCCTTTGTTCCTGTATTCAATCATTTTCAACAGGTGATTTAGTACCGAGAAGGCTATCGACGAGTCATTTTCCCGGGAACTCATTCATCACTTACTTCGGAGGAAGCTATAATGTGACATATTACAGATGTGTCTCATCTCTTGCATCCGAGGGACGTTTACAGCGCTATTAATTTTAGCTGCATGACATTTTGAGCATCCTTGAACTTATAATTTGACTTGTTTCACATTTCCGTACGATTGATGGCCGCAGTTCTGCACGCAGAAAATACAATAGGTTAAATACGGACGTGAAAATAACCCTGGACGTCACCTTGTCTTATCGAGAGTGACGCCGCGGCGCCGCCCGCTTACCATGTGTGCGTAACTTTTAGTGCAGTCTGACGCGGTAATGACGGTCGATTAATAACAGCATGGTGTCAATGTGTGCGTGTGATACTTGTACGAATAGAGGAGTTGGTATTACTATGGGTGCCTCACTGAATTTGTTTCTGAGAATCAATCTGGTTCTTTTTTTAAGTCTGTGAGATTATAGTGGTACCAGTGTTGCCAGGTACCACATAGATGTGGTAGATATTCAGCTTCGATCTACCGTCTATACAGTACATCTACCGTATTATGAAAATATCTGCTAGGTTAATGGTTCATGGCCGCTTAATGTGTTTTCTACGTGCCAATCCACAAAAAGACTAAGTGATGTAATACTCGTAGCTTCGAATATTCTTTAGTTTCAGGCCCACAACACGCATATTTCGGCTAAATGGTATTGTAACTATGAGTACCAAATTATTTAAACAAAATTAGAAGACTTTATTTTTAGAAAACAATCCACTCTTAGTTGGCTTTACAAAGATTTTCTAAAAAACGTGTTCGTCTTCGAAGCTGCGTCTGACGCTAATCTGTAGGATTAATATTGAAGCGTGCTGACGTAGAACGCGATTAACGCCCCAACTCAGAGTCACTAACGGTTACTTAAATCGATCCTTAGTACAGAATTTGTATTGGGATTCTTTACCAAGGAGCGATTAAAGTAACCGTCAGTGACTCTGTTGGGGCGTAAGACGCTCAGTAAACGTAGGTAATGTGCTCGACAAATCTAGCATTTATCTAGCCAAAACACGCGTTGTCGTCATCTCGTTTAAAAAACGATACCTAACTTTTATTCCACAGAGTACTTAAAACCACTATGTAGATTTGTAGAAGTTTATTCAGTGTACGACGTACGTCACTACAGTACAGCGTGAAGCGTACGACATTTGCACCTTCAGTGGAAATAAGTTGAATCCTAAAAAAATTTTTTTTTTAAACGCTTTTATTTCAATAATGTTTAGTTTATAAAATTAGCTACAAGTTGTGAAAATTTCAAGTCTCTACGTAAAATAGAACATATGAGAATTATGCGTCTAAAGTCTGAAAATCGTTTTTTTTTAATTTAACAACAAATAAACAATGAAAATTAGTTTAAAATATGATTTTCGTGTATTGTCATCGGAAATACACATGTCTGCCAAATTTCATCAATTTTCATTAAAGGGAAGTCATTCAAATTAACGTTACAAGATTTGATCCTTTGATGCTTTGATGCTCCGAAGTGAAGCTAAATAAAAGCGTTTAATAAGTTGAATCCTAAAAAATTTTTTTTTTTTAAACGCTTTTATTTCAATAATGTTTAGTTTATAAAATTAGCTACAAGTTGTGAAAATTTCAAGTCTCTACGTAAAATAGAACATAGAGAATTATGCGTCTAAAGTCTGAAAATCGTTTTTTTTAATTTAATTTTTTTTTTTTTTTTTTTTTTAATTTTCGTGTATTGTCATCGGAAATACACATGTCTGCCAAATTTCATCAATTTTCATTAAAGGGAAGTCATTCAAATTAACGTTACAAGATTTGATCCTTTGATGCTTTGATGCTCCGAAGTGAAGCTAAATAAAAGCGTTTAAAAAAGCAAGCGTTCGTCTTACGTTGAATTTTAGTTATTAATATGATTGGAAAGAGGGACAAAAGCTGCATATGCTCAATCTTTTTCAAATTTTTATCATTAATCTTGACGGTTTTGTGCAAGAAATCGTAATGTAATCCTTTGAACTTACTGATATTTGAACAGTTTTTTTTGCTCTCCTGTAAAATTGCAATTTTCATCTTATGCCTTTTTTCCACTGAGGGTACGATGTTGTGTTGGATACACGCCAGGGCAGCATGTGAGCAGACTTTGTCCACAGTTCTTTGTTCTGTGCGGTTTACTGACATGAATTATGTTGCGACTAAATCATTATCCTGTATTAAATACATACTACACACGACATACTATTTCTTTATTGGATCATATTTGTTGTAGGTACATACATTTGTACGTATAGTGCGTCGGGTAAATGTAAATAAATATCAAATTTTTATTAACATTAAAAAATCAAATAGGGCAACACTACTATCTAACGTAGGGTAATTCGGGGCAAGATATGACAGATACAAACTACTGCAAATGTCATATAAAATAGGTATTATGTCATATTGTCCCCCTCCCATAGACGTAGTATCTAATTCAGCCACGGCGTGGTCGCGCATATGCCAGAAATTTTACGTTTCTTTGAAGTAAATTTTAAAAGAAATTTAACAAACAGCCCAGAATACTGCACCCACCATCATACTTAAGCTTATATTATTACAATTTTCTGTTTAAAAACCAAACTGAAACTTTAATTCTCCAAATAGCCAACTCACTCTTCATTGTGTGTCACAACTCATTGTTTGCACTTGTGACAAAAAAAATATGTATAATTATAATTAATCGTCCACGGTGATGGGGACAAAAAATACTATTTTTGTCTTTGTCTTTCGTCTAGATTTTGTAACTGGCGATTTCGCTCTGTCAAATATATAGGAGAATCTACTGGTTCTAAATCTATGGTCCTCCCCTTTCTCTACTGCAGATAAAAGTGTTGCTTTATCTGATTATATTAAGAGTTTATAATGAAAAAGAGTTCGTAGATTTTAAGGATACCAGTGGTCTGATCTCGTCTCGTAAAAAGGACATAGAAGAACAGCCACGGGGCAATGACACGAGGCGATCATGTTGTAAATTGTTCCCAAACCAATTTTAAAAAGCTACATTAACCTCTTGTCAGCCTAATGTAAAACTGTTTGAAGGCCAGCGAAGTGGGTACACGGGTCAGCTAGTCGTTACTAGATGACGTAGGATATAGAATAGACTAGTAACAAACGTGATTTTTAACCGACTTCAAAAAAAGGAGGAGGTTCTCAATTCGCCTGTATTTTTTTTATGTTTGTTACCTCAGAACTTTGGACTGGGTGAACCGATTTGGTTGATTCTTTTTTTAATCGAAAGCTGGTGCTTGTCGTGTGGTCCCACATAAATTTGAACGAGATCTGACAATGGCATCCATGTCAAAAGTACAATGTACTTCATTTGAAGTCGGTTAATTTTTTGTTAAAATGTTAGATTATTTTAAATAATATTTTCAGCCTTGTCTCAAGAGCTTCCCTCAGTAACAGTAACGTTATAGCCGTAATGAAGTTTGGAGTTTGGCCAACAAATCAACCCTTGTCCAGATTCTGTTATGTTACCATGGTCCATGGCTTTGTTGCGGGGGATTTATTTATTTATTTAATGTTCATTGAACCAAGGAAAAGTGGTACAATGGGTGGACTTAATGCTAAGTAGCATTCTCTACCAGTCAACCTTCAGGATGTGCAGAGAATAGTTGAAGGCGGTATTTGTAGCGTTCCATCTGCATTCCATTTTCTAATGTCTTTGTACGCGTAGAAGAATAGTCTTGTATCACTCTAATGTAGAACTTAACTTGCCTAAATAAAATAGTAACTTTTCCCTATGTTTTATGGCTACTTAATATTTGCTTTGATTGCATTGCGCATGCTTGTGTGTTAAAACTAGCATGACGAATTACAGCTTAATCCTTTTCAAAGACGTGGCTTAGTTTTAATCTCCGTGCAAAAAGAGGTGTTATTAATTTGAGTGTCTCTGTGTGTCTGTGGCATCGTAGCTGCTAAACGAATGAACCGATTATGATGCGTTTTTGTTTGGAAGCTCACAAGATCAAGAAGATTCTAATAAGTCGCGCCATTAAAGAAACTAATCTAAAATGGCGGAAATTACCATTCCCCCTCACTCGCACGCTTAAATACAGGAATAAAGTGCGAGTGAGGGGGAATGATAATTTTTGCCATTTTAGATTCGTTTCTTTAATGGCGCGGCTTATAGCTATATGTAGTGTAAATAAAACGGTCGATGGTTTTTTAAATTTGAAAATTTATAGTTATACCGATAATCAGGCATTGGCATCCCTAGGTCCGACCTTTATTCCAGCCAGTCAATGTACTCGGCGTATGAGCCTGTTTGTTTTCTTAACTTTCTCCGAATAAAGTATTTACTTCAGATTTCGGATACCTAAATAATTGGCAATAAAATTGGAGTAAATTATCTCCTAATAAATTTCCAAACGGATTCTACATTGATCCCCTCGATTAAAGGTGTAGATTATAGGGAAATTGGCGTTGTCGTGTAGCTTATAAGCTTATATCCCAGAAACAAGCAGACGACTCATAATGGTTAATGGTCACCTTCCGTGACCATTTTTGTAACCCTGACCTGATGCACCAATGGTAGTGACGTCAAGCAATCTTGGAAGCAATGGCATCAAAGGTGTCAAAGAAATCAGAAAATTATAATTCTTGTTGGGCTATGGCATTTTTGAGTGACACAGTCAAACAAGACATCAGGTCACCTGATGGTAGGTGGTCAACGCCGTCCAGGCACCATCAGTTTTGCACTTGCCATCAATATATTACGGAATGACAGCTGTGGAACGAATGACGTAGAATTCAACTGAAAGTACCAGGGCACCATAAACGTCAAACAAATTTCAGCGACCTTCTTTTCAAACGCAGCATATCCGTTCTAGTGTGTGTAAACCGAGCAAGACAGCAACACTCACGCGATATCTCAAGGTCCTTCGCCTCGATGTCCTTCCGGCAGGCAGCCACCAGATCTCGCGCGCGGTCGGCCTCCCCGCAGCGGGTGTCCGCGAGCTCTGTTAGTGCTGCCACCTGCGACTGGAACTTTCCCTCGTTTGTTACTAGGGTTTTCCTGGAACGAACAAATATGTACTTAAAACCCATTGATCTATTATTACTAGTGTATAGAACCGACACCGTGAACCAGATGTTTGCGCAATGAACTGTTACCAATTGGCTACAGTTTTCAGTGGATTCATCATTCAGTCGATTTTGAATATAGTAGAACCTCCCGGCGTGACATAAATTTTGTTCGCGGTGTCTGTTCTGGTACCTTAGTACATTATACTTCAATGCTTAAAAACCAAAAATCATTTAAATTCAATATCGACGCTTGAAAGGAAAAATTGACATGAGCTAACTTTACAGGAGAGCAGTTTAAAGTTGAATTTTTCCTCTTTTCCATCCTTTCAAGCGCGGATATCATTTCATCGTGGGGGTATTTTTAGAGCTAAGAACGTATTTTCTTGATTACATATTCATAAGGTGCCAACGGGATCCTATTCATATGGCTCCTCTGTCTGTCCGTCTGACCGTCTGGTCATCTGTCACAGGCTCTTGTCTCTCAAACCGTACATGGACACTTGAAATTTTTATAGGATATTATTAGAACATAGCTACATTAGAAGAAAGTTACATTATTTTTAGAACGTTCGTCTGTGCGTTTGTACTCTCTGATCTCAGTAACGGCTTAGCTAATTTGGATGCTACAAAGAATCTTTTAATTAACTTAAACAAAAAATTTAATACCACCAGCAACATACAAAAAGACTTCATGCGGAAGGGTGAAAATGAGACCGTGTTTGAGGTAGAAGCGGACAAAGGAGCGAACGATCCACCTGATGGTAAGTAAAGTGTTGCCGAGTAAAAAGGGCGCGGAAAGCCACATATTATGTAGCTCTCTAAAAAATATTACATAATTTTAGGTTATCAAAAGTCACAACACAACCCTATGAGCAGGATACGAGCGAGAAATAAAAACGATATTGGACAGATTTAATAACAAGTAATAGTTAGTCTACCGAGTAGTAGTATCTTCTAATTAAAAGGAGAACATAAAAGGATGCTACGATCAATTATTTCAAAAGGAAGGATAGGCTCGTCGGAAAAAATCACGATATATTTTTCAAATTGACAGTTGCTGTTAGCTCTAGCCGCCTTTTTGATTTCATGCAGTCATTCTTACTTCCAGTCATATATACGAACCTATTTATTAATACAGAACGTTAAAATGTTTGCACAAATTGTTTATTTCGTTTCGTGTTTCAAGTAGGTTATCTATTTCTAAATACTGTATAAACTACGAATCGAACTGAATTACACGGAACTAAATCTGTTTTTATCGTTAGTGTTAGTCTAGAAATCTTAATGTAAATAAAACTCTATTTATTTTGGGCATAAATTTGCCGGTGTTTGGATATCTACTGGATTTTTTTAATTTAGAACTTTACTCCAGGCACATTCGGTTTGGACTCGATGTAAACAAACCATTAAACTTCCTTTGTAGGGTTTTCATCAATCAATTTATATTTCGCACACCAAATAACTATAGAACTAAATAATCATTATAACGTTTGTGACATCTTCATTATTTTACTATTGACCTATATCAACAACACACGTCAAACGCACTTTATTACGACAAAAATTTTCATACGTCCTGTTTGTTTTGGTTGCTACAGTTTGTTTACATTGAGTCCAAACCGAATGTGCCTGGAGTTTAGTTACCTATGCCCACAGAGTACTTAAACACCACATTTTAACTTTGCCTTGGTACTCACACTTAGAAAAATGGTAAATAATAATCTAACATTTTAACAAAAAAATAACCGACTTCAAATGAAGTACATTGTACTTTCGACATGGATACCATTGTCAGATCTCGCTCAAATTTATGTGGAACTACACGACAAGCACCAGTTTTCCATTAAAAAAAGAATCATCCAAATCGGTTCACCCAGTCCAAAGTTCTGAGGTAACAAACATAAAAAAATACAGTCGAATTGAGAACCTCCTCCTTTTTTTGAAGTCGGTTAAAAATGCACATTACATCCTTCATTATAGGTGGTAGCAATAGTATACATTAAAAATGAACATGCCATGAAAGACGAAGCTATCGAAAGGGATTTTGAATCGATCCTATAGATCCCGGTTTGCCCACATTCCCCGGGTGCCTCATGAAAGACTTCTCTCCATACAAAAAATGAATGTAAATAAAAATGTTATAATAATAACATTGAAAACTTGCATAAGTAATTACGGTTACATAAAATAAGGGAAGCCATTTGCGCCTCACACTTTTACTATCAATGTAGATAAGTAGCAAAAAACGGACAGACATTTTCTATTTCAAGACACGTAATGAAATGAAGCAAAGTTCTCTGCTTAGCGAAAGTAAGGTATACTCTGTAACTGTACCTATAGTGCGTTGGATAAAAATTGTAAACACATGTTACATTTTTAACCGACTTCAAAACAAAATGAATCCTAAAAAAATTTTTTTTTTTAAACGCTTTTATTTCAATAATGTTTAGTTTATAAAATTAGCTACAAGTTGTGAAAATTTCAAGTCTCTACGTAAAATAGAACATAGAGAATTATGCGTCTAAAGTCTGAAAATCGTTTTTTTTAATTTAATTTTTTTTTTTTTTTTTTAATTTTCGTGTATTATCATCGGAAATACACATGTCTGCCAAATTTCATCAATTTTCATTAAAGGGAAGTCATTCAAATTAACGTTACAAGATTTGATCCTTTGATGCTTTGATGCTCCGAAGTGAAGCTAAATAAAAGCGTTTATAAGTTGAATCCAAAAAAAATTTTTTTTTTAAACGCTTTTATTTCAATGTTTAGTTTATAAAATTAGCTACAAGTTGTGAAAATTTCAAGTCTCTACGTAAAATAGAACATAGAGAATTATGCGTCTAAAGTCTGAAAATCGTTTTTTTTAATTTAACAACAAATAAACAATGAAAATTAGTTTAAAATATGATTTTCGTGTATTGTCATCGGAAATACACATGTCTGCCAAATTTCATCAATTTTCATTAAAGGGAAGTCATTCAAATTAACGTTACAAGATTTGATCCTTTGATCCTCCGAAGTGAAGCTAAATATAAAAGCGATTAATAACCTTATTGCCGTGTAAATAGAGTAGCATTTTGATCATAATATTGAAGATTTGATGCGTTGATGCTCCGAAGTGAAGCTAAATAAAAGCGTTTAAAAAAGGAGGAGGTTCTCAATTTGACTGTATTTTTTTTGTTTCTTACCTCAGAACTTTCGACTGGGTGAACTGCTTTTGATAATTCTTTTTTTAAACAAAAGCTGCTGCTTGTCATGTGGTTCCACTTAAATTTAAGCGAGATCTTTCAATGGCATCCATGAAAAAACCATATAAGTCTTAAATTTGCATTAAGTATGTGTGCGACAAATAGATGAATATCTCAATATCACGCTAACCGATTTCGATGATTCTTTTTTTATTGTTATTGGAAAGACAATTTTTTTTTTGTTAAAATTTTAGATTAAGTATAATAAATATTAAAATAATCAGATTGGGTAACACTCAATGTCCGGTTTACGGGTATTAAGTAGTTAAGTAGATAACTATATTTTAAATAAATTTTAACTACATTTTAATTTTATTTATATTTAGAGTACTCAATAAGAGTAAGATAGGAATTGGAAAAGAAAATTGGGAACACACCGCCGCCTTAGATACATTTTTGTGAAACGTTTTGATTCATAAAACTTGTAATTTCATCCCTTGATTTTATAATCAATCTTTTAAAAATATCTCTCCCTATATTGATAACAAAGTTTTTCTCTATAGGTACTTATGTCAAAATATTTATTTACTTTACTTTATAAACATTAAAATTTAACAATATATAAGCCATTTGTTATCAAAAACTTAATACTGAACTAATCGTGTAATAAATTGTTAGAGTTACTTAAGACAAAATGTCAATTTGTACTATAGTGACACTGTAGTCTATAATAACTAATTGAATCTACTTGAAAGCAGTCACAGAAAAAAATATACAGTGGATTGAAGAAAAAAGAATTGAGCGGGAAAATCATAAATAATTCTAGTTCATTTAAATCGGGAAAGCGTGGCGTCCAATTGAATGAAAAGCAGAATGCTCGTATTCAAACTGCACTTGAGATTTAAATTTATAGTAAGTAGGTATGTACTCCGCAATTATAATAACAGATGCAAGAGCTATAGGTACGTCGTGTTTAACTACTTTATTTTTTCTATCTTCAAACAATATGACTATTTTAATGTTCTATACTTTTTTAACCGACTTCAAAAAAGGAGGTTCTGAATTCAATCGTATTTTTTATTTTATAAATTTATTTTATGTGTGTTACCTCATAACTTTTTAGTGGGTGTACCGATTTTGATGATTCTTTTTATATTCGAAAGCTGGTGCTTGTCATGTGGTACCATTTAAATTTGAGCAAGACCTGAGAGTAGTTTTCGAGTTGTTCCTAATAATACACACACATTCTCAAGAACACACACATCTCACATTCTCATTTTATTCTAAGGCTTACGAAGTTTTTTCTTAGTTCTTTGAAATCGGTTATTTTTTAAATAAAGTTATTTTCTGTATAAACGACCCACAATGTTGTATTTGAGCTCTAAAAAACATAACTGTGACCCTATTGGTAATGTAATTAATTATTTCCCAAAACTTTCAGGATGTTAGCAATTATACCATAGCAGATTAGCGTTAGAACGTTGGTCTCCCGAACGAAGGGTCCCGAGTCGAATCTTGGCTTGCACTTCTAATTTTCAAATATTATGTGTGTATTACAAGTTAATATCACTTGCTTCGGTGAAGGAAAACATCATGAGGCAACTTGCACACCGGAGAGTTCTCCATAAAGTTCTTAAAGGTGTGTGAAGTCTACCAGTCCGCACTTGGCCAGCGTGGTGGACTATGGCCTGTACCCCTCACATTGTGAGAGGAGACCCCGAGCCCAGCAGATGTACCTAAATATAATTTTATAGATGATGTCGGTAACGTTTACAAGTTTATTAGGTCTTTAATTTTAATTGAGACGCATTCCTTATGATTAAGACAGAAGGCAATTGTCATTGACATTAATTATTTATTTCGTGGGAACAACTCTCCATTAGTACAGAAATAAAAGTCATCTTATAGTAGGGGAGCCCATGATGCTTTGGATTAACTCGAGCGTTGCGGAAACCTATGAGATTTGGTAGATTAGATAAAAGGAAGAATCAATATCAAAATATCAAAATATTCATCGGTAGGGGAAGCGTCTATTACAGATTTTCAAAATTGTAAAAAAACAATGACTGTACTCAAGCGTGTTCCTGATATAAAATATATTTTAATTTGCCGATTTGCGTGGTGGCCATCTTGAAATACTCGAGCGCATCAGATATGCTTATTGAAGGTTCATCATGATATCGCAGACCAGCCGTAGTGACCAAAAATCTGACGATTATTTTGAAAGATACTGGTAATCTGACATCTTGAAAAAAAAATTGAATTTTTAATGCTGTCATGGCGTCGGAAAGCAGTGACGGTAAGGTGTGAGAGAGTCACAGATAGGGGAAAAGTAAAAGGGACAGGCGCAGAGTGAGGAATACATGCTTTACCCTCACTGCACATTCTGATCTTAATTGACGATTTTTATTACTTCCAGCTTGCGGAAATTGTTAGAATATATATTTTTTGTTATTCTGGTATTATTGTCTTTAAAATAAATAAAAAAAGAACCGCGCTCGACTAAGTCAAGACATCGTTTTTTTTTGCAACTTTATACCCTTCCACTACCTCAGGTTATGCTCAAATAGTCAGATTAGCAAAATTGTCAATTTTTATCTAGTAATTAACCCTCCTTATCTTAATCTGACGCGCTCGAGTATTTCAGACGATCGGTTTTTGTTACTAATCTGCCGGGTTCCCCTGAGCGTACCCCACTATATTAAGGGCTCATACTGGCTGGAGGTACTTATCAATATGTAAGGTATCCTCCTTTATACAATATTAATCTGCTGCGCTCGAGTAAATCCTAAAATCCCCTCTTGGGATCCCCTACTATTATAAGTTGACTTGTCCTATAAATTATGCTTGCTGATGGCTTCAATATATAAAATTAGGAAAATTAACGTGAAAATACATAATCACGCTGTTTTAAAAATAGGTCCTCGAATTTCGTCTGTCACCTTGTCTAATTTAAAATATTTGATCTCTGCTAGTAACACAGATTTCATTATCCACGCAGCCATCAGCCATTAAAACTTTATAATCTCACAAGAGCGTCACAGAATAAAGAAAATGAACAGACAAGCCCAAGAATACATTATGTGGTCTATACATAATTAAATGTATATCCATAATAATATTATTTCTTTATAATTTCACACAATTTGTATGAAGAAACTAAACAGAATCAAAATAAATGTGTAGGAATTTTCCAAATCTGTTGTTAAATGGTGGAGTATTGAGGTAACAAACATTAAAAAAATATAACCGGATTGAAAACCTTCTTCATTAAACTCGGTTAAAAATTAATATACGTAGGCTTCTAGATAAGACGCTGCCATAGATATGACGTTAATGGGTTAATCTATATTTTTTTAGTAATTTAGACTTGTACAAGACAACCGGAGAAGTAATGGAATCTCATTACTCTGAGCTACTTACACTGTGCCAATGACCTTCAGTCCAACTGGCCGAAAATTCTAATACGGTCAAACCTTCGACAAGTTTTAACGACTATCATCATCTAACTAACATACCCGAATCATTAAAACACATTCTTTACAACTGTGACTCAATTTTTCGATTCCAGACAGCAAGGAGAAAACAATTCAGTCGAGAGTCTATTTTCGAAGGCTCTCTTATAATTGTAGTGGCGGTAAGTAGCCAAAGTATCCCTATCCTACTATGCATAAGACTGCCCTCGTTAAACATGATGCTACAGGGTAATGACGAGGCCAAACTAACTCGACGCTCTAACACGAGGGACCATTTGCCGACCAATGCGTTTCGCCTTTCCCCTTTTTAACTTCTTGCGCTACTGTTTTCGCCCCTTTTTAACTTCGCCTCCCTTAGGCACGAGCCTAGTTTTTCCTAAGGATAAGGAACTAACATCCGCCTTACTATAAATTATTATTTGGTTATGATCGCTTCAGGTTATGATCGCTAAAGCAGTGATAGCCTAGCGGTTAGAACATTGGTTTCCCGAACCAAGGGGTCTTAGTTCAAATCCTGGCACGCACCTCTAATTTTCAAATATTATGTGCGTATTAAAAGTTAATTATCACTTGCTTCGGTGAAGGAAAACATCGTGAGGAAACCTGCACACCGGAGAGTTCTCCATAAAGTTCTCGAAGGTGTGTGAAGTCTACCAATCCGCACTTGGCCAGCGTGGTAGACTATGGCCTATACCCCTCACATTGTGAGAGGAGACCCCGAGCCCAGCAGTGGGACAATTATGGGTTGTTGCTTTGCTTTGCTTTTATGATCGCTTCAGACACAATAACTATGTTATTACGCTAAAATATAGTGTTAACAAAACATGTTTCCTTCAACATTATGACGTCACAGGAAGACTATTATGTAGCACGAGCAAAATGTAACAATATTATTTCTGTTCTCAAGAAACACTCGTCAGAACATTTACACAAACGACCTTCACATTTATTTACTAGTAGACATTTTTCGCTCCGCTAATATCTGTGAATGAAATTTTCAGCGCAATGGAAAACAAGCTTGTAAAAATGTTATTAGTGTAATGATAACAATTGTTTCTGGTGATTATGCGTAAGAAATGTCCATACAGGTTGATTTGGTTTAGTAGATACTTATTTAAATTCGTTCTTCAAATCTCGACAAAATTTTCTCACCTGTTTCTCACCCTTTTTGAGTCAACGCACTCGGTGATGCTTCATCAGATAAATAATAATAATAGTAAATAAAATACCCACCATTTTATTTACTATTATTATTATGTATTGTATCACTTATTGAACTAGATTTCTTCAATGGTATCACTATTTATATTTGCATCGCACAAATATCGCACACTTTTTCACGAATATTTCTTCGAATTCTTTTAGATTCAAAATAATAAAAATAATGTCGTTCATTGCCAATTGTTACAAATGTAACAACACACGGATATTTTAATGATCCTAATACTAAGTATAAAATTGACAATGACAGTATGGATCTATATCTTCACGATAATTTATTTTACTGGAACAAGTGATTTTTAATACGCATAAATAATTATAATGATGTTTTGGTAGACTTCAAATATATAAAAAAATACAGGATGTTTTTTCGTCACATTTCACAGGTTCGATACCCTTTCATTTACCCGACTCAAGCATGTGAATTTTCAAAAATCTTTGAATGTAGTTTTACTTAGTTTTGAAAATAAAGGGCCATCAACAATATTCAGGGTACTTTCCTCCAACTGCCATTTTAATTTGCTACCCTGTATGTACCAGTAGCGATGCGCGATGACGAGATGTTTTTTTCGATTGTCTCGATTGTTCAAACATCTCGAGAGGTCTCGAGATGTTCTTCTCGGTGTCGATGCGAGATGACCGAGAGGTTTCTGTCGATCGGAGCGATGCGAGATAACGAAATGTTTCTGTCGATTGGAGCGATGCGAGATGATCGAAACCATCGAAATGTTTATCTCGATTGGAGCGATGCGAGATGACGAAATGTTTCTGTCGATTGGAGCGATGCGAGATGACCAAAATCATCGAAATGTTTCTGTCGATCGGAGCGATACGAGAAGACGAATTGTTTTTTTATGGTGCTTTTTAACTAAATCTACAGTTGGGCGTAATATTCGTAGGAAATAAGAGTATAAAAATTAAAATATTAAATATAATGTCATAATAATAATGTTTTATAAATTATCTCGTAATATATTATATCGTTATTATAACACGTCGGAAATATTTGTGGACCTCGCTGGAATTCGATGCCACTACTCCCGCTTCCTCGGACCTCGCCCTGTTTTCGCCTATCCAGCACCGTTGCCAACGCAAGCGCCGACGCACGTGTATTATTCTTGGTTCGTAATCGCATTATTGTTTATTGTTTCTTGTTGTTTATTCTTTATTATTATTTAGTGTTGTAAAATGGGTAGGACGATACATAGTGCAGAGCGGAATTTAGTGCTCAAAGTAATCCAATTCTTTGAAAATGAAAAAAAAAAAAGAAAATGTGTGCAATTCACACGTGGTAGAAGTGAAACTTTCCAAAATTTTGGTTTCAAGATAATGATATGAAAAAGCAATAAATCAAAGTCAAAGTCAAAGTCAAAATATTTTATTCATATAGGTATCACTGATACACTTATGCACGTCATTTTTTGGCTTTTCGGAAGGTGCTTTATCGTGGAGGAGAAGAAAAGCCTAAAGAAACTCCTCAGCACATCTTTTAAAAAATATTACAAAAAAAAGATAATAATACAAAAGTATTTACTATTCTGAGCGGAACTGGTTGCAGAGCTGGTCATTTCCATGCGTCTTTGTCATTTAAATACTCGTCTACACTATAATATCCCTTGCCTAACAATTGTGTCTTTACACGTTTTTTGAAAGTTTCTATTGGCAAGTCACGTATTAATTTTGGGATTTTATTATAAAAATGTATACCAAGCCCTATGAAAGATCGCTGCACTTTACTTAGGCGGAACGAAGGCGTAACTAATTGATGCATTCTTTTCGTATGGCGATTATTAATATCAAAATTTTGTTTATACGCGTTTATATTCTTCCGTATAAAAACTACATTGTTAAAGATATACTGGGAAGCTACTGTAAGTATACCTATTTCCTTGAACTTTTCACGCAAAGATTCCCGAGACCTAAGTTTATAAATAGCCCTAACTGCCCGTTTCTGGAGTATGAAAATTTGTTTTATATTGGCTGCTTTGCCCCACAGCAAGATGGCATAAGACATAAGTCATCCTAGCAGTTTCGACGTCTGTATACTGCCTTATTTTCCTAACAGCAAAAGCAGCCCTACCGAGTTTTGTCGCGAGATTTGTTATATGTGGGCCCCATTGAAGTTTACTATCTAAGGTCACCCCTAAAAAGACCGTCGATTCCTCCATATGCAATGTTTCGTTATTTATTTTAAGAGATTTGCTGACTTTTTTAACATTAGGTAGCACAAACTCTATACATTTCGTTTTTTTTGCATTTAATAGTAAATTATTGATAGTGAACCAACGCGATACATGCTAAAGAGCACTATTTACGTCGTCGAAATTTACTTTATTCCTTTCACACTTAAATATTAGTGATGTATCATCAGCAAATAGTACAATATCCGCTTGGTTCTTTACATAATGTGGTAAATCGTTAATGTATACCAGAAAAAGAAACGGACCCAAGATCGAGCCCTGCGGTACACCCATCACAGCCGGTGACCCCGATGACTTAATATCGTTTATGCTGACTTTTTGTATTCTATTACTCAAATAAGACGCGATCAAGCTAAGGGCCTTGTTTTTTATACCATAGTGGCCAAGTTTAAACAGCAATGTTTCGTGCTCAACACAATCAAATGCCTTAGATAAGTCACAAAATACTCCTATGGCATTATGTGACGCCTCCCATGCTTCAAATATATGCTTTAATAGCCTAGCCCCGGCATCGGTTGTACTACGGCCTTTAGTGAAACCGTATTGCTCAGGATGTAATAATTTATTATTGTTCAAATGGGTTAGCATTTGATTCAATATTATCTTTTCGAAAATTTTACTAAGGGTTGGTAAAACAGAAACTGGTCTATAGTTATTAAGATCAGTTTTTTCACCTGTTTTAAAAAGTGGAATGATTTTGCTGCATTTCATAAGATCTGGAAAGATACCTAGATCTATACATTTATTAAAAACTACGACCAAATATGGAGCTATAATACCTATAATATGCTGTATTATTTTCACCGAGATGCCCCACAAATCACCCGTATTCTTTACCTTCAGAGACTGAAAGGCCTTAATTAAGTCTCTAGCGGTTATATGTTGAAATTCAAATAAAATATTACATTCATTAATATGATTTTTTAATATAGAAAGTGCTTCCGTCGGTGAAGAAGCTAGTGAACTGGTTAATGTTATAGGAATATTACGGAAGTGATTTTCAAATTCGCTTGCCACGTCTTTATCAGCACTGATTATATTATTATTAATCAATAATTCGTAATTGAAATCACAGGACTTTGCGTTACCGTTCTCACTGTTAATTATATTCCAAGTGGTTTTTATCTTGTTATCCGAATTAATAAGTTTGTTCTTTATGTACATTGATTTCGCCTGAATACAAACAATTTTAAATATTTTAGAATAATTTCTCACGTGCTCCTGGAAAGTTGGAGAAAAATTGTATTGTTTCTCGGCGTAAAGGTCATACATCCTGTTCCTACTTTTATAAATACCTACAGTAGCCCAATCACTAAATTTACTATTTTTAGCTAGATCTACATACTTAAACTTGAATATTTTATTAAATTCGTTATTTATGTTATTAGACAATGTGTTATATAGTTTTATTGGATCTCTTTGTTGTAACGTTAACTGCGTTTGCATTTCCGAGTGGATTTTTTCTTTAAAAGTTGAAATCTTATTTTTAGTTATTGGTCTACATTTTATTATTTGTTTTTTCTTAGTGATTGAATTATACAACGAAATTTTTTGTCCGCAGTGGTCTGACTTCAACTTACTGAATATCTCTTTATTTAAAATCTCACAATTGCAAAAGATATTATCTAAACAAGTAGCTGTAGTTTCAGTTATTCTGGTTGGCTCATTGAATAATGGATTTAAATTAAAGCATTTAAACAAACTTAGTAGCCTAGTAGCCATAGTACTATCTGATAAAATGTCTACGTTGAAGTCGCCACATATCACTAATCCTTTTCTAGAAACACATAACCGTTGCACAATGTATCTTCAAAAATAGTAAAATCACCAGAGGGGGGTCGATACGCGCAAACTATAACAAACCGCTCCAGTTCCACACAGGCCAGTTCAATAGTGCGCTCAATAGAAAGACTAACAATGTCTTTACGATCTTTACAAGACATATTGTTGTGCACTAATATTAGTGATCCACCATGAATTGCAGTCTCTCTACAGAATGCACTTGACAATTTATAATTACCTATACTGACAAGATTTTGAGTGCTTGGTAACCAATGTTCCGTTATACATAAAACATGTATATTACAGTATTGAAGTTATACTTCTTTTGGCGCGATGGAGAAAAATGATGAGAGTGAATTTTTACGATGCGCGCGCACACCGACACCTAAATTCTACATCGTGAAGTTAGCTAAATTCTATATCAATATTAATTAATTTTTGAATATTGTATTTTGAACAATGTTTATTTAATATTGTTTTTTGAATTTTTTTTCATGCCAAAGAAGTATAACTTCTTACGCGCGTACATAAGTACACGTTTATGTTTTTTTATAAATAATTCTATTTCTAATCGAATCTTAAAGCAATAAATCGAAGCGCCATCTATGAATACAACTTAGCACTTTTTAAAAATCTATCTAGCAATAAAACGAATGTTCTATCTTACTCCTCACGCCATCTATGAATACAACTTAGCATTTTTACTGTCTGTATAATCGGCTGGTCGATCTACAGAATGAAAGAATGAAATTCTTATTTTTTGTTGATAAATTCTTTGAAAATATTTAAAAGAGCATTTGAAAGTATTTAAAAACAGTAAAAAATAAAACTAAAAAACTAAAAAAAATAAAACTAAAAAAAAATAAAACTAAAAAAAAAGAAATATTCTGAGACGCGAACCTGCGCATCATCATGGCATCAGCATTGTGTGTCTACGTCCTGACCATTGGGCTACGGACAACTTAAATTGAAATACGAAATTAGCGGTTATATTATCTTACCTGTCGTTTTTCCGTTGCATCCGGTTTCAAATCACTAACGGTTCTAAAGAAGTTTCACTTCAAAAACACGGCTCTTTCACTGTACCGATTGTTATTTTATTTTCGTTATTTGTTGTTACAGCGGCAATAGAAATATTTACTCTGTGAAAATTTCAACTGTTTACCTATTACGGTTCATAAGACATAGCTTGCAGACAGGCGGTTGGACGGACAGCCGGGGCTTAGCAATAGGGTCCCGTTGACACCGTTTGGTTACGGAACCCTATAAAGTACAGATTGATCTAAAAGTTGTATAAAAGTGTTAAAAAGTAGATACACGCAAATCGAAATAATATTTTTAATCTTTACATCTCGATTTTTTTTGCTATCCCTCCAGTTTGCGTGACGTCATTGAGCCAGGTATATGGCGCAGTGGGAACAGTGCAGCAACATATCCCTATCTCGCTCTTACATGGAATGCGAAGTATTTCCGTAATATTGTATGCTTTCTATCTCTGTCTATGTTTAACTAACATTCTTTACAATTTAATATAGACTAGCTGACTTGGCGAACTTCGTTTTTTTCAAAACTATTATTTTTCTAAAATAAAAGTAGCCTATGTTACTCCTTGTTACATCAGCTATCTGCCAGTGAAAGTTTCGTCAAAATCGGTTTAGCCATTTCAGAGATTACCCGAAATAGACAGACAAACATTGTAAAAAATGTTGTTTTGGTATATGAACCGTGTATACGTCCAAATGCACTTAGTAAAAAGCGGTTATTTTAATAATACTAACAGACACTCTAATTTTATTTATTTGTAGATGTATTGGTTTAATTCAAGATAGTATTTATAAATTACGTATGTTGGTCGACGAGATCGAGTGTAAGCGAGCGAGCGAGAGGCGAGAGCTTGATGACTTCAGCCGTCGAGCGGGTGGGAACAATCGACAATCGAAAAACATCTCGATTGTTTTTTCGGTAAGCGAGTAATCGGTCATCTCGATTGTAAATTTCGGATAATCGCGATTGTCTCGATTGTTGAAACATCTCGCAATCGCGCATCGCTATGTACCAGGCAGACATCAACGAGTAAGAATCATTGGTCTTCGACACGTAAGGGCGCAGCCATTGACGCACGAGCACCGCATATAGACATGAATCATGATTTATTTGTAATTAGACGGTGTTTTAACAAACGATTCATGCATGTTTGGCGAGGATTATTTAGACGTACTACAATTTGTAGAATCTTTATCTATACTATAATAAAACTCAAAGTATCTGTTTGTCTGTCCGGGCATCACATAAAAACCCTTGAACGGATTTCGATGAAAATTGGTAAAGTTGTTACTGATACCCTGGGTCATATTTTAGACAACTTTTCACCTCAGAAAATTAAAAGGTTTCCCGGGAATACAGGATAAAAGTTTGAATAAGTTAAAACATAATATCCGTATGCAATGCTGCGGGCAACAGCTAGTCTTACATAAAGGATGTTTTTTTTTTAATTAGATGTGCTTTTAGCACGACGTTCATTCATAGGCTATAGGCCTATAATTAATTTTTGAGACAAGTCTTATTTGGTAAATAATCTGGGCACTACTTTTTATTGTTACATTAATTCAAATAACTTAAAAAAATAATAGTAAATAGAAATTAGTTTTGGTGTTAAATTAGCATTTATCTATTTACATATTTATTTTATTTTTTGTCTGCCTTATTTTAAATTACAAATGATAGAAAGACAATAAAAAAGACAAAAGAATAATAAAGGAGTCATTTAAAAACGGACTATACCGTATAGTGTATACGATAATAGTTTTTTCGCATAAGGTATTGGTATGTACAAATTCTTTGATTTTTTATGTTTATAACTGACAAACGAGAAGACAGTTATCTGATGGCTGCTGGTCACCGTCAAGCCAATGCATATTAGTAACACCAAAACATCACGTCAAATAACCAAAAGCCAGCGAAAGTAATGGTAGGTGGTAGGTATACTGGACCAACTTATCTGTGAATTGAAGGGAGGCGCTGTCGGAAGCATTGGACCAATCAGACCGCAATTCGAGAGGTAGTAACTGACAGATGAATGACCACAGAATACTTAATAATGACTTTTAAACATGGCGGCATTAGTTCCAATTTTCACCACTTCACTGATAAGTTGGTCGCTCTGTACTCGAGTTCCTAGAAGATCATCGTTTGGCGGCTAATTCAAGCAAGTGGTAGGCTGCCTCTGCTTGCTGTACGTGTTATAAACGTCATTTTGTATTCTACAAGAAAGTAAATGGCGAAAGAAAGTTCTCAGCACATCTTTTAAATTAATAGAAACTTTTACAGAATAATATTTTAACCTAAGGATATTGATTATAAGAATTAAGAATCTTTACGCGAATCCCTTCAAGTAATTTGGGAGTCCGGCCTCTTTCGTATCTTACGACAACCTGGTGTGCCGGTATGGGACTGGGCAATTCAGCTAAATATCACAATACCAGAATCTTACATGGATACTTTGACTTTTAGCCTAAATAGTATGTACTACCTACTTAGATAGTCTTAGCTCTATAAGGTGTAACTTGACTTAGCATTTAAATCGACTAGAAATACATAAAATATTCGCAAATAATTCGCATGTATTAAACCTACATTATAAAAATGGCGTATAAAATTAATTGCCTAGCATATAATTAGAACGTTTCGGACAAGGGCAGTTCCCTTGTGAAGGTGATGAAATGTCGTCAAACATTAGGAATTATGATGATATTTATTTATGATTTATAGCTATTCAGACGAATCATTACTAAAGATTTGTAATTAAAATTACTATGTTATGTAAGTTGTGCTCTTGAGGAGGCCTAGAGCATACTCCACCACGCTGCTCCAGTGCGGACTGGTGGAGGGGTTAGTGGCCAACCCGAGTGTCAGTATTTTTATGCCGTCCGAGGGCCTCTGACATGGCTTAACAACTGTTATCTTATGATAACAACCGGGACCGACGGCTTTACATGCCCTCCGAAGCACGGAAGCGGTCAAAATGAGAAAAGTTGTATTTACCCCAAAAATCTCAACTGATCTGCCTAACAACCCTAAGTAGATGTTTTATGATTACAAACATACATCTAAATTACGAAGATTATTATTGTAATGAGCGTGCGTAATTTTCAAGACTGATACGATGATGAATCTCACCGTGATCCCATAACTAATTCGATAGACTATTATTAAACGGCGGTGACTGATGTCCAAAAGGTAAAACAAGCCAAGTGACTGATTATACTTTTATGATGTTTTAGCACCTGCTATCATATCTTTCTACATCCACCTTTGTTAGAGATGATAAAAAAATAAATACGACATGGAAACTTTATGATAGGTCACGTATTGACGGAAAACTAAACCTAACTTTACCAAATCTTAAATTGGTGTCTTGTTTAAGATAGGTTTTGTGGCCTGTGTAAATTATTTGTGTGCGGCCTACAATTTCGCTCCTGGATCTTTTTTAATCTAAATAAAAAAACTTCAATATATCTATAGTAATATTATAAACAGGAAAGATTTGTTTGTTTGTATGCATTGAATAATCCGAAACAAAAATTCTTTCCCTGTTGGAAAGCTACACTATCCCCGGGTGACATAGGCTATATTTTTTTTACTATTTTTCCCGAAGGGAAGCGAGGGCGATTTCCTAGTATTTAATATATAGTAATAGTAATATAAATAATTACTACAAGGTTGAAATAAAAAAATCTATTAAAATAGTACTATATTCTGTTGCATGTATTAATCATATTTTTTAAATAACTTCCAAGTGAGGTATTAAGAAAATTTTAGGCAGCAGTCAGAATATACGCATATTTTGTAGGCATAAAAGTCATACGATATGTTTTATGCTGCTTTAGTTTTTTCTTAAGTATTTTTTTATATTGGAACGCATATGAAATCACAAAGCCTTTGTTTACAAATAGTGTCAATAACCATAACTAAACAATAAACAACTTACTTGTCACTCGCGTTGGTGTCAACAATCTCTGCCTCGCATTCTTCCTCCTCTACTTCTTCCTCAATCTCTTCTTCTATCTCTTCTATTTCTTCTACTTCTGCCTCTTCTTCTTCTTCAACAACCTCTTCTATTATTTCTTCCTCAGTCTCACTTTCACTCACGTCACTTCCACTCCCGTCTATACTCTTAACATTACTCGTCGCTTCATCACCCAATTCCTGCTTATCACTAATTTCTATAAAACCACTGTCACTATTATCACTTGAGATCCTTTTCAAACCATCATCAAGATCTACGCATTCTATTTTAATTTGAATAGGTTCATTTTCTACTTCATTCACATTAATTACAGTTTTATTCTCTTCAGTTCTGGACACGACGAAACCGCCGAGCATCTCATCGTTATCCGGCATCGCATCTTCTAGATATTCAGCTTCTTCTTCTTCTTCTTCTTCAGAAGTAAGCGATTCGAAAGAAGAGTCGACTTCTTCGTCGGTCTGCTGCTCACCGTCATCGAAAACAATATGCTTTCTGAACGTGACCCGTTTTTTTCCATTGTCTGACCTGTCGTCATCCGAACAACCCTCATTGTCTGAGCGCGGTGGCTTCAAGTTAGACTTTTTAGTAAATGCAGGCGAGTCCAAACTCTCCGTGTCCAATCTGTCTACCCTATTGACCCTCTCTGTCGTGTTCCCATTTTCATCCTCATTCTGAAGTAATTTATGCAGCTCGCCTTTAAGATCATTTTTGTATGAGGCGATGGTTTTATCTTGAATTTTTTCATAAACCGGTTCCTTATTTCGCTCGTTGGATTTGCTATCCGCGGCTCCCATTTGTTTCTTTTCATTTATCCCGTCTATGGTGCAGTCGATGCTCCTCGCAATCTCGCGGAGCAGTGCCTCCGTATGGCGTTTCTCGTCCAAATCGGGTTCGTTCGATACGTAGACGAGCGACACGTGTTGTTGTTTGGGCTCGGGCGGCTTGTTCGCGTATTTTTGCAGTACAAGAGCTTTTACAAAGTCGGCCGGATCGGCTGGCGCGTGCGCCGCGTCTCGTGTATTTTTGGCTGGTGTGGGTGGGACGTCATCGCGCGCGGGCTCACTCTCCCGCTCCGAGCGCTCGGCGGTCGAATTGCTGCGCTTCAAATTCGGCATCTCTTTCTGGGGACTCACGCGGCAGGAGTCCGCGCGGGCCTTTCGACGGTTCTTCCTTCTTTTACCCGCCATGATCTGAAGCAGCGCCCCGACGCCAGTCTTCTGGTTGTAATCTGTCTCGGGTAGCAGCAAATTCACTACATCCTTCCGCAAGGTTCCAGATTTTTCGTTTTCGTTAATCTCGTGTCGTGGCGCGCGCGATTCGACTGACGACGAGTTGCTGGTGACACCGCTCGGCTGTCTCCGGCTGGTCTCGGGCATCTTCGCGGCCTCGGCCTTCCCGCCTTTTTTCTTGAAAAAGTTAAACATGGCGGGTTGTCAAAGTCGTTCGGAAACCATGACCGCGCCGCCCGGCGTTTCTCGCTACACTGCCCCGTTAATAATCTGAAGTGCGAAGCGGAAATATTAAGTGTTTTGAGTTTTCCCAATAAATCATAATGTTTTTAAGACGTTTGCGATGTGTTACAATTGTTATGAACTAGATTCTATGTTATGCCAAAATATTTAACGAATCAACAATGTAGCTGGAAGAGAAACTAGTTTACTTAATCTACATTCAGTGAATAAAAACAAGTCTGGAAACCAACACATTATTTATCTTACAATCTGTGTAAGAAATGCTGGGTGGTTTCACTTGCAATAATTGCTATCATATGTCTAGAGCATTTTCTTCACATCAAGTAATACTTCGTAATAATAGACATGTATGTATATAGTACCTATGTATATGGTATTAAATACTTAGTACGTCTAACAATGATCGCCTCGTTGTTTGAACGTGGTCTCTCGAAGGGAGTCAGGTTCGAATGCAATATTCGAACCTAGCAGCTCAGCGCAGCTCTAAATTGCAACGATCTTTACAGAACTGCATGGTAGTAAACTAAGTAGGTACACACTAACAGTTATTATAAGACCAGGCCTTTCTTTAAATGACACATAAATAATATGAAAACACGAGGGCTAAGTAGGTAAATAACTATAAATATCTCCGACTTCAAATCAATAACTTTAATTTTCCATCATTTAGTTATTTGTGTTTCCAAGGGCGCACAATTGACGCAAATCTATTGAGGTGGTGTATTTCCACGAAAACTTACGGTTCGACTAAAAATTGATCGCAGAATATCAGAGATGCATCCATTCTGATCTGGCATTCAAGGACAATAACAGTAGGTATGTATACTAACTTCATTTCATTCAATGATGTTTAAATAAATATAGATACGTTATGCCCTTACAAATCAACCGAAAAATCTGTTCCGATGTCCGCAAGGCACGCTTTATTGCTTTATCGCACGTCTTTATCGCTCTCGCGTCAAAATTACATCGCTATCTCTTTCTTCACCTGAATAAGAGTTCCCAATTGGGAACTTTTTGAGTCACACAACGGCCGCGCTTATGACATATCTGCCTCTTTTTAATACATAATATCATTGACTTCATTCTAACGAAGTGGCTGGTTGAATCTGGTTTGATAATATCTCTTTGGCATTTTAAAAAGTGCAACCTAAGCTTAAAATGCCTTAGCCATAAGATAAGTACCCCTTTGGTTGAGAGCGAAGTTTTTGAATAGAACAAGACGGTATAGAAGCAATGAGGTACTTTGATGTAGAGGCTACTAAAGATGACAGACTAATGACCACAAAAGCATGGTTTTAGCAAAAACTGCAATCATGTAGGGTTGAACACGTAACTACATTAATTTTATCATTAATTATTTGTTGTTGCCACTCTTGTTTTCAAACGCTTTTTAAGCCTGCTTGTTTTACTTATTGCTTTAGTTTTGATGACCACATTAAAAACAAAGTACCACACCAAATTCATCATAGACGAGTGTAGTAGTATAGACAATATATTACGTATAATAATAGAGTACGCAATATTGTCCACGTGTCAAAGTGCGAACCCTACGCATATCTCACGATGGAAAAGATTTCATAAGAGGCTTCTTATAGTTGTTTTCACTTTTCATCATTTCTTAATAAATACTTCAAATGGCTATGTACATAGATTATTGTATACATGTTTATGTAACTTAATTAGGCAATACTTTAGTACGTTTTAATGTAAGCCCATTATAATTATACGTATACGAAGCGATTGTATAAGAATATGGCTTCTATACATTATTAACTTGGAGTACCTAATTCACGATTTTTATTGGGTTTCTGCTGCAATTTGCTTACTCAAAATTAAAATTTACATTTACTAACGAGCTGCCCATGTTCATCCAATGCGCAATGTTACCGTCTTCAGGTATCTCTACGAAGATTGGTATCCATATAAGCCTTATATTATATTATCTTCGTAGATTATAACTTATATTATAAGGTATAAGTTTGGTAAACTATATTTAATATCCTTGCATTGGTAGCAGTTAGCACTAATAAAACAAAAAAAACCGTTGATTCCATCGCTATCAAATTTCATTCATCAAAATCGGTCCAGCCGTTTTAGAGTCCATAATAAACAAATATTTATGACTGGTATACCACTAGCGCCTTGAGTCTCCGTCACTTTTATCATAATAATATGTTATTTTTACCCGTACCTAAGTGTAGAAATTTCCATTTGACCCATTTTCTATCGTCTGAAATATTACACTGTGATGTGTTGGACTATAAATTTCTTTTAACTCTCCCTGTTCGTCAGTTTTATTATTTTCCAGCCACGATGTAAACACTGCGTGAACAAAAAGATTTATAGCTTATTTTGCGACCTAATCATGTTTTATTCGACTTTCAAAGAAGGTAGTTGCCACTGCACTTGTCAAGTTAATAAAATAAGAATATGATTTTCGTTGTGTCTGTAAAAGGTACTTACATCTTTTGTATTTCATAGCCATTCTATAATCAACATAAAATGAAACCGTCAGTTTGTGAAGGACTTTTTTTATTGTTTCGCGCTACTGCACCCCATCCCTAACAAGCTCGAAATATTACGTGAAGTTAAAATTACTCATTAATGTGAACCCGAAAATCTCCAATTTCTTAAACTGAGAGAAGGTAATTTATAGGTAGTAGTTTTGTCATCGATATTTCGATCAAAATGTAATTGGTCTGAAATCATGAGTAACGAGTGGTACCAACTCGTTTCAGTTAAAGCACCCAGATGACCGAGCTTTGCTCGGTTTAGTATTGCTTAACAACGCCATCTACTGAAGTAGCTTTAGTGTTGGTACTAGCTAATAGATGTCAGGAAGAGTCTATTGTAGCAGTTTTTCATTGCCAGAAAACACGGATAAAACGACATTTTCTAAAAATGAATCCTAGCTAGATCGATTTATCGCCCCCGAAACCTCTTGCATACTAAACATGAAAATCGTTGGAGCCATTTCCGAGATTCAGAAAATATACTTATACATATACAAGAATTGCTCGTTTAAAGGTATTACAATATTACTGCTCTCGATTATAAAACTTTTAAGTACCTACTTAGTTCAAATTGAACGTTAACGGAGACTTAAATGATTCTATATTGCCTGGGAATCCTGTAAGGCTAAGTTTCATCAAAAAGATTCAGTAATTTTTGCATGCAAGAGTAACACAAACCTGCTATCCTCGCAACTTTCACATGTTTTAATATCCGTAGTATAGGACAGATAAAGTTTTTTCTGTTATACAAAATGGTACCTGCTTACACCTGCCTGCAAAGAGGTTGCGGCGAAGTGTGCAACGGCAGCCATAACTTATCAAGTTCTCTACGTCTATTTCAGTGGATCCGAGTATAATTTATTTCAATAACAAGTACATAATTTTTATCCCAAACAGTCAGTCAATATTGATTAAATCCTAGCCAAACCATATTGCCCCTATTATATTTGTGTATAAAAATTGATTTTTTTCAATACTCGATGAACGTAGCAAACTTGCAACGGGATCATAATATTATCATATTATTATCACATATCGAAGCGGCCGAGATAAAACGCCTACTGTCAGGTAGAGCTGTCAGGTCTGTCGTAGATCGTAGAGTTACTCTATGTATGACACATACAGCGATCATGCCACACTTTTGTTTACAATCGGTCGAAGGACGCTGCCTACTCGACAGTTCTCGACACTTGACTCCGTGCCAACGCGAACGGCGCTAGTCAGGTCAATGGGACTATTACGTACATACTAGATATTTTTGCTAATTCGACTTGTATCACCAATGTATGTATAGCTGTGAAGCTCGCCTGGCTAGGCTAGCTACCACCATTTGGCCAGTTCTTTATCCCTTTCTCTCTCGTTTCTTGGTCGGCAACGCATCGGTGATGCATTTTGGTGTTCATAGGCAATGAACAATGACGATGGTCACTCGTTCATCAGCTTGTTACGTAAAACAAACATAAGATGAAATACCGGATCGACAGATAACGTACAGCACTGTGGTTGCGGTGATATTCGCATCCCTAGGTATTTTTGACGGGCCCTCTCCTCAGCGTTGTACTATCGCTCACCCAGTAATACAACGGCACATCTACGTTTGTCCAAAGATGTAATATATAATATCATTGCGTTTGTCATATTTTACAGAAACGAATTTCAAAAATTTTGAAAAAATGTTTAAAATTAATTTATGGGTTCTTTTTACGTTTTTACAGATTGTATGGGTTTGGTTACTAGTTTATACATTAATACATATTTACCACTATGTAGATTAGGCACTTTTAAACACGTATACCATATAAACTCAATTTCGCATTTTTTGCAGATGTGTCATTATATTACTAGGAGAGCGATATAGAGTCACAAAATACCAAAACATATATGACCTTAACATAAATAACGACGGTGATATACATAATAATATAGCGAGATAAAATTAAAAGTGATATTCAACTTTAAATTTTAAATCAACTTTAAATCGTGCTCTTTAGAAGTATATGAATGAATCCAAATATCAACTATTAAAATTCGTTGTCATGTAAGCAGGAAGAATTCACTCTGTCATGTTTCGTTATGAATTCAGACACGCAGTTAATTTTATCGGTTGCACAAAACATCGGAAGCGCTCGCGAAGAACACGTCCACATCTCGTATTCATTTATTCAACAAATCGTTTTCATATTTTTTCTGTGGCAGCCCGTGTTGATTATTGTAACGTTGTTAGGGTTAGCGATCGTAATCCTATCCTACTAATATTATAAACTAGTGTATACACGGCGAGTTCCACTATGCTAAGGCTTCCCGCCCACGACCGATAATCGGTGACCGATTTTTTGTAGGAGAAAAATAGAACGTACTGATAGCAATGGTGCAACGCACACATCCTACAAAAAGTCGGTCAGAAATAAAATCGGTGCATTCCGACCGATATCGGTGAAAAATGGAACGTTCGGAAATGTATGCGCTCTCACCGACTCACCGATTATCGGTCGTGGTCGAATAGCGAGTCGGCCACAAAATCGGCCCTAAGAATCGGAGGAAAATCAGCCCGATTATCGGTCCTACAAAAAGTCTGACGTGGGCGGGAAGCAGGATGAGATGAGAATGACAGATCAGTGTTTTTGTGTTGACGTTGACGTTGATGCGCTATCTTTAAATTGTTGTGTGGGAAAAGTGGAAAATCGACTTTATCAATGGACCGAATATGCCTAATGCATTGTTTAGTAGTCTCAAACCACCCTCGGATTATTGCCTTTCAAATAAAACCATTTTGGGGCGTATCGGTTGGATAATTTCAGAGTCTATAAAGGACATCCATACAAACATTTTGTGAAAGTTTGTATGGATGTTGTTTATATAAAATTAAACTGAGTTCTGATTTTTTTACCAACTCTATCGTAAAATTAACGTTTATACAATTTTGCACTTAATGTCGCAATGAGCATAGCAAATGTGATCAATTAATTCAAATCATTATTAAATTATTGTAAAAAATCATAGCTAATATTTTGTTTCTAAAATAGGTAGCCTATTTTATGCCTATATCATGTTTTAGCTGTACTTATTGGGGTGGCTATGCTATACTCGCCTGAATCCCATGCCGGCATACTAGGGTGTCAAAAAAGGCGATAGAAGCCGGCCCGCTTGAGTGGTAATCTACAGGTGGATTGTCAGTTCGTTTGTCAGTTGCACAGACATACAGATACACAGACACCTATACTTATAACACCCTTCTGTTTTCGTCGGGGGTTAAAAAACAGTTGTGGCCAATGATGTTTGAATAAATATAGATACGTTATGCCCTTACAAATCAACCGAAAAATCTGTTCCGATGTCCGCAAGGCACGCTTTATTGCTTTATCGCACGTCTTTATCGCTCTCGCGTCAAAACTACATCGCTATCTCTTTCTTCACCTGTTCCCAAGTGGAAACTTTTTGAGTCACACAACGCGCGCGCTTATGACATATCTGCCTCTTTTTAATATATAATATCATTGGTTGTGGCATACGGGATGAAATCTAGCTACTCGTATTTTTGTTCTGTTACGACTTACGCCAAGTAAGTTTTTAATAACTTACTACATATTACTTATTATTACTTATTATTATATTATATTCTGTATATTAACTTCATTCATTCACTAGCACTCGTACACCACTACTTTGTCTCTTTATTAAAGTGTCCTCTTCCCTAAAGTTGCCTGGAAGAAATCGCTTCCTAAGCGATAAGGCCGCCTGTTGTACCATTATATCTATTAATTATAATAAGATGTTACTGTATTTTGGTGTACAATAAAGAGTTGTTGTTGTTGTTGTTACATACGTACATAAGTACACGAACTCGTTTTTTTTTTATTGAATTATATTTTAATATTATACAGCCTTATGATTGAAGTAGTCAACAAGTTGTTTAATAACATGTTTCGTTTCATTTGTTACGTTCAATTCTAATCATCATTTCGTATCTGCCTAATGATCCGGAGCGAAGCACTATTTCAGATATTAACGATGTTTGAGGTGTTTATTGTTTGCCGATAATTGTCGATACTTATTCATTGTTAATTATTGATTGTTTGAACACTGAATCTCGATGGGAACAAAAAACGTTTGGACGGGCATGGGCACATCGGACTTTTGGCGTTGCTGATTTACCATAAGTTTCGTCTGCTATTAAAAAAATACAAAACTGTTCTTATTAATCCATTAGAAGCAAATCTATTCTTGTGATTATCTTTGTTTTTGTTTGTAATAAAAAAAATGCATGTTACATTTTTACCAAAATAGATGACGCAAAATGTTGTACTTTTTCATTATTAAGTAGTTTAATATTACACATTAAACATACATAGTTATAATTATTCATAACAGCTAGAAGATTCGACTAATGACGTGTTTAAGGTTATTAACATCAAAGCAATGGCATTTGTCTGTAATTGCTCAATAATTTCACTATCAATCTAATAACGTCACGGTGGTAGTACTACGTTATATGAACGTAAAGTGTATGACGGTCAATGATGTTTAAATAAATAGAGATACGTTATGCCCTTACAAATCAACCGAAAAATCTGTTCCGATGTCCGCAAGGCACGCTTTATTGCTTTATCGCACGTCTTTATCGCTCTCGCGTCAAAACTACATCGCTATCTCTTTCTTCACCTGAATAAGAGTTCCCAATTGGGAACTTTTTGAGTTACACAACGCGCGCGCTTATGACATATCTGCCTCTTTTTAATATATAATATCATTGGTTGTGGCATACGGGATGAAATCTAGCTACTCGTATTTTTGTTCTGTTACGCCAAGTAAGTTTTTAATAACTTACTACATACGTACATAAGTACACAAACTCGTTTTCTTTTTGTTTTTTGAATTATATTATAATATTATACAGCCTTATGATTGAAGTAGTCAACAAGTTGTTTAATAACATGTTTCGTTTCATTTGTTACGTTCAATTCTAGTTATCATTTCGTATCTGCCTAATGATCCGGAGCGAAGCACTATTTCAGATATTAATGATGTTTGAGGTGTTTATTGTTTGCCGATAATTGTCGATACTTATTCATTGTTAATTATTGAATGTTTGAACACTGAATCTCGATGGGATCAAAAAACGTTTGGGCAACACATTGGACTTTTAGCTTTGCTGTTAAGGTTCGTCTGGTATTAAAAAAATACAAAACTGTTCTTATTATTCCATTAGAAGCAAATCTGTTCTTGTGATTATCTTTGTTTTTGTTTGTAATAAAAAAAATGCATGTTACATTTTTACCAAAATAGATGACGCAATTTTTCATTATTAAGTAGTTTAATATTACACATTAAACATACATAGTTATAATTATTCATAACAGCTAGAAGATTCGACTAATGACGTATTTAAGGTTATTAACATCAAAGCAATGGCATTTGTCTGTAATTGCTCAATAATTTCACTATCAATCTAATAACGTCACGACTCACGGTGGTAGTACTACGTTATATGAACGTAAAGTGTATGACGGTGAAAAAATAGATAGATTGAATTTGGCACGCGCAGATACTTTCGTGCGTATTTAATGAAGTGACGGTGTTGATAGATTGATGAGGGGCGGGATTGATTTGCGTGGATAAAATACGCTTGTTTTTTAAACAAAGTGATGAGCTGATCTGAACGATAAATTGTTAAGGAAGCCGCTCAGTTTATTTTCTTTTATTTTACAATTTATTCGAGCTGTAAGCGAACGTTGCTCTGCCGTTTGACCACGTAAATATAAATAATTTGGTTGGTAAAATATTATAGTCGAAATATTAAATTTAATAACGATTCAAATAATGTGTTGGGTGAGTAACGAAGTGGTCGTGGATTTTATGGAGTCAATGATATCAATGGAGTGAGTCAATCAAGTCATATTTCCCATGTTCTCAACTCCTACAGGTAAGAGAACAAATGCTACATTACTTCGATATTGCCAAAAACTAGGTATTGCGTTAGGTAAGCTAATGTTAATAACAAATTAAATTATTGTTATTATTTATACTTAATAAACAATCAAACTACAAACTGTGGCAGCTAACTTGGTCTGCTCTCTGATTTTCTTTCCATTTGTGGTTTGGAAGTTGTGACGTCGTTTTATCGTATAGTATACTAATAACAATTACAATGTTGAAGGGCACAATACTTTTCAAAATATGAGTAGTATTTTTAGAGTAGAGTTGTACGCTAAAAATTACATGATTATTATTCACGTCGTAATAATAACCAAATAATCTATAGGTACTAATATTATAAAGCTGAAGAGTTTGTTTGCTTGAACGCGCAAATCTCAGGAACTACTGGTTCAAATTGAAAAATTATTTTTGTGTTGATAGTCCATTTATTGAGGAAGGCTATACGATATATAATAATAATAATAATAAAATTTTAATTCAGGCATTTTCAGCCAATAAATTGTTAGTAACATTTTTTCTTAAAAACTAGGGGTTAGTAAATACATACTTATATAGTAAATATATACTTAATATCATATATTTTAGTAGTTAATTTTTTCCACAAATTAACGCGGGTGAAACCGCGAGGCACAGCTGGCATAATATAATAACTATGGTAATCGTACCTAACCTAACTACCGTTGTAATAAAAACTCGTCGTCGTCGTTACAAATAATGTTTTGCTGGCTAGTCTGGCTACCATAGATAAAACTTGGCTGCAGTTGAGAAAATTATTATTACCCACACCGCAAATAATAAATTAAATAGTTTATCGACATTTCTGAGTAATACCGACAACACTAGTCATAGGGCTTTCCTTGTGTATGTATTTTCAGCGCAAGGACCGAAGTCATGTGCTGTTTATTTTTATTTATTGTATTGTGCGCGCTCGGGGAACTCTTTTGCACAATCACAAAGAGAAATGGTGGTGTCGTGGAAATTAAGTTAAATATGCGAACGAAAATGAGTGACTTTAACAAAGCCTACATGCTACATTAAATATTTGCATGCTTGAACGAGCTAAATGTGTGAAAACTATATTATATTAAAATACCACCTTTTTAACTGACTTCAAAAAAAAAGGAGGAGGTTCTCAATTCGTCTGTATTTTTTTATGTTTGTTACCTCAGAACTTTCGACTAGATGAACCGATTTTGATGATTCTTTTTTTAATCGAAAGCTGGTGCTTGTCGTGTGGTCCCACTTATTATTATTTTATCGAGATCTGATAATGGCATCCATGAGAAAACAATATAAGTCTTACATTTTTATTAAGTATATGCGCGACAAATGGACGAATAACTCAATATCAAGCCAGCAGATTTCGATGATTCTTTTTTATTGTTATTGGAAAAGATGTACTTCATTTGAAGTCGGTTTTTTTTGTTTAAATTTTAGATTATAATGTGCATGATCCACTAAAACCTTTTTTCAAACTTAAAAGGCATAAATCTAGTAAAAGTGTTCAGAAATTCTGAGCGCCGATCTACACGCGACTAACGGGCGCACTGAAAATCAGAGGACGTAGAAAGTACCTGCTACTTGCTACGCCGTACTCTGAGTGCGACCCTTTTCCGGCATGTTGGTAGCTGCAACTCCGAATACAATTTATAATTGTTATTATTAGTAACTTAATAGATATACCACCGTTTTTTAACATTGTTGCAGTGCCTATGTCGGATTAAATGTTTCTTTCTTTTCTTTCACCTTCCCTACAGGCAATATGGGGATGAATTTTGGTTAGAGTCGTGTTTTACCAACACCTGCCAGCAACGGTATAGGTTTTCAATTCATCAGTAGTCCGGTTTTTGTATTGAAAATGAAGTAATGAAGTAAAATCTTATAAAAATATGTTTTTCTTCTTTGATCTTGTTTGCGCAAGTACAAAACCGCATCAGAAAATAAACAATATTCGAATCAAATCAGTCATACTTCTTCTATTTTCAAAACATCATTTTAATGTTATTCGTAAAACGCCCATCAGTTATCACGGCAGCCATTTTGATCACATTTTTGTGATTGACGTCACATCCGTTTCGTTCCATTTCACTGGCACCGACAAGATCGTTAATTTAATTTGAGGATGATTGACGCTTTGTTTCAATAAAATCTATAATTATCTCTTTCGTTAAGTAGGTAGGTATACTTTAATAATATTATGGTCGTAAAATATTTATTATATATCTGACTATATTATAGCTATCATCATTCTATTGTTGTTTATATTTTATAGTTTTTTGTATTAGTCTGTAATAATTTTTATTTTCATTTTTACTACTGGACCAAATGAGTTGTTTGATACTCATGTAATTTATTGTGATCCAAAGATGAAGGTATAAAGTAAACAACTGAATTTTGAAACAACTGATGTCGTGTAGTGTATTTTTGTTATACTCGTAGTTCTACAGTGGATAATTTGAAAATTATTCAAGAAAGAATGAAAATTAAAGCCAAAAATTGACCATTCCCTCCTTATCTCCGAAACTACTGACGCTAGAATTTTGAAAAAAATACAGAGAATAGTTTTTTACTTAAATATTACAGGAAAATTAATAAGAAGTCGATGATCTCAAAAAACAAAACAAATAAAATAGAAAAATAACTGTAAATACACAATCAACTTACGGAACCCTCTCCAAGCGAGTTTAACTGGCACTTCTCAAGTTTATTATTTTCTATGATTTTTAGTTGTACGTACCTACAGATATACTTTCGTCCGTTACTTTATTTTTTATAATAAATAGGTAGGAATAGTTTTCTATTAAACAAGCTTAGCTATCAACAAGCAGAAAACTGTGTTATTGGGAGTTTCTTGCTGCTTCTTCTTTCGGGACCACTTACGCAAGGGATTTGTTAAAGAGATGAATACCTATTTGAAAATAATTGATATTTACTTTATTATTTAACATTATACTAGAACAATGAAAATAAAACTAAACACCTTAAAAATATATAATAATAACTAAAATTTATTATTAAAAATTAAAAGGAGTCCCTTTAGGCAAGGTTCCGAAGATACTGGCAGCGTTCCTCCTTTGAATCACTAGACTAATACTTTGTCCGAGGTAGCTGCCAGCTCTTCGGTCTCCTGTGATGTCGACTAACCTTTTTGCTATTTCCTTAAAAAGCCTTATAGCGCTAGGACCCCACGGACCAAGGGTCTCGACACCGAATGGGACAAAATCATATTCGGAGCCTAGACCACTGTATTTGCATGCTTATATTTATTTACTTTACATATTTAAGCATACATTTCTAAAGACTGACACTGTTTTAACCAGTAGAAGATTCAAAGACAAGAGTTATTAAATTTTCAAGGCTAGTTTGAAATACGTCGAGTGGTTCAAATAAGTCTAAACTGGATTTGCTAAAAGGATTTGGCGGTATTCCAAGCTGAAACGTATGGTGGAGCGATTCGGAATTGATCGATTCATGAGTCCATTTGCTCTTCTGATTGTATACGTAATCGTTTTAGTCTTTACTGTGGGTTAATATACAATATTATAATATTCACTGGAAAGTTATTGAAACGTTATTGACTAGTGACCGCCCTTTGCTTCAATTTTCGTATAGAACTCCCAATTCTTTAAAAATAAAATATAGCCTATGTTACTCAGAAAGAAAAGAGCTTTGTATTAGTGAAAAAAATTTTGAAATTGGTTCAGTGGTTTTTGAGTTTATACATTACAACTCGACTGCACGACGCAAAGGACGGTTATGTGTTAATCAGACTTATGTATGTATCTTATTTATATGTATTCCTATGTGGGGTTGTAAAGACCAAACGGGTTCACCGATTTTGATGATTCTTACATCAATCGATTCGTAACCTTGCGAGTGTCACTAGAGACATACAATAATTAAAATTCACCACAGGGTCAACCAGACGCCATGATGTCTAAATGAAAAAAAAAATCGATAAACTACGTCAAATGGGGTATCGTTGAATAGGTATTCAAAAATGATTTTTAGGTTCCTTTCATCATTTTTAATTTTTTAAGTGGCAGTTTAAAACAACCATTCTCGTTAATTTACTAACAGATGCCGACGCATATGTCATCCGCATCGGGCTCTCATATGATTTCATACAAATGTGATGCTGACAGCGCTTACGATGCCGATAAATGCGCGTTCACCATTATAATCCTAATAAATACTGAATGTAGTATCAGTTGTGTCAACTGTCTCTGTCTGTCAGAAGTTCTGACTCAGACCTAAAGCAATAATAATATGTACAATTTCAACTCTTTAGACACAGCTTTAGGCTAAGAACAAGTAGGTAGGTAAGCTTGCAAGATTTGATTCAAAAAACAAACAGGGTAAGGCAACTAAATAAAACCGTTTTTGGAATGAAGTTCCTTATCGCGCGTTGTGAAAGGGGGCTAGACGGAAAAATTCTTACGACACTTTTTGATTCTTACGAAAAGTCGTGACGACACTTTTTGCTATTTTACTTAGAAAGTTGTAACTAGTTGAAACTAGATGGCGCTGTACAACTTTCTGAATCACGCTGTTGAGATTCTTTGGCCCTAACATAAGTAAAATAGGAAATATCGAAAGGAACTTCGTTCCATCCGGGTGTCCCTTGACACCTCTCAAGTTTTTGTTTAAAATTACAAATACTAAGGAACTGTTGTTTTGTTCATCTTATTATTAGTCCAATCCGTAGTTTTATTGTAGAGGACGGACGGATGAGACATCAAACGTTTGGACCAATTAGGTTGTTGGAAACGGATTTATTCCGGTTATAGTTTCAAATAAATCGATCGTGAGCGGATGTCCCGTTTTGAATGAGTTAGTTTTAAGAATAGGACAAGGTTTAACGGAATGAGTGAGACGGCTTTAGGTTCGTTACGAGATTCTTTTATTACAAACTTTGACAAAGTTTGTTTTTGAGGATGTTTAAATAAAATTTAATTTCTGTCTCACTGTGAATCAAACCCAGGACCAATGCCGGATTTATATTTTTATGAGTTTAGGCCAATTAATTTTCACAGCCCCATGTACCTTTCTAAAATAATAATTTTCCATTCATAGTAAGAAAGGCACTGAATTAGTTACTAAGAAAGTGCGTAAAATATAAGAATTACATTTTTTGCGACACTTTTTAATAGCAAAATCATCTATAATTATCATCTTCTGAAATCTGCCGCTCCTAGGACGCTGCCGCCCCTAGGCCGCGGCCTATACGGCCTATTGACAAATCCAGGACTGCCCAGGACCCTTCGAACGGCGGAATGGCGATCTATTAATCCAGCCATGTTCCAGTATAAACGTCAAATTCGTATTACCAAAGCGGTCACGTGACACTTTTTAGCCAAATATACGGCCAAAGCTCGATATATGAATAGGAATGTTGACACTAATTATAAATCAATATTTTATGTCTAAAATATTAGTGGTAACATTTAAAGGCCTAAAATATGATTATTTTATTGAAATCAATCACAATAAATTAAATATCATTAATTTAAAATGTTAAAAATTGTACTCACTGTCACGTGACCTCAAACGCCATTTTGAGAATATGACGTCATTGGAAGAATGTTATATGGAAATTGAACAAACTTAGTAGACAGATAGTATTGAATATAGTTTAGTGAAATCACGTGACGTTTTTGGTGGGAAATTTGACAGTGATTTTTATTTATCAATTTTTGTTTTTAAATTGAAGATTATTATTTTTAGAATATTTTTTTCGTGAATAATGAGGTTCTATCTATAAAATAAAATTGAATCCTAAAATTAGTCAATATCCCTATTGCCTGGAACATGAATGGTTTTATATTGGAACGAAGTTCCTTATCGCGCGTTGCGAAAGGGGGTTAGACGGAAAAAATTAAGACCAAAAGTTGTAAGTTTGTAACACAAAAAGTGTAACGACACTTTTCACGAATTCCAATTAAATAGATCGTCACAAAAATATTGTAGTATCTATATCATTAGCCAAAAAAATCTCTGTAGTAAAATTCTTATCGGAATTCACATTAAATGACCAATCATAGAACACCTCGCAAAGATCTTAGCAAGTTATTTAGATACTGAGATTAAAATGTAAATTGCCTAACTGTACAAACGGGTACTACAGGCCTCAGAACAGAGTTTGAGGTCACATACTTAATCAAAAGTATTTTTTTAATTTTAAACATGATCGCTTAGTCTCGGTCAATATGTTTTAATAAGTTATTTTTATTGACATGCGTAAAACAAATTATCAAAAAAGTCAGGCTATGAGTGGCGATATCTTCGAATAACCTTAGAACACCGAAAAAATAATAGTACCTTCTACCACAGAGTAGTACATTCTACTTATGAGTCTAAATACTCTGGTTATCTTCGTTCTTTCAAGTATTTTGCCATCTTTTTGCCATGTATACGAAATCATATTTAGGCAAAAATTTTCGGAACGGCTGCAATGCCTGCAATATGCCACATGTTTATAAAAATGTGTTTATGAACTGAAATATACTTTGTGATTCAAAAGAACTTTAAACAATCTTGTTTATTAAGCTTTGATTAAAGATTTACAGGTTAGGTATTTATCTTTTGTTTATTTTATGAGTACCTAAAGTTAACTTACATTTTCTTAACCAATAGAGATTTTTCTGAAACAAACTGTAAAGTGTAAAGCAATATTGACATGCATAAGTGTATCTTTACAGTATAAGATATACCTACCGTATACATGTATCTCAAACAATTATTAGATATTATAATGTAAGTAGATAGGTATAATAATTAAACTCCAAGTCGAGTTATGGAGAGAGCTCTTACAAAGCGTACGTGATGGAATCTGCCTGTAGTAACAACAGGAGTCATCGGTATAGGCTAAGCCAAGAAAGCTACACCATATTATAGCTTATCTTCCTAATTATAATTATTATAAGCATAAGATTGCTATCTAGTATTTCCTTCGAGAGAAGAACCATCGAACTCCAGGTTTTCAGCAGTGTATGGCAGCAGGTAATGCTCACATCGTTCTCACACCATTGCTGACAGCAATGGTTTTCAGCAATTTGCTGTCTCTTACGGCCTTCTGTTTTCAGGCCTCTCCCTTCACGACGATTTTTGTGTTAATGAAGCAATTATAGGTATTATATGTACTAAGGATAGTGACGTTGAACTTCTTTATTACGTTCTGAGATAGAAAAGTGTATCTAGTGTCTATGTGTCTATGCACGAAAATTAAGGACCATTTGACATTGAAATATAATGTCATAGAACAGACATCTCGAACAAAATGTGTCCTGCCGGGAGGTTCTATTTTCAAAATTGAACCCCGTTCTTCTTTCAAAATCGAAGGAATCCATTGAAAATTGAAGCCCATTGGCGCCAATTCATTGGGACATACATCGTGTTGGCGGTGTCGGTTCTTTTACGCTAGTAAGTAATAAAACTTCAATGCCATTTGATCAAATATAGCACCCCTAGTGGAATTCCAAGTGGATGTACCATATAATTCTGGTGTAGAGCATCTTTCTGCTTTGGGGTTAATGATGACTGTAACTACATATTCGAAGTCGCTCCCAAAGTCCATGCTTTGCTATGGCTACTCAACATCCGTTGAGTTTTAAATTATTTAAGTAAAAATAGTTAAGTTAAAGTAAGTTAATAATTAAATAATTTATTTGCTTTAAGTTGGCGGAAAATCGCTATATTGGATAGCTATTTGTACATTTTAATTTGTAAGTTCTCTATTGCTTAAAAACTAAAAAAGTCAATATTAATAACTTGTTAAAAGTGATAAATAAAAATATCGCAAACGTCTTAAAAACAAAAAGAAACAAAAATAAATTATTACCATTATTTACCGGTATCACACATCACAAAAAGCGTCTCAAAAATTACATTGAAAATAAATCACAATCACGCGCGAAACTTTGTTTGTAAACAGACGCGGGCAAATTTGACAGCTACGCCGCCATATTGTCAATTACGCGCCAAATTCTATGAATTGATTTTTTTTATTAGATTGCCGCATCGATGCAACGACACTACTTTCTTTCGGTTAATGAAAGTTTTATTTTTAAATCGTCGCGAGGAGTGCGCGCGTCCGTCGGCCATCGAGAGACTGGTCGACTCGCGTTACGGTTTGTAAATAGAAAATTATTTGCGCTGCGTTCGTTGAGTTATATGTTACGTTTTGCATTTCGGACCCGGTTTAAATGGCATGTGATTCAATTGGTGGTTCTTGAACCTACCAGGTTTTTCTTATTGTTTTACGCATACTTGAAAGTTCTATAACTGAAGGCGACTCATAGCAACTCGTTTTGCGTTAAGCCGAAACTGAATCGTTACTAACCCGTTGGTTGTTTATTGGTGCATGATTCATGAATACTAACTTGACGAATCCAGTTCTGAGTGGCTTAATTGTAAATCTGACATAAACTGTAATTTCTACTCGTAGCAACTACATTATAGTACAAATAACTGGTCTTTGTTGATCGAAAGTTTTCACCGGTTAAGGAAAACGTTATTATAAAATTTGCATACCTAATTAATATTATTGTTCTTTATGTGTGAAGTCTGCTAAATCATTCCTTGACAGTAGGTCCAAATCTATTGTTAAAGACCACAAGAGAATCTCTTCTCTCTTTTTCACAGCAAAATAAATGTTACTGAATGAACGAATGAATGAATATATTATTACTTCCGGAGGCGGTTTTTTCCTCTTTATATTTATATCACTACGATGATATAAACTGGCTGAGCATAATAATATATAGGTATAATTAAGCACGAAGTTATTGTGAGTTACACATGAAAAAATCTGGCACTGAAAAGTGTATTAATTAGGGCATGTGATATCAGAACTATTTTCAATATCGAAACTGGTTTACGATATTGAGCCCTGATTCCGGAATTCCGGATCTGGATTCGATATTGGTTGTTTAAAAAAATTTTTGAGGACGAAATAAAAAAGTTTGAAAGTATGTTTTATGAACTTTAATTATTTATTGAAAATTAAGTTGAACATAGAAAAATTTTAGCTAATCACGATAACATATAATTATGATTAGCTAACTTTGTTAACCTGTTTTAATAAATCACATTTATTTTTTGTCTTTATAGTAAAAAAACAAATAATCAACAATAAAAAAAACAATAGCTCTAGCTATAGTCTTGAGCATCAATCACAGTTTTTGAAGCTACATATTAAATTCTATATTCTTGGAATAATTAACGTAACTATACTAACAATTAACACAAATTAACACAGCACAGTGGTAGAGAGATACCTACCGAGTTCCAGGGCCTGTAGGCATGAAATTCAGTCAGAAACAGAAGCCATGGTGGAACGTGTGAATCTCACACTTCGGGCCGTGTCCGAGAGGGGCGAAGCCAATCTTGTGAGATTCAACGCCACTAAAACACAAACGTATCTCTTCACCGCCAAAAGGAGTCCGCTCACCTTGGCTCCTACTTTTCAGAATATATCCTTGGGTAACACCGACTGTCTTCAGTTGTTAGGAGTTGAGATATCCTCCAAGCTCAACTTTGGGCAGTTCATCGAATCCAAAATTGAAGCTGGTGCAAGGAAACTTGGCGTCCTTGCGAAGGTGCGGGGGTACTTCACACCGAGGCAATAGGGATGTTGACTAATTTTAGGATTCAATTTTATTTTATAGATAGAACCTCAATATTCACGAAAAAAATATTATAAAAATAGTAATCTTCAATGTAAAAACAAAAATTGATAAATAAAAATCATTATCAAATTTCCCACCAAAAACGTCACGTGACGTCACTAAACGGTATTCAATACTACCTGTCTACTAAGTTTGTTGAATTTCCATATAAAATTGTTCCAATGACGTCATATTCTCAAAATGGCGTTTGAGGTCACGTGACAGTGAGTACAATTTTTAACATTTTAAATTAATGATATTAAATTTATTGTGATTGATTTCAATAAAAGAATCATATTTTAAGCCTTTAAATGTTACCACTAATATTTTAGACATAAATTTATATTAATTTATCATTAGTGTCAACATCCCAATTGTTAACCTTATACAAAGTTCAGGTTAGGCCATGTGTGGAGTACTGTTCTCACATTTGAGCAGGAGCAGCTAAATGTCACCTTTCTGCTTTGTATTCGATGGAGAAGCGTGCAAAGAGGCTCATTGGTGACCCAGATCTGGTTAAGACCAATCTGCAAAGTCTCGAGCACAGGCGTAAGTGGCTAGCCTCTCGGTTTTCTATAGGGCACATTTTGGAGAGTGTGCGCAGGAATTATTTGAATATATTCCCCCTTCCCAGTTCCTCCATCGAATGACACGACGCACGGCGGGTATCCAACTTTTCGTGGTAAACATCCCGCCGGTACGGACGAGGCGGTTTGCATCGTCATTCATTATGCGCACCGCGAAAGATTGGAATAGCTTGCCTGCGTCTGCGTTCCCACCCACCTATGACGCGGATGACTTGAAGAAAAGAGTGAATAAGCTTTTATTAAGTTTTAAAAGGTTGCCGGAAATGCCTAAGTGCGAAAGCTTTTGTACGAGTGTAGAATGATCAACTTTATCAACTGCTTTGCAAAAATCCGTGTATAGTTGTATACAGCATCAACAGGGGTTCGGTTATCCAGAGAAGCTATTAAATCCGAAGTATAACAAGCCAAGTTCGTTACAGTAGAGCGAAATTTCATAAATCCATGCTGATGGATGATTGTATAAAAGTAACTAAGGAGCAAAAGGGTTTTATACCTTTAGCCTTATAAAAAATGTAATGGTAAATGGTCACCATCTCGGTGCCATGGACAACATTATTAATAAAGTATTCACAGATCTCATACAAACTACAACGTACAACCGTTAGCGTGTTTCAGAAAGTTGAACAGCGCCATCTATCACTCACTAGTGAAGTTAATTGAAATGCTTTCACGCGAATGAAGTCGCGGGCACAGCTGCTTAATTTAGCTCTAATATTATACTGTATTTAATATAAAACAAATAATAATTTTATCGTGTTTCAGAAAGTTGAACAGCGCCTCTATCACTCACTAGCGAAGTTAACTGATACGCTCCCACGCGAATGACGTCGCAGGCATACTGTATTTATAACAAAACAAAAAAAACATAAACGTGTACTTATGTACGCGCGTGAGAAGTTATAATTCTTTTTCATGAAAAAAACAATTTCAAAAAAGTATTGAAAAAAAAAACAATATTAAAAAAAATAAAAAATAAATAAAAAATTTCAAAATCATTTTCAAAATATTTTTTCAAAAAAGAAAATAATAAAAAAAATACATTTTTTTTTCAAAAAAGCAATATTAAAAAAAAAACTATTAAAAAAACAATCCCACACCCAACACAGGATACGGTCACATGACACGTTGTTACATACTAACAGTATAAAACCAAAATAGATAATTATTATAAGGTAAAGTACAAAGTACTTAATTGTTAAATACTAGCGGTCTTATTTATAAACCTTTCAAGTTAAAAATAATTAGAATGCACGTTATAATATATCTTTATCGTTTTTCATAAGAAAGAGTGAAAGAAACAAAACACGTTATAAGCCGTCTATAACTTTGCATGTTCTTATGAGTAAGACTACAAATTAAATTACGTCGTAGATAGCAGTATCGCGATTCGCGATGGCTTCGACAAAACATTTCTAAACAATAGTTAGGTAGTAGGACATGGCAGTTGCACCGGTTTAATTAATTAGTGTAAGTGCCGGTGAGTCCTGCGGGATTGGTCATTAGCTTAGAGTAATAATATTACGTGTGTTAACTGAATGGGTTGTACGATAAACCAGCGGGCCTATTATGAACTTTTATAAAACCATTCATGTTCCAGGCAATTCATTTCTCGGGCTTTATACGACGTACGATTGGCTAAAAAGTCACACGTGACCGCTTTCGTAACACGAATTTGACGCTTAGACTGGAACTTGGCTGGAATTAAGAGTTCATAATAGACCGCCAGGTTACATAAATATGCCTGAAAAAAGGAATGTAGTAAAATATTTGCTGGTCTTGATGAGGAAGCTGTTATTAATGGTTATATTTTCCATTTTGAAAAGTATAAGACTGTATTGCATGTCCATGGATTAATAAAATTTGTTACTCCCAAATAATATTGAATGTACATTGTACACTGTAGTTCAATTAAATACCAATTCAATTAGTTTTGTTTCTAGTTCAGTTGGCGTTACCTTGTATCAAAACTTCATGTGGATTTAGAAGAAAAATTACAGTGTTTTGGTTATTTTAACTTATTAATTGACGCGATATAGTTTAGCTGTCTTTCGATAGGTTTCTTTATCTTCTTCTTTTAATGTTTCGTTGACTATTTCCTACTCCTTCATTTATGATTTTTAATAATTCCAAAAGAGGCCGTTGAGGCAAATCACAGAACCAATAAAAGTAATGGAGATCGCAAAATTAAATCTATTTAATTTAAAATTCACATCGTGCTTAAATTTTGTTTCTAATCTGGACCTAATATACAAATTTTCATGTTTTTAACTTTAAAAATGACGAAGATGCGTACGAAGTAAGTAGATTATTGGAGGAATTTCTAGAACATTTTATATTGATCAGAAAATTAGCATACAATCTAGATCATTCAAGTAAATTCTGGATCATTTTAAAATTTATAGAACAATTCAAATCATTTTATATTAGTGATAATCACACATTTCTAGAAATCACATGTTTATTAATTCTTTAGAGGAATAACTGGTTGTTGCAGCGAATAATTAAAGCGATTTCGAGAGCACACATTTAATTTTTGTTAGAAAAGTACAGAGAGAATGAATGCATTCAAGCGACGGTCGACAGATAACAAAATCATAATGTTGCGTGGGTCCTAATTTGCTGGTCATTTACCAGCAACGCGCGGCTCGGAAACATTGCATGCCATTTAACCGTAGGCGTTTCAACACGTTTCAACCTCGTATCTTCTACACCCTTATATGTATCAACTTGCAACCACCCTAATGCACGATTTGAGTCTCGTACCTATTGCGACATATAAACACTATGCGTTTGCGACGTGCAGTATTGGCTGCAAAGTGAAATATAGGGACACACACGTCCTCTTTTATATATATAATAGATAGATTAACTGGAGTCCATCGATTCCAGCACCCTTGTTAGCATCTAAAGATTGTAACGTTTTAAGTATCTCACCAGTCTGAAAAGATATACTATGCAATGATGATGAAATGGAATTTTCGGAATAATTTATTGATATATTAGTTTGATTTAGTGGGGAGTTATGACAGTTCGCAAAATTTTCTGCAAATAAGTTCGTTACGTCATTGGCGTTGCTTGCTAACTTATCTGCCAAATGCATTTGTGCAGGGTAACTACCACCTCCTTTACGAACATTTTTTACAAAAGACAAAAATACTTTACGATTGCTTTTAATGGAATTCTCTATAATACCAATATAATTATTATAACACGTAATTATTAAATATAATTATTAAACCCGCGTCGGTGTTTCCGCTCGATTACAAAATGTGAGTGTTTTCAAGGCAAGAATGAATAGGTTTTTACTAAGTTAGTGCGATTTACCATCCATGACTACATCGCCACTTACCATCAGGTGGGATTGTAGTCAAGCATTAACTTATATGATATAAAAAAACACGATTTTTGTAATTTACTGCATTTATCTCGTAGTTCTTCGAATTTAACTAAGTCCAATGGATTTTTATATTTTTTAAGTTTGTTATGTAGCTTGTATTTTTCTTTGAACATAGATATTAGCTCACGAGAGTACCAACAGGGATATGTGTTTGTGTGTTTTTTATGAAATGGCACATGTTTCTTAATGACAGATTGGAAAGTGCTATAAAATACTTCCGTCATTGCGTTAACCGACTTGCAGTCGATAAATGTCTCTTTCCAGTTTAATGATTTAGGGTCATTTATTATGTTGAAATAGTCAGCTTTATAAAAATTTGGTCTAATGATTTTCTTGGTGATACTGATAAAGTTATAATATATTTACTTTATTAGGGACCCAATTTGACTCCATGCTCCATTTTTTATAGACGAGTCTTATTTAACTACAGTGTCTTCATAACGTTATTTTTAATTTAAAAATAAGGCTAACAAAAAGAAAAGCATTTGAACATTTGATAGCAAAAATAATTTCTGTTCACCATTATTTTTATTTATTAACTAATTTAAATTACAATGTTACGTCTACTTTGTTACAGTGTTACGTGTATTACATACTATTATCATGATCAAAACTATTATAAGTAGGTTTTATATAATGTATACACATACATACATATACACGACTAGCTGTTGCCCGCAGCTTTGCATACGGAAATTATGTTTTAACTTACTCAAACTTTTATCCTGTTTTCCCGGGAAACCGTTTAATTTTCCGGGATAAAAATTTGTCTATAATATAACCCAGGGTATCAATAACAACTTTACCAATTTTCATCGGAATCCGTTCAAGGGTTTTTATGTGATGCCTGGACAGACAAACAGACACTTTGAGTTTTATTATAGTATAGATTGTATAAGTATCAGAGCTAAATATGTACTTGACATATTGTTATCGTCAATAGTTGAGTGTAAGGTAAGCTAAATATCGTATCGTAAGGATTAACATGTTTTTATAAACCGTATGTAATTACCTATGTACTTATCGATAGATCTAAGCACCTGTCCATCGTTATTGATTAATATATTTTATCTAATTTCTAAATAGATATTAAATATTTAATTGAAATTTGTTAATTTTTTTTTAAATCCGTTCAATGAAAACTCGTCCAACAGTATTTTTGTCGCGCGTAGTGCTAGTATGTTACCTAAATTATCTAATCTACCTATCTAGGGCAGTGCCGGATTTATATTTTTTGTGAGTGTAGGCCAATTAATTTTCGCCGCCCCACGTACCTACCTTTCTAAAATAAAAAATTTCCATTCATAGCATGGAAGGCACTGAATTAATCACTAAGAAAGTGCATAAAAAAAACAAGAATTACAATTTTTGCAACACTTTTTAATAGCAAAATCATCTATAATATATCATCTTCTGGAATCTGCCGCCCCTAGGACGCTGCCGCCCCTAGGCCGCGGCCTATAAGGCCTATTGACAAATCCAGGACTGATCTAGGATTCACAGTATTAAGAATGTACTATTATTTCTTCTATGGTATTAGTAACAACTCACAAGCTACATTGCAATGAAAAGCTAAAAGCCTACGATTTACAAAAGCTGCATAATTTATGGCGGTGTCGGTCTTTTCTTTATTTTTCCACCTCAGATTTCTTCCAAATTATTTGCTTATTGCTGTATTCGTACTTACATATTCTTCTTGACCACACCTCTGTATAACAAAGTCGTTACTTCAGTATTTGTAATTCACTGGTGTTTTGATTTTGACATAATTCTTGACAAAAAATAACAGACTTCAAAATTAGGGATAACTCAAAAACTACTCGTCAAATCTCGCTCAAATTTAAGTGGGACTACATGTCAAGCACCAGCTTTCGATTAAAAAAAGAATCATCAAAATCGGTTCGCAAAAACATAAAAAATAAATAAAAAAAACAGTCGTATTTAATACTTACCTCCTCCTCTTTGAAGTCAGTTAAAATTGTCATGTCAATGAAATAAGATTAATTTCGATAGTAGAGTCGTGGAGTAAAATAGGTATATACACAATAATGTAAAAAAACTTAAATTTTATTATATAGGTAGATAAAAATTATTGCAAAATTGTGATTTTTATGGTTTATCAGATTATCTGTGACTCATTTGTGGTGATAGGAATAATATTTATTTTTAGAAATAATTCTGATAATAAGTAACAGCGATAGCGCCCACGTAAACTTTTGACTTCATTTCATTCGGAATAAGTACTTAAATCTATACTATAACTAGCTGACCGGGCGAACTTCGTATCACCTAAAAATCATATTAAAAAATAGGGGTTGGTGTTAGAAGATTGAAAATTAAGGGTTGTATGTATTTTTTAATGCCACATTATAAAAAAATAAAAACAAAAAATTTCGTCAATAATTTAAAAAAAATTTTTAAGGGTGAACATCCCTTATCACTTAGGGGTATGGAAAATAGATAGTAGCCGATTCTCAGACCTACTGAATACGCATATAAAATTTGGTAAAAATCGGTAAAGCCGTTTCGGAGGAGTACGGTAACTAACATTGTGACATGGAAATTTTATATATTAGATAAAACTCAAAGGGAAAATTTTGTGTACATTGAATATTTAAAAAAAAAACGATTAGGGGGCACTTCAATAAATAACGTGTTAGAGCACAAAAATATATTCTTTAGAATTATTATCTGTCTGTATGTCTATCTGTCTGTTAAGGCATCACATAAAAACCCTTGAACAGATTTCAATGAAAATTTTTCATCCCGGAAAATTAAAAGCTTTTCCTGGGAAACGGGATGAAACATCAACCAATTTGCTTTAAAGCAACAAATGTTTCTTGCTTAAATTGATGGAATATGTATTTTTCAATTTTTCTAAGTTTCCGAGAAAAAGAAAAAAGTACAAATTAATGTGAATATTGCTTATTTTTCAAAACCCACTCCTAGAAGAATCCTTTAAGTACTTAAATATAAATTCACCGTTTTATAAAATTTTATTCTGTAAGAGGTACAAATAAGGTAAAACATAATTTCTGTATGCGAAGCTGCGGGCAACAGCTAGTACATAAATATTTATTTACATATTCTGTTCTATAGCTTTCGTATCAATGACAGAAATGCAACGTTAAAAACTAAATTAATGTATTTTTATTTTCCCAAATAAAAAGTATTTTATGGACTTATGTCTTTTTCCTCTACTATATCCGACCCAAATCCGAGAGCAACATGCAACAAGTCTAAAGTATTTGTGGTCGCCCGGATTATCGTTATCTCGCGATATTACAACGACTTTAGGAATCAAAATTTCAGTAATTTAATTTCTTCCTTATACATAACATGTCGGGCACTAGGAGAGGCGAAGAGGTTAGTTCTTCTTATTATATTTTTTGGTCCAAAATACAACTCTGGTCACTTACTTGTCCATAGATTTTATTTCTACAAATCCAGAATCTTTAATATTTTTAGTTAGCTTTATGACATTGAAGTATAATATCATAGAACAGACACCTCGAACAAAATGTGTGGTCCCGCCGGGAGGTTCCATTTTCAAAATCAAGCCCCCGTTCTTTTTTCAAAATCGAACGAATCCATTGAAGATTGAAGCCCATTGGCGGCAATTCATTGAGACATACATTGTGTTCGCGGTGTGTCGGTTCTATACGCTAGTAATAATACTTCAATGCTTTATGAGAGCTTTTGAGAGTGAGTAAGACTCAAAAGAGTTTTCCGTAATTTTGAAGTCGGTTATTTTTTAAGAAGAATTATAATATTAATTAACGTTCGATTACAATCATGTCTTCAAGTAAAGTAAGTAGGCTCTTAGGTACACGACGTGCGACTTACTATGTTCAACACCACCACGTCACCACTTAGTATCAGAGGTAGGTATGCTTTTAAGCCTCAGCTAAGAGAATACAGGTACTTTGTAATAGGTCGGTAATTGGTTAACCTAACTTTCTGTAAACTTAAACTGTCTACAAACTTGAGTTGCGTATTTTTATGGAGGGGGACTTCGCCCCCGAGCCCTCCAGAGAACCTTGAATGCGTGCCTATACCTATAGTTTATGAATATTGATGATGTTTTTCACCAGGGGATAGTTGGCGTAGTGGACTGCGTAATTGCGTATACTTTTATAGCGGGGGGCTTTGCCACCCGAGCACCCCATGCTAACTACCTTAAGCTATAACCTTAACCTATATGTCGACACCCGCAACGCATAAGGTTGTAACTTGAAATCCGTCTTTTTCAGAATAAGCAAAAAAGTAAAAGTTAGGTATTTGAATGCTTTTTACGAAAAAAGTATTGGGTTTGCTGAAAAATTAATATGTGCATCAATTCTATAGGGGTAAATACTATAGTTTGATACGTATATATCACAAAAAATACTGTTAGAAGCTGAGATAGCATTAGTTACAACCCAAGGTTTTGGATAACTTCAGCAGCGATAAGGTTGTATCTAGCTAGTTACAACCGTCTTAGTGATGAAAGGTAGCCTACTTATAATGGAAGTAAGTTATATTCTTGGATTTTAATATTAATTATAAAGCTTATATTATAAAATAAATTATCAACATCAAATAAGTTTAATTTCTCATTGTACCAATGACGACTTCGGCACCTGGCAACATAATTATACCTCCAGGACACAGGACCAATGGAAAGATAAAAGAGCAGGAATGAATAATTCGGGAACTTGTTCTATTACCGACAGGGTAAACCAAATGACCAAAGACCAACCAAGGATGCAAAGTGGTGTCGGGTTTCTCATCTACAAGCCCCTCGTCAACAATATTGTGCAAGTTGGGGCGTGTCAGCCAGGGTATCGCAGGTACCTAACACTAAAAATATTCAAAGTTATTTGTTGAAGGTTGTACAGGCATATGCGCCGACACCCCGACGATGAGACTGAGGTTTTGTGTTAGGACAATAGTAGATCCAGAGGTATCCTCTAAAGCTTATTTCACAGTTGTGATGGGGGACTGGCAAAATGGCGCCGAGATAAAAGTGGGTCCCTTCCCTTTGGAATTAGATGGCGGAATCGTCGAGGACACTTGTTGGCTAACTTTTTAGAGAGGAAAGATCTGTTTATGATGGACTCCTTCTTCAGAAAGAAGCCTCAACGCAAGTGGACATGCATAAGTCCCGATGGTTCCACAAATAGTGAGATGGACTTCATTCTGGCAGACAAACGGCAGCTTAAAAACCAGAAGCCATAGCCGTCTTGTAAGAGGACCATTTAATGTCGTCGTGAAGCTGGAACGGTTACGCCTTATGAAGTCTGCGCTTCGCCCAACACCTGTCACCCCAGTGGATGAGTTTAATACCAGCATTTTAACCACCGTCCACGAGGTAGGATCGAATTATTGAAAGATCCAGTGGTAAATCTCTTATTGTGTCAGCTTAAACTCTCGGTCTTATTATTACAAAGTGCAAGCGATGCGATTTGTGAGAACAACACAAATCATGTAAAAAACACAATCGAGTGAAACCAGGGCTCCAAAGTATTCGCCAGGGATCTGTCTATTTAGCAAAGTCACCTTACGAGGTTGAAAACCAAGTCTAGCACCATGTTTTCTTCAGACGGTTCTATCTCCTCTCAAGCTCCAGCTCCCTGCGAGAAGAACAACAAACAAGCTAAACTGACCGTACACAGAAGATAGTGAAGATAGTGAATCCAACAACATCATTTAGCTGGTACGGCACTGCTGGTACGGGTAAATAACAGCTTTCTAGCACTAAAGGTCTCTGCGCTATGCTGCGAACGGACAGACGGACGGACGTACGAACATGACGAAACCACAAGGCTTCCGTTTTGACTATGAAACCCTAATAACCACAAATTTTAATTAAAACACGGAGCTCAGATGTAAATTTGTAGGACAAATACACACAAATCGTATAAACATTAGCCGGTCGCTCAGTACAGCTAAGCCGTGACAAAGCAGTATCTTAAGTTACGGTTCCGATACGTGTATTATGATGCCCGTCAAAAAGTTGTAAGAGATGTTACTTCCACGCTCAACAACGAACATAAGAGACGTAATTCGCTTTACGTCTAAAATATTGCTGGAACTTTTCTTCATATGGCAATTACTACCTTCTTCAACTGGCTATCTTCGAAACTACGAATGCTAGCGATATGTCGATACTACTGTCGTGTAGCTCTTTTCACGGACTATACGCCTGTGGTATAGACGCATAAGGTTGTAACTTGAGTTACAACCTTATGCGTTGCGGGTGTCGATGTATAAAAACACAAAAAATGTCCTCTATAGACTTTGAAACCATCCAGCCGATGTGCCCCAAACTAGTTCCATTTGAAAGGCGATAATGCGAAGATGATTTGAGATCACTAAATCAATGCATTAGGAACATTCGGTCCATTCATGAAATCGATTTTCCACTTTTCCCATACAAAATTTTTTTACCTAGTTAGTAGCACACACCGGGTGTCGACTACTTTTAAATAATTTATGATGTTCACCAGGGCCAATGATGTTTAAATAAATATAGATACGTTATGCCCTTACAAATCAACCGAAAAATCTGTTCAGATGTCCGCAAGGCACGATTTATTGCTTTATCGCACGTCTTTATCGCTCTCGCGTCAAAACTACATCGCTATCTCTTTCTTCACCTGAATAAGAGTTCCCAATTGGGAACTTTTTGAGTCACACAACGCGCGCTTATGACATATCTGCCTCTTTTTAATATTTAATATCATTGACCAGGGCGTAGTCGAGGTGGTGGACAATGACGACGGTAACGTGCACGTCGTTGACGACGGCGATGGTGGCGTGCAAGTGGTCGACGATCCGAGTGGTGGTGGAGTGGCTCGGGACGGCAGCCGGGCCGGGGGCAATGACGATGGTGCGGTGAAATGACGAGGTGAGCAGCACTGTGCAAGACGGTGGGACGTTTTCATTGTGGAGGAGAATGCTGCTCGTATTTTTGTGGGTTTGCACATTGAAGTACGAGTATAATGTCATAGAACAGACATCTCGAACAAAATGTGTACCGCCGGGAGGTTCTATTTTCAAAATTGAGCGCTCATTCTTCTTTGAAAATCGAACTAACCCATTGAAAATTTAAGCCTATTGGCGTCAATTGATTGGGACATACATCGTGTTCGCGGTGTCGGTTCTATACGCTAGTAATAATACTTCAGTGAGTTTGCACTTTGCAAAAGATTTGTTTTGGGGACACCGGGGCGTGGGGTTTCAATAAACTGAAGTAAGTCTGAAGGATCACTGAAGGATCACAGATGCGTTGGCGGCTAAGATTGAAAAGAAAAAAGAAAGAAAGATAATAATATTAATAATATTTATTTTAATCAATATGCGAAGCGCTAAAACTTAGCCTGCCGTCTATTGTCGCCTTTTGCGACGCCCTGTTTTAACGACAGTATTGCAATCAATATTCTAGACCACTCCAATACGAAGAAGGGCTATGCAGCTTAAATACAGTTCTATAATGCGTTTGAAAACAAACTTTATAGTTAACTTACATATTTAATTAAAATTTTCTTTTGTCCATAGGTAATCAAGGATCTTCTGTATGTACATAGCAAATAAATTATTATCTTTATAACATGGCCCTTTATTCATAACACCTTTACCTACTATTTTGAGTATCTTCAATACAAAACACGTAATGCCTGTGATACATATGTATGTTTGTTTGTAGCACATGGGCATGCGCAATGCAGTCCGCTTGGTTGGTTGGAACTGTTGGAAGGAGTCAAGCTCTGAGCGCGTGTGCTTGTTTTTTTTAATGCTTAGAGCAGGCAAACGAGCAGACGGGTCACCTGATGGTAAGTGATCACAAGTGACATTAGCTTGTGTTGGTATCTGAATATTTCGTACCCTCAATGGAAAAAAGGCATTAGATGAAAATTGAAATTTTACACGAGAGCAAAAAACTGTTAAAATATCAGTAGGTAATCAAGGAAATTTACATTACGATTTCATGCACAAAACCATCAAGATTAATGATAAAAATTTGAAAATAAATTGAGCATATGGAACTTTTGTCCCTCTTTCCAATCATATTAATAACTAAAATTCAAAGTAACACGACTTATGCTATTATTCCACTGAGGGTGTGATTTATGCGTATAGCGTACTAATAGGTACACTGGGCTGCAAAAATTCCGGGTCGCTTATAAAAAGTGTGATAGTTTTTTAACTACACAACACAAACTAGTGAAACTGTAGTATGTTATAGACTTATACATAAAAGAAAATACATAACTTTTGTAAACTGTATAATTATATTTAAGTACTAAAAATACAAAAAAAACACTTCTAACTTTTAACAACAAAAATATACAATACAGTTAATCTGCAAAATGAAAGCTTTTCTGAAAATTTAATATCTTGTATTTCCTCCACGCGCCCGTATCGCTTCATTAAGACGATGTGGCATGCTGTAAATCTAATTTCTAATACTGTTTTGGTCTATGTTTGACCATTCTTCTACTAGCGCACTTTTTAACTCACGTAAGTTAGCTGCAGCTGGAGAAAAAAACGGTTAGCCAGCCAAAAAAACTGTTTATGATGACAGCTCGGTTTGAAACAAACGCGAGCAAATTTTCTATTCCAAAAATTTGAATTTTGATATTTTTCACAAATCGGAATTTCTTTTTTTTGAAGCTGTAACTTGTTCAAATGCAACCTCTATTGATATGTATAATAAGCGTCACAAATCTGCCTATAACATATTATTTATACGAGGGATCTATGTAAATAACTTTGGGAGATATCGCGGTTTATCTAAATGACCCGTTATTTTTGCTGCCCAGTGTAGTTTCTAGCATACCTACATATTATCTGAAACCTAAAGAATCATAAGATCTGACAACACTGCTTACGTCAAAATGACAAACAAACAAAACTAAGGTTACTTCCAAACTTGGCTGTGCACACAATTAAATTATCTTGTGCGTTCTATTTGTAAAACAGCGTGTGCGCACTGCGCAGACTGATTATGAATGATTACGATAATGATGTTTTTAAAATTAATATAACTAATATGCATACAGCAGAGATTAGTGCTAGGTACAATAAAATCTTAAAAATAATTTTTTTGAAGGTAAAGTGGGGATGAATTCATTTTTTCGTCTAAACTCTATAATGTGGTGTGTCGTTGAAAAGGTCTTTCAAAAATTGGTCTGCAAAGCTGATTTAGGGGTCCGTTTGCGTTTTATGTTTTGATTTGAAGTGTTAATTTTGGTTGTAGTTTGGTTGTAGTAAGAGTCCCCTCGCCACGCTCCCATCGCCAGCTCAATTGTAGGTGTTGGAGATGTGATATAATATTATTTTAAATGATGTATTAAAGAGAAAATATATCACGGCTAGATTAGCTTAAGTAGTTAATGAGTAATAGTCAATGAACTTAAAATACGCAACATAATCTTTTTTGGCGGCAATACTTTACCACTCAAATGGCATCAAGTTCAAATATTGCTTAATTTGGACACTACAGGTGTCAAAGGAAGGCCTTTTTCACACTAGAACTATACATTTGGACAGTAGGTTCCTTCTATGGGGTAGGCAAGCAGCCAGAAAGGATTTACCTCACCTCTAACCTGTAAATAGTGTTTGAAAGTTCCTTTTATCCAGAAACGTTTAATGCAAAGACGCATGTAAAAGCTAGTAACTTGTATTTAGGATCTATAAATTGTACATATGAATGAAACGTTGATACGACAATCGACAATTTGATAAGTTAAATGTTTTAGTTACAACCTTATTACTTTGATAATTAAGTCCACTGTCGTTATTTTTCGACTATTAACAATGATGTTTAAATAAATATAGATACGTTATGCCCTTACAAATCAACCGAAAAATCTGTTCCGATGTCCGCAAGGCACGCTTTATTGCTTTATCGCACGTCTTTATCGCTCTCGCGTCAAAACTACATCGCTCTCTTTCTTCACCTGAATAAGAGTTCCCAATTGGGAACTTTTTGAGTCACACAACGCGCGCGCTTATGACATATCTGCCTCTTTTTAATATATAATATCATTGACTATTAAGCACTTTAAACCATCAGTGTATTAGTGTGTGTTCTAGTAATTATTGGAGTTATCGTTATCAATCAGAGATAGGGACGGACACTGAGGCCCAGTTCGTTGTAAGCCACAGGAAAATTGTGTTGTAAATATGTCATTTGGTCCTGGATGGGTGAGTAATATTTATTCTTTTTAGCCGTATTGGGGCGGCTTAGAATACTAACCCCAATCCCACGCCGGATGGGTGTCGTATAAGGCGACTAAATCCGACCAGCTGGTGGTAGAGCTCCTCGAGGGATTATATTGGTAATATTGATTTTAATTATTAATCAATACCACTATTACTATAATTAATTCTCAATGGGTTTCGCCTGGATAGCTTTTGAGCATGACTCAGCCGCCAAACGACTCGTCGTGTTCCGGTTGAGGGCTGTTCTTTCTTTCTTTTTCTTCTCTTTTTCTTGGCCTAGATTATAACTAGGGGTAACCTAACTTTAATATGAAAATAAGGCAACTTAAAAGCAAAATCATAAATCATCTTTACGCCTTGTCCCATGGAAATCGAATTGATAACAATCTTCAAAACATTCAACTAATTTTGTTAATAGCAATTAAGTTGGAATTGATAATTCAGTCCCGAGGTTAATTTAACTTTTAATATCCATCCATCAATTCATCCAGCCAGCCATCCATTCATCAGCCTATCACATATATAACAGTCAAATTATTTTCCAGGATGGTGGTAGTGGAGTACATGTAGTCGACGGAGATGGGAGTGGAGTACACGTAGTGGACGGAGATTGGAGTGGAGTACACGTAGTGGACGGAGATGGTAGTGGAGTACACGTAGTGGACGGAGACGGGAGTGGAGTACACGTAGTGGACGGAGATGGGAGTGGAATACACGTAGTGGACGGAGATGGGAGTGGAGTACACGTAGTGGACGGAGATGGGAGTGGAGTACACGTAGTGGACGGAGATGGCAGTGGAGTACACGTAGTAGACGGAGATGACAGTGGAGTACATGTAGTGGACGGAGATGGGAGTGGAGTACACGTAGTGGACGGAGATGGGAGTGAAGTACACGTGGTCGGTTAAAATTAATTATTATTAGGTTCTTCTTAAGTTGGTAATAATATTGTAATAATGCGTTGGTGGTTGTAAAGACGACGCGGTTTATACCTAAATGTTTCAATTCAATATGTAAATCAGTAAAATACAGTACAGTACTCGTAATGATAACAAAATAATACATTAAAATATATAGATAATATAAGGCTTGTTTCCAAAAATAACTTATCGTTTTTGTTGTTTGATGAATAAATTGTAACAACTTGCCGCCGGTGTTGGTTGTATAATTTCACCTTCAAGGCTTTCTATGATGTGCAAGGTCCTTAAATTTTTGTTGTAATTAAATAAAAAACAACAACAGACGTTCAACGTCACGTTTGACGTCTTTCCGCGCTATGCCACACTTTTAATTGACAGCCTGAACTTTCATTGTCATTGTCTCGATTCATCGCTAATATCGGAAATCGGAACCAAACGCTCCATATAACAACACTAGACCACTAGTGGCGGTCTTGCGATGGCGATGATGTATTGAACAAACTATTGGTCATTTATTGTAGGAGTCCCTTCCGACAGGGATTCGATTGAACCTGCCATGAGAATTAATAACGACCAATTGGGTTGGCCACTAAACTTGTCGGAAGTTTATATTTCTTACTCTGTATTCCATGACGATTATCTGTTACAACCTCGTCAGTACGTGTTCATAATTTGTTAAATTGAATATTAACTATGTTTGATACTAATAAATCAGTCAGTTTATTATCATTCTGAGATATGAGTTATGATTATGACGACATCTCGCACACGTCATTACGTATGGTTATGTATTAAGATCGAATATTGTAGATTTAATTACCTAAGTTAATGTAAACCGTAGTTTTACAGTAGTTATTTTTGACAGCTACCACAATAGTCCGTCAATTGACTTACAAGAACCGTTATGTCAAAAGGAGAAACCTAATCATTGAACTATGCACTTTAATGTCTGTAATAGCTTTATTAATTCTTTTATTAAATAAGTATACTAATAAGTCCATATTTTGTGATCGAAATATTTTCAGCCTCATGGTATTGTACTTGGTATCGATATAACAGGTGAGAACAAAGAGTTAAAATGCGAGTCATAACAACTACGCACTGTACGAAAAACACCTGTCTCATTGGAAGTCATCCAAGCTTTGTATTATAAAATAACTTACCAATAACCAAAAAACTCCGACAAATCCATGCAGTCGACGTGTTTTCTTCGCTCCACAGATGGCTCGTCTACGATCCCGGAATCCAGGTCTTCTTCAGAACTGGACACACTATCAGAGTCCGAATCACGACCACTCATTGCACGCGCATCCAATTCGACCGTTATTTTGACGTTCGAATGTTTTTAAACTTGGAATTTCACTTTCTATCCACTTTTTTATTATTATTTTTTTATTATTGCTGGCCTTCAATTTATTACAGGACCGCGTTCTTTTTTCAAATGAAAATTGACAACTGTCACTTATTTTTTTTATTACTGCAAAGGTTTAGGAACTAGGAAGCGAATAATCGATCGATTCGACCCGAATAGATTTGGGTCATTATAAATAAAGTGTTCTCCGTCTGCACTCAAGTGTTGGCGGGCGGTACCGTACTGGTGCAAATGTCATACTGACGACGGTGCCAGAGAGTGAGATAATGGTTATAGAATGTTTTGATCGCGTATTGTGTTACATTAACTCGAAAGTGAACGAACTAGGGCAGGTTTAAAACACTTGGCAGAAATTACGATGTCTGTCGTGAAAGGTGACGGCCAGCTGAGATTTGGCTTAATTGTTTTCCTACTGACATGAATTTGTAGTAGAAAAAACATAAGTGTTTATGAAACACAGCACTTATTGGCACGAAAAATTGGAATTGTTTACAAAAAATAACTTAGATATTAGTTACATAGACATTTTCAAATTGTTCAAATCAAATACATTTGAAAAGTTACCCAACGGTATAAGTTGGATGATTCATTCAATACGTTACAGCAGTGTTTCCCAACCTTTTTTAGGCCATGCCCCACCTTAACATTTCTAAAATTTTTATGCCTCCCCATACATAATTTTGTTACCGATATCATAGCATTGCATTTAAATAACGAAAAGCGAAAGGGTTAAAGTCGTGTTGAGTCCATCTTTACATTGCCCCCCTTAACTGTCAAATTGCCCCCCTGTGGGGCGTAGGCCCCACGTTGGGAAACACTGCGTTACAGTATTTATTCCTACCGAATTGAATCAACATGGTTGAACATTGCATTTTTTTCATTAAACACTACAGATAATAATGCATGTACCTACTAGTGCAGGAAGAATATCGAAATGGGCCTGGGACAATGGTTTGTTAGTTTTTTTTTTAATTTAATAACACTGTCACATGGTAATTTTAACTTAATGCCACGGTCGGTCATTATGTCGGTCTTATTTTGCAACATGTCTTTAGTGCGTTTGCGTGCATAGTGCATTTCATATGATGGAAATGTGTAGAAATTAGTTTACCGGAAACTCCGGAAAGTCTAGTTTTCAGTCAACACATATAAGTAACTACTTAAGCTTATCAATCGAGTGTTGTCTCTATAAAATAATGAATTATATACACATATGCGATTTCGACAGTCACTCATCCAATGCCTGACAGCGTACGAGATTGCTCAATTATTCTGGATCACTCACGGTTTAAAAAACCCACAGGACTGTTATACACACACACACACACACACACACACACACACACATAAAAAACAATGATAATAATTTTGAATTGTTTTATCAGTTTGACTTAGTATAAACACAATTTTATTTCAGTACACTTTTTCCTTTTTTTATATTTTTGTTTGATTTAATTTTTTGTCGAATTGTTTGATTGATATTTTTCGGTTATTATTGTCCACTTATAGTTTTAATTAACTTTAGCTCTAGTTTAACCGAACCGTTACTTATTCTTGCGGATGGTAAACTGCAGTTGATGTATGTTGACTTGGAAGAACAGGGAATGAATGGAGCTGCATTTACCTACTGGTAACATAAGGTTGTTGGTTGTTTAATTTTATATTATTAAAGTAAATAAGCTTGTTAGATTTTAATGGATTATTCATTTAAGTAAAATGCCTTAACATGTTTTCAATTATGAAATAATAATATAAAGTTTGAATGTAATGTTTACAACGTAAAATTTTTACCTTGCTCTGATATCATTCCATTAATTTATTCGTGCATTAAATCAATAATTCTGTTGTCATTCCGCTAAAATAATTGGCGAAACGAATTACTCGAACGGTTTTAAAATATGCCCCTGCACTTACCACAGAAGTAATAGTTCTAGGTACAATATTACAAAACCCCTGTGATAAACCCCTAACCCCTGTGTTTATTGGTTACACTTCTCGCACATAGTAAAATTATGTTTGTAATTTTTGTAACGAAATAATAATTATTGTTCTCATTTCAAAAATAATCAAAGGACGACTGGCACATAATGCTTATAGCATTAAGCCCACCTTTTACACCACTTAGCTTCAAGGATATAATAAAGTGTAAATAAATGAATAAAATAATAGTTAAAACTTTCCAAGTCATGATCCATGTTATACGATTATAGGGTTTTAAAACATAGTTGAAGTAGTAATTTGGTAAAAATCAAAAATCATACAAAACAAGAAAACAATTAGCCATACATAGAAAAATGAAGGAGACTCCACCGCCTTCACTCTTCCTGTACAGTCTATTCTTACGCGGGTTCTAATGGGCTTACAAAAGCAGGATATTCTCGGAGTAGTCTTAGATTTTCATTCATTTGTTTTTATTATCATCGTTCTAATAGAGCAAACGTTTATTTAAATACTCCTATCTAAGTGACACTTCAACATTGAGTTATTTCCAAGAGCTTTCTATTACATCCCACCAGCTTCTACATTACCTAAGTACTAGCGTTCTACTCGCGGTCTTACCCACGTTAAAAAATACCCTAAATAATTCCAGAACATGGTCATGAACATGGTAAATTTTATGAAAATCCGTTCAGTAGTTTTTATGTGAAAAAACAACAAATATCCGTAGGATTTGCAGATAACTTTGTTACTTAGAAGGGCGTGCCGGATTCAAACTCAGTATCTTTGAAGGCGACACACGTTCAAATTATAGCAATGATATTAGGTATAAGTAATAATCTAACATTTTAACAAAAAAATAACCGACTTCAAATGAAGTACACCCAATAAAAAAGAATCATCGAAATCGACTGGCGTGAGTTATTCGTCCATTTATCACACACATACTTAATGCAAATTTAAGACTTATATGTTTTTGAAATGGATGCCATTCTCAGATCTCGCTCAAATTTTTGTGGGACCACACGACAAGCATGAGCTTTCGATTAAAAAACGAATCATCAAAATCGGTTCACCCAGTCCAAAGTTCCGAGGTAACAAACATGAAAAAAATACAGTCGAATTGAGAACCTCCTCCTTTTTTTGAAGTCGGTTAAAAAAGAGGTAGGTAGATATGTCACTAGCGCGCCGAAGATGAAGATCGTAAGAGCAGTCAATTGACCTCGTCTGCTCGTGGTCGCTTTGTCAATACAAGACGATAGGCACGCTTTTGTTGTTATAGAAGTACTTGAGATTTGATATACAACGTTATAATGCTTTCTTGTATTAATGTAGTGTGATTGGTGTAGTAAAACAAAAGATTGTGTGTTGTAGCTCTTTTCGAAACAGATTTTTGATTGATTTGTAAGGGCATGACGTATCTATGTTTTTTAAATATCATTGCATTATAGGATCACTGCTCGCCCCTATGGCTCGCCCTTATAACAGATATAGAAAAGAAATCTGAAATGCACATTCGCGCTCTGCCAGCTCGCCCAATGCCGCGTCGCTAGCACAACGACCGTCTTGCTTTCAACGCATTTAAAAATATCTCTCTTCTATTGTCTTTTTGTATAGAGAACTGTGTGGTTTGAAAAAATGTAGGGCCGAAACCAAAATGGATAAACCTGACCTTGGTGGTGTTGTGAATAGAAAAGTTTAAAATTCTATTCGCCTCACAGAATTCTTCATGGATATTGGATCGTACAACTTTTTATGTATCTTATTTCACTGAGGTTAGGTAAGTTTAATTTTCTATTCGTCGGTAGGTACCTACTTGGATGGGTGGCCGCCAGTGACAAAAAATTCTTGAGCGATCCGTACTTCGGAGGGCACATAAAGCCGTCGGTCCCGGTTGTTATTATAAGATAACAGTCGTTAAGCCATGTCGGAGGCCCTCGGGCGGTTTGAAAACTTCCGACACTCGGGTTGGCCATTAGGTAATCCCTCCACCAATCCGCACTGGAGCAGCGTGGTGGTTTGCTCTAGGCTTCCTCAAGAGGAGAGACCCGTGTTCAGTAATGGGCCAGTAATGGGTTGAAGCCAACTGTGAGTAGGATGGAGAACTTGTAACCGACATTGATTTTAACACTATGCAACATTACAGGCTACACACTGATACAGATGTGTTACTTATATCACAAAAGGAAGAACACAAACGGAAGAAGGTTACTGTTTCATTGGTAAAGACAGTTTATAGCATAGTCCCTTATGTGTAAGTTCCAAATATTTTATTAGTAAGACCATGACGGTACCTATTCTATCTATTAGGACAGATAGTACGTTATAACACCCGTTAGTCCTTTCTTGGGTAAAAAAAAGACATGGGCTACAAATGGCGTCATAGCCGCGTGATTCAACACAAGATCGCAACATGTGTTAGGACGTAACGTAAATCATATTTAGAGCTCAGGAACAAGCCAAGACGCTAATTGTGGTCGTGCAATTATAAGATCGGTAATTAGATAATCTGTGTAATTAGAACTAGTAATTACGCAGAATGAAGATATCACGCGTGACTACCTTTACCAGCTCAGTGAAGAAAATGGTTTGATGGTTTCTATGAATCCCAGAGATCGTGATTCGTGAGTGAAGACTGAGAAGGCATAAACTGAATTGAAGTTAGGGTTATCAACTTTACAGATTTGTCTGGATATGGCCGTGATCCGTCCGTTTTTGACACAGAACATAATTATTAGATGTTCTGTGGTTTTTGATATTTCTGTCGAATTATTTTTTTGAAAGCGTCACCTTTGAAAGTTTCGACCAAATGGCTTACCACAGATTACTTAATCACTATGTGGCTTACTCCACACTGCTCTTGCTTCCTTAATTAGCTTATTCCGATGAACCCACGATAATTTTATCCGTCACTTAAATGTCTGCTAAGATTGAGAATCGAATTTGAGCCTCCTCATGAGAGACCAATTACGAGAGCAGACTAATTTAATTATATAGTAGGACTAATAATAGTGAGTTTTACGACGTATGTAGGTACTATTACAGAATTGATAGCGAAGCGACTCTTACGTGATTTTATGTACTTTATTATACTACGAGACAGCGTGGCGTTAAGTATTTAATTTAATCTATTCCGTGTTCCGTGCTACAAATTTTATTATTGGTGGGCGCACAACAAATCTAAAACACTTATAAACTTCGCACAAAGATATATAGCAGTAGGTAGGTACTGATATATATCTATATATGCTATACATATAGGAAATAGCCGGCAAACGAGCAGATTATCCACCTGATGGTAAGCGGCCATCGTCGCCCATGGACATCAGCAACACCAAAGACATCATTGATACGTCGCCGGCTAAGAAACTACCTGAACAAGTGGACTAGGACGTAGATTTTTAACATTTTCAAAAATACTCTTATTTTTACCGAACCTAGTGACAGATTTTTTTTCTCATTTTTTCCAAAACTGGTACAATTTAGCGTAATTTAGCCTAGGTAATAGTTTAATATGTAATAAAACACAAAATACATTCCATAATATTTATTTCTTCATCATTTTCAGCCGATTCTGAATCAATTTTAACCTTTCCCGATTAGAAAGGATTTTGGGTCCACGTCCAGTCCGCTCATTACTACAATTTTTTTGGCCCTTAATTTCTTCTTTCCCTTTCTTTGACCCACTCAGCTTAGGGACATCTTTCTCCTCCCCCTCAAACCTAATGCGATCCTTTAATCTCTTCTTGCTAATAATCGTCACCAACGACACATCTTCGCTCAATTTTCCACACCAATGACAAGTTTCCTTAACATTCGAATTATTACATTTCATTAAGCCGTAATACTCAATATGCTTCGGCTTCTCCCTGAAGTATAGACATGAATCACACATATTAACTACTGCTTCGCCGTTGCATTTGTCTTCGTGAGCGGTCAGATCCGTCCTATTGTTGAAGCCTTTAGCACAACCAGAGCAATGCATTCTGTAGCATGTCTTTGCGTGCAATTTTTCGTCAGATATCTCTTCGTAGCAACGATCGCATGTTTTGACTTTTGTCGTTCCTGATGCGAGGGGGACAGAATGCTTTGAGTATGTTTTAGACAGGTCCAAGTGTACCGCTTCATGGACTATTACTTCAAACCTGAAATGAAGTAACTGAAGATTAATGGATGTTGGGAACAGTCGCCCTATAATAGGGTGTAAGTATGAGATTCCACCAGAGAAGTGTGAGGTAGCGAGCCGGTGTACGAGACAATACAAATACAAAAATCTATTTGTCTATTACCGTTATATAACAATAAACAGTGGTTGGATCCAAAGCTATTAGTCGTACTGCAGCGGCTTAGAATACTGATCGCATTCCCATGTCGGCATACTAGGACGTCATGAAAGGTGACAGAACCCGTTCTGCTTGTTGGTAAGGCTATGGTAAGGCTTCACATAAGAGCCGGCGCACATAGCGGTGTGTAGTGTAGAGTATGCCCGAGAAGTTTTCTAAACGCGTGACACATTAGACGAATTTCTACCCGAGCGAATTTCTACCTGCGCGCAGATGTGCGAATATACGCTAGACTGCGCAAAAACGACACGACTTCGTCATTCGTTTCGCAATTTTTTAAGAGTCCAAACGTGTACTTTAGAGAATAAAATGATAGATTCAAGATTGGGACGTGCTGTTGATTACATTACTAGCAGAAGACGAAGAAGAGGAATTAAGAAAGAGAAGAATTAAGGAGAAAAGAAGAAAAATAAGATTTTGGGTTGACAAAATTTGGCAGTCAAAATGTGTAGACGGGTTACTGCACGCTACTTTTCGCATGTAGTCCCTCCGATGCTCTTCAGGAATTAATTGTGTTAATAGATTTTGGGTATTATTTTAACGAGGACAATGTCGATAATATTTTAACAGAGAAATTTCTCTGCACTGCGCTCCGCCATATCGTACCCTCAGTGGAAAAAAGGCATAAGACGAAAATTGCAATTTTACAGGAGAGCAAAAAAACTGTAAAATATCACTAACAATAAGTAATCAAATAAATTTACATTGCGATTTCTTGCACAAAACCGTCAAGATAATAAAATTTTGAAAAAAATTGAGCATATGCAGCTTTTGTCCCTCTTTCCATTCATATTAATATACATAAATACGTGTCACGTTGTTTGTCCACGATGGACTCCTCTAAACTATTTAACAAATTTTAATCAAAGGAGAATGCCCATAGCCATTTCTCCATACTAAATGGGCATTCTCCTTTGCACACCGTGTGCAGTTTGATCCAACTTGAAAGATAGGATAGCTTACAGCGATACAAAGTTCGCCGAGACAGCTAGTTAATTACTAAAATTCAAAGTAACACGACTTATGCTTTTTTTCCATTATGCCTTATGGATAATAACATCAATATTATTATCAAATCATTAATATTTTTACTCGTATTTATCTCTTTCTCTGCTTGCCTGGATACCACCCTCTTGCTTGAGTCAGACGTCAAACTACTGATCGTGTTCCTGCTGAGGGTTTGAGATAAGAGCCAGTCCTTTTTTTCTTTTTCTCTTTGGCCGGCAACGCATCAGTGATGCCTTTGGTGTTGCTGATGTCCATGGGGGACGATAGCCACTTAACATCAGGTGGATCGTCAGCGCGATTGTCGGACATACATAAAACAACATGATTTCCTCATTGAAGTATTATTACTAGCGTATAGAACCATCACCGCGAACACGGTTTATGTCCAAATCAATTGGTGCCAATGGGCTTCAATTTTCAATGGAATCATTCAATTTTTAAAGAACGGGGGCTCAATTTTGAAAATAGAACCTCCTGGTGGGACACATTTTGTTTGAGATGTCTGTTCTATCACATTATACTTCAATGGATTTCCTCTTTTCTTTTTGGCCGATAATGTACCTGTGATGCCCTCAGTGTTACTGATTTCCATGGATGATGGTGACCACAAATCAAATCATAAATTTAAATTAATGAAATGAAATATATGTATTCGAGGGTACGAATTGCAGCACATATAAAAGAACTTAACAAAATACTTAACTAAAAAGAAGATACCTACTAACACGAATTATATATATTATATCTAACATTAATAAATAACAAAGAAATATGTGGGTGCATGTGCTGCAGCGTGACCCCCGAACAGGCCCAGACTCAGCATATGCCGTGTTTCACGACATCAGCCGTGAAAACACAGCGCTGATATTTCAGCCTGGTCCTATCCTTTAATTCCATAAAAACCTTTCATTTTGTCGAAAAATACGTAGCAAGCTGGGGTTTTAATGACTTCTTAAAGACTTTTAATGACTTCTTAAGTGAACATACAGTACCCATCATACCCCGCGACCCAAATTCACAATCAAAACTGTTTTGATACACACAACACATCATTGTTTTCAGCATCACAACTTCTACTTTATTTGTGAAATTAATTGTGACTCACCTGGTAGGAAATCTCTTAAAACATCGCTTACAAAAAAATATTCCTGGCTTCATAAGCTCATCAAAATGTACACTATAGTGCTCGGATTCAGTCTTAGCCTTTTTTACAGGCGCTAAAATTACTATTGGGTCATCATCCAGATCTGAGAAATCTGATGCAGGATCAATATCACTTTTAAAATTATCTACTTCACTTTTAACTACATTATTATATGTAGGAGTTTTGATAATTAATTTGTTTGTAAGACTAGCTTCATCATTTTGCGTAACATGATTCCGCTCTATAGAAGGTCTGATACGTGCTACAGGCTTATTTTCTCCTTTACTTGTGTCCTCTTTTACACCTACATTATTGCTTTTAACGCCATCAGAATGCCACGGTGGTACAAACTTTTCTACATCGACTTTGCAATTCATCACAAAGTTTTGTAAAAGATTTTCTGTTTTGTAATCCTTAGCCATTTCTTTCTCTTTCTTTACCAAACTTGTCAATGGCTCATCATCTTCACTCGGTTCTTCCGTAAGATCCTCAACTTCAAACCCAAATCTATCTGTGATCTTAGTTTTACAATCATCCTTTTGAGAGAGTTTTGGTTTGACAATAGTTTTGTGTTTAACAGCCATGTGTTCATTCATTTCCTCTTCAGATATGCAGTACAAGTCACACTCGGCACAATAATGCGGTAACATTTTAATTAGGGGTATTATTATATGTTTGGCATTATGAATTAGATAATCATACCTGAAAAACAAGAAGCACAATATCTATAGTTTATTAACATTGTATTTTGTATTAATTTATAATATTAAACCTATTAAATTTCTTAGTATAAGGGTGCTTTTCCACCAGAGATGTGCTATGCAGCTATGCTGCGAAGATGTGAAATCTAATAAATATAATTGGTTCAATAAATTGATTGATTTCCACTAATGAATATGATTGGTGGATATCAAACGCATCCATAGCAACGTAACATAGCACATCTCTGGTAGAAAAGTACCCTATTTTGAGTGAAGATAGTTAGAGGACTTTAGAATGACATACTCCAGTCAAATTCGGTTTGGACTCGATGTAAACAAACCATTAAAATTCCTTTGTAGGGTTTTCACAAACCAATATGTATTTCACACACCAAATAGTTATTATCGAACTAAATAATCATTATAATGTTTGTGACATCTTCATTATTTTACTGTTGGCCTATATCAGCAACACACTAAGAGAAAATGAGGTAAAACCAACATCCTAAAACAATTTCATCATTGATTAACTCATGCTCCCAAATCCTTAATTACTTGAAGTGACTTCAAAACTTTTCACAATTTTTTTTTTTGTTTTAAAAAAATTATACATTTCAACATGCAGGTAAAGCCATGGGGGACTACCAGTATCAAATAAAATAGTAAACATCATTGAAGTATTATTACTAGCGTATAGAACAGACACCGCGAACACCATGTATGTCCCAATGCATTGGCGCTACGTGGCTTCAATCTTCAATGTATTCGTTCGATTTTGAAAGGAGAACGGGGGCTCAATTTTGAAAATCGAACCTCCCGGGCGGGACACACATTTTGTTCGAGATGTCTGTTCTATGACATTATACTTCAATGGTAAACATACCTATTTTTAAAATTATTCTCGCAAAATTCACAGGCATGCACACTATATCTCTTTAGTTCTTTGATGGACTGGACTTTGTGATCAGGAGAAATATATTTGAGCGGCAAGTCGTCCACGTCATCATCACTCTGATTGTGAGTTCTCTTCATTATGCTGAAAAATATAAGGACATAAATATTAAAATACACAAAAGATAAATTTGTAACAATGTAAATATAAAATTATTTTATAACTTTTGCAGATAAATAGGAGATTAAGGGCAAGTTATGAATAGGTGCAGCAGAGTGCGAACGAAAATTAGTAGTAACTAATCAATTTAATTTCAATATTAGAAATTACATTTTTAAATTTTTTTTCTATGGAAACAGCCGGCAAACGAGCTGACGATTCACCTATCGTCGTATAGTCGAATACTTAAAACTAGGGTGATTACGGTCGATGTTTGTACCGGAATGGTCCGAAAGCTTAGGTGTTTAGGTTCCCAGGCTCAGATGCGGCGATGTCTGCTTTATTAATTATTTCTTGATGGATCTTGTATAAAAATTGTATGTAAGTATGTATTATATATTAATCTCGTTACACATACGTAACAGGTATAAAAACGATTGATTGATTTATTTATTGTGAACCTAAACAATGAATAAAATGGACGGCCAATCATATAAAATTCAAATAGTGATAATGTACGTACTATTGTTATAAATCGATTTAAAGTTTATTTGTGTAAACGAAATTTTTAAATACAGTTTGGTGCTACAGAAACATAAATAAACTTTGTTTCACGTACCTTAATAGTTAAATTGTAAAACATTTATTCAAAATGGAAATTAATGATGTTTGGCAGAGAATATTCACTATAAAACTATTTTCACGTACTCTTCTTACTCACGTTTTGCTATTAAGTACTGAAATGGTAATAATATAACCCCTGGTCTACACCATGTAAACCTTCGCGCGAGAGCATTTAATAGGACTAAAACTGGAACAAGTGTGGCAGTGGAAAGAAACCTCGAGGGAAATGCAAATATTCATTTTCTTTTCCATGTATACGACGTTCCAATCAACTTACCTAAATAACATACGTCTTCAATAAATATTGTACTTGTGATGTCCACAGTGAGTTTAAAAATATGGAATTCAATAATAATTTACATATTAATTCTCATTAATAATTTAAATAAATATAAGTTATTTACAGTAGGTAAATTAGACATTTTTCAATTTTCATGCGTGCGTTTACAATTTTTTCCATTAATTTTTAGTGAAGTGACGTGAGCGTGACACTTCAACTGTCAGTGTCTTATGTCCACGGATTAAATAGGTAAATTCAAATCTAAAATTCTATGGCTCTATCCATGGATATATTACTCTAACTGGATACATAGCTTCGTAGTGGTACCTGAATATCGATGATGTTATAATAGTATGACCATTTTTGTATTGTGTCCATGTTAACTATAGTCCCAGGATATATCATTCGATGGTGATTTTTTTATAATGATATAAAAACATCTAAGATGAATGAATAATAAATATTATTATAATATAGATGAACCATAATTATTGTGTACATTAATTTTAAACTTACTTTTAATGCTTTAAATTAAATTCCATAAATTTGAAGAAATTCTAATAAAATGTATTATTTCAACATTATAATTTTTAACACCAGAAAAATTATAATATCAATAGAAAACATTTTGAAGAACCATATCAAAATAGGACACAATTTTTCTAAGTATGGACACCCTTTAATTGGGAAGAACAACCTAAATCCGGCCTGTTATTGGTCGAATAATCCTTCCGATATGACAGTAATATAAAGTCAGTGATCCAGTTAGAGTAATATATCCATGATCAAAAATGGTCATCCAAATTCATGGATATATTACACTATCTGGATTGCTGACCTTGTAGAGGTAACTGAAGCACAGAATAGTTCGATGAAGTCATATCTTAAGGACTATCTACACAAATCGCCGATGACTAATCGCCACTCTTAAAAATTGTATTAACTTTTTGGCACAGTTTTGCAAACTACCATACAATTATAATATTCATCTTAGATGTTTCTATATCATTATGAATAATCATAATCGAATGATATATCCTGGGACTATAGATAACATGAACACAATAGAAAAATGGTCCTTAGGCTATGACGTCATCTGTCCTCAGGTACCTCTATAAAATTATTTATTCAATTAGAGTATACATCCATGTCCAAATTCAAATGTTACGTCATCTGTCTTGTGTATACGAAGATTGTTATCCAGAACACTATAATATCCTTAACTTTGATTATAGCTTATCTGTGTCATATCATAAACGAATATGCGCTAATCTGTGGTGTAGGTCGTTGTTCGGTTCGCGTGGGTTAGGGTTTTTCTTTTTCATTTTGTTCACCTGTCGGCTGTCAGTGTATAATGTATTCAATTCCTAATTAATATTTGTTTCATTTTTTCTGAGAAAACTTGTTTCTAAAATAAAGAGATACGGATCTAACAGATCAGCTTTAAAATAAATATGGTAATTACAAAACACACATTACATATGACTATTGGTAGTTTTTAAGATTTTTTTTTGAAATAGAAATGGCTAACTTTCATTCATTACATTTTAAAAGTATTGATATTCGCTATTTTAATAATTCTTGACGTATAAAATAAAATTTCAATTTTAGGATTTGAAGACGTTCGCAGAAAATGATTTTGACCCTAAACAATGGATTAACAGAGCTTGGAATACAAGTGGCACACATGAAAAAGAGGTGTGTATTGACTGTATTAGTACTTTAAGATATTCATTCTTGTTTCTAGAGATTTGCAAAATATTGTATCAAAGCATCTTAGTTCTATACCTCCACCACGCATGAAATAGAATTTATGTAAACAAACTGATGAAAACAAAGGATAGATTTAATACCGGTTGTTTTTATGTTCCCATGGGATTTGATTTAATAATAACCATTATGTTTTTTACGTCTAGGTTTTCGTTGCAAACACAGTTGCAAGGTTGCAACTATATATGAAACAGCTTAGTAATTCCTTGGATGAGACCACTACTCAGGTAAATCATTTTGTGTTCTACCACTATTTAACTGTATGTGTACAAATGCTCCTTTATCCCATCACTGTGACGTTGTGCTGAAAGATCTTTCTGGTAGAGAAATTGAGAATATGAGCTGCATATTCTTCAATGGCATAACACACACCATACTGGGCCAAAGATCTCCCATTTTGTTACATTCTTAATAGTTCATCATTCCTACACTTATATGGCATATGCAATTTTTACAACATCTCTTTACAAGCTTAAACTTATTATTGCAAGTTTTTATGGTTAATTAGTAACATCACTATAATATGTACTGTAATTTGAAGGTTACGTGAATCTTAAAAAATATTCATACATTATTAAATGCATAATCTGAAGAAACCCTCCCATCTGTAATGTTGTCTTCAAGAAAACAGTAAAAATAGGCTTTTACTAAGTTAGTGCTCACCGTTATAGCCCACATCTCCACTGACCATTAAGTGAGATTGCGATCAAGCATTAACTTATATTAAAGCAAAAATAATAACAATATAGAAACTTGCAGATAGTAACATCAGTGCCCCGCATTCTGCAAGATGCATCTACGCTGCAGATGGAGAGTTCACTGTTACAGCAGAAGCTGTTTGCTTTGGAGCAGCAGGTTCATGGAGTGCAGCAGGAAACTGGCCACTCTATAGAGAGTCTGCAGAGGATAGACCAGCTGAAGAGCAGACTAGAGGTATGGTTTCACTTATCTGTAATTTCTAAGGTCACTTGGTTTTTTAATGTAATTAGCCTACAATGACCTGGTGGACTGTCGCTCCATGATGTTAGTGGCATAGACATAATTGAGAATGGTAGAAAATTACAGAAGGAAGGGAGAAAAAGAATAGGTTTCATCAAACCCACGGCTGAAACATAATGAGTCATTTGGTACTTAACTCAAGCAAGGGGTAGCCAGCAAGGCAGGATTCACATAAAGAAAATAATACCTTTGATAATATTAAATGCTTAAAAATAATATGCAGAACGCAGCATCAGCGCTCCGTGAAGCTGACAAGTGGGCCGCGCTAGTGACGTCACTGGAAGAAATGCTGGACAGCGGGGTGCCCACACAGCATGACAAACTAGCCGAACTAGCGGAACAGGTCACCGCCATGACCGCCAGCCTTGAGGTATATTACTTTATTTACCAGCAGACAAATAGATGAGTCCCATGTGGTGCCTAACATTGTATGTGACACGGCTACCTATAAATGAAGTTGCCAAGCTTGCGTCTAGTCAATTAAATGCTTGTGTTGACTAATAGGCTGTGTGCTTGAATCAGTGGATGTAGAAAATCTAACTCTGTTAAGGTTTTTTTTTATAATATATTGTGTGGAAGAGTATCAAGAAAAGATATAAATTAATTCACTCAAAAGATAACATAGGGATAAAAGTTTCATGTAGGCCTAAATCTTCTTAATTGTATGATAATTCATAGAAGTGTCCACTTATGAAGAAATTGTGGTCAATTTTAATTGTAGCATCCTTACCAACATTATGGTTAGAGCGCTGTAGTTGTGTATTGTAATATTGCCAGCTTGTATTGGTTTACTCCCACAAAAAAAGAGTTTAAGGGTGCTTTTCCACCAGAGATGTGCTATGTTACATTGCCACCAATCATATTCATTTGTGGAAATAAATCAATTTATTGAACCAATTATATTTATTGGATTTCACAGCTTCGCAGTGTAGCTGCATAGCACATCTCTGGTGGAAAAGCACCCTTAGATTTCCACTGGTATATGTTGTAACGTACGATTTGTACATCGCCCGTTACATGGAACCATTATTATTGTTTTGCAATAAAAAAAAATTAATTTAACTCTTCATATTACCACAGACTACTTGTTACGGGTGAATGAATCCGTTTGACATGTTTGCCATGGATTAATAACTTCTAAATTTGACGTTGCTTATTTAGTCGTGATATTGAGACTGGACCCCAACCAGATAACTTAACTTGTTCTTAATTCAATTTATTTAATTTCAATATAAATATAAATTTGATAGTGGTGTTTTTGGAAATAAAACTACTTATAAGACTTAATTGTTTATTTATTTTACGAAATTTATTTAATTATGTTTGGTAGAACATATCATAGACATTGCCATATTTAAAAATTTCTTACTCTGTGCAATTTTGCATAGACATTACGTATCTATGGCACAAGCGTCCATATTCCTTTTTCTCTTGGCTCTTGACGGCGATACAATGCGTCAAAACTATTAATTTGTTATTTTGGAGATTTTCCTTTAGAAGTTTTTCCAAATTCGTTATTTTGGACTAATAGTACGTTCCCGCGTCCTGGTCATGATGGGGGCGATGTATATTCCTTCGTAGCATGTAAATGCACCGGCGTCGGATGACGGCCATTATGTTATGTAACTGGAAAGCGCTCTTAGCGGTAAGATTTTTCTTGTTTATTGATATTCCTATTAGAGATTGATATAGTAAAGCATTTTGCAATGCATTTACATGAGAATAACGTATAGGTATTCGTTGTTCCAGCTTTTTTCCGGTATTTAAAATTTTCCCTTTATTTTTTTTCCAACTTACCTTCCTATAACAACTTAGTTGAACAAGGATGCTTAAATCCTTTTCTTTATTTTCCTGCGGTGTTCCACACTGGACCCGTGGTTTAATCATCACTTTAGTGATGTTTTCGTTTAGTTTCCACTAAAATTTCCATAATTTTTCCCTTACTTCGCTTTCCGCGAGTAAGTTTTTTTTCCATAATGGTTTTCTTGACTTTTTGATGTCAATCCATTATCTTATTCCTTATTGAGGGCGGAATATTCCTTCCTACCCATCTACCTTTCGAGCCTGGACTACAAACTCAAGATGAGGAGACCCTTACCTTGGAGCATACCGTAGCAGTGACGAGGCAGCCTTGCAGTCCACTGTTAGGAGGGGATTCTCATGGAGAGGACGTGCCCTAATTTTGACTAAGTACTTCTGTTATACAGGTACATGCTTGTGATATTTTTCTACCATACAATACAACTTTTACGGACAATTTAGAATGTTTATTTATAACTTTGTATACTTTTGCAATGTTTCTCTACTTATAATGATACAATGCCAAGTCTTGTTTTGAAGAAATAAAAGTCTGTTTGGTACTTAAATTATTTTATTTCACTCCTCAGCAAAATATCATGATTAATATTTAGTTTTACATACAACACTGAAGTATAAAGCCCGCTTTGAGATTAATAGTTCAATGTTTTATCCGGCTTTGTTATCCGTACTGTGTGGCAGATGTATGGTCTCCTTGGCGCCCGTATTCCTGGTTTAATTATTTTCTTATTTAGGAGATCATCAGCTCACTAACATCCGAGCAAAGTTCGCCTACATTCGGGTACACTTCTTTTGGTGGGTTTGTGTTCTATCTATTTATTTTTCTAAATGTTACTTTCTTAATATTGTAGCCAAACACAACACCCCTTTTCTCTCCCTTATTCATTTATTATTAAACTTCTTTTTTTTTTTATCGGCTACAATGACGCCGACGAACAGGGACTGATTTTTAGACCGACCTGATTTGTTCGGACTGACTTAACCTATACTTTTGTTAACCTTTTTGGTAAAATACATACTCAGTGTTGTTACTTTGTTTACATACATGATATATTGTTGAGACTTAATTTTGCTTGGCTATTTATTTGTTTTACAAGTAAAAGTTGTATGGTGTTTTGTATAATTTCCTTCCTATATTGTTTATTAGCAGTGTTTTACCTGAAAATAAAACACATATTAAATACTTACCTTATTTGAAGCTTACTGGATTGAGAGAGGCGTGCAGTTGACTTCCGCAATATCTTCCCTCTTTTTCACTCCTTCCTTGTCATTTGCCCTATCTATCTCGCTCGCACATCTGGTTTTCCCTCTCTACCAGGCAACTCGGCCCGAGGTTTGCAGGTACAAGGGCCGTGTTCTAAAATTCATTGAGTCGAAAATCCTCACCAGGAAGAAATAAAATGTAAGCTTCAAATAAGGTAAGTATTTAATATGTGTTTTATTTTCAGGTAAAACACTGCTATTAAACACTTGACCGTTATTTGAAGCTTACTGGATTGAGACGTGTTTGTTATCTCCTGGTGGAGAGACGCCAATGTGAAGAAGGAAAAATTATAAAACTTGATGTGCGATAAACAAAATTTATTATAAAATCAAACAAAACATTGTTAACAATAGAGTAAACATTGCTATCAATAAAATCACCTTACATAGCGTATAATATTATTAGGTCATATTAACATTATTTTGTAAATTAAATTATTTTATTGAGTGGAGTGATAACAGAATCATATTTGGAAATATAAGCTTTAAATAAATTTCTTAGAAAATGTAGTTTCATTATCCCATTATCTCTATCTGTATTCATAAATCAATAGTCATAAATTATTTATTGAATTGAATGACTCTGCAAGTTCAACTCTATTGTTGTTAGAGGACATTACCTCTTTACAATAATGACGAGTAAAAGTATTTTGAGACCGCCAATTACCCCTAGAGAGAATTTCATCTAATGGGAGATTATTAGACCAGCTTTTAGATGCCACGGCAGAACGTAAGCTACCAGGTGCAGCAACTACTCCGGATTCTAATAACAAAGACTTGACCCACCCTGCGATTACCGTGCGGGAGGCTACTTTCGGTTTACCTCTAATATTTATAAATAAATTAATAAAACCTCCTGACTCACGCCTGTCTCTCAGCAGACCAATTGAACGCTTCACCCAGAATACTGGGTCAAGATTTTTATTAACAGGATTCGAAGTTAATCTCCATCCAGACTGTCTATAGGTAGCGGTGTCTGTTTTGGATCCAAAAATAGGCCACAAAATTAAGCCATCATCAAATTCAGACAGGTGTTTTGAATCTATTGCCAATAACGTTAAATCATGGACTCTTCTGCCTGAACAAACAAGTAGCAAAGTTGCAGTGTGTCGGCAAGTTGCAAAAATATTATTTTCATCTATAGTGTAATTTTCTAAGTAGGACACTAGTTTATTTAAATCCCATATTTCCTGTTTACGAGACACTGGGTTCTTTAATGCTATTGATTTTAAGACATGATTAACCAACACATGGGAGCTTAAATTACCTGAAAGATCAGGATTACAAAGAGTGGAAACAACCGATTTATGTAGTAAAATTGTGTTATAGGCGAGGCCATGTATAATATACAGGTCTGCTAAGAAGCGGGCTAAGTCTTGTCCTGTCGGCTGTAGTGGATTGTTTTTATGTTGCTTAGACCAACTAAGCCATCTATTCCATGCTACCCTATAGGTTTTTACGGTAGATGGACGCCAGGAGGATTTTAAGAGTTGTAATTGTTCCTTATTCCAATTTGTTAAGTTCCCTGACCACCCCCACATTTCCACACTTCCAGTGTCATATCGTGAACTTTGGGGGGTGGAAGGCCGGTCGCTATGTCTGTCAGATAGGAGTGTAGCTTGTGAATTGTGTATGGGGGACCTATTGCTCTGGCTTTCAGATCCGCCCTCCAAAAAACTCGTTCCCATCTTGGAACCACCAGGAGAAATATGCCCGTTGCCGAATTGAGGTGAGCTAACACCTTCGGAATCAGGTAGGGTGGAGGAAATATCCAGGCTAGCTGGTACGTCCAAGTTCGGGAGAAGGCATCGTGGAACATCGCTTGGGAGTCGTTTTGGTCTAACGACACATAGTTCGCTACTACTTTTGCCCGTTCTGACGCGAATAGGTCTATTACAGGCACCCCGAACCTTTTGAATATTCTGTCCGTACATTTGGGTAGCAGGTGCCATTCTGGCGGAATTCGGTGGCGAGACAGGTGATCTGCATGCGAGTTGTACTTCCCGGGAATATATTGGACTTTCAGGTGTATGTGATGCTTCTCTAGTAGACGATAAACTTCCTTCGTTAATCGCATCAAAGGTTCGGATCTGGTCCCGCCTTCGTTTCGCAGGAAGGCTACTACAGTTTTGTTGTCGCACTGAAGAAGAATTGTGGACCTGCACAATTTGGGGCCTTCTGATTCGAGTGACTTTATGACTGCGATCATCTCCTTTTGGTTGCAATGAAGCTGTTGCTCCTGTTCCGTCCAGGGTCCTGATAGAGCACATCCGTCTATTTGAGCTCCCCATGCTATATCCGATGCGTCGGTGGTTAGAAAATGTGTGGCTGGGGGGTAGTGGATCAAAGAAGGCCGGTGACAGTTTTGTAGCCACCATTTTAAGTCCTCGTGAACCTCTGGAGGTAGAATGAATGTGATCCTGTGAGGCTCTTTTACGATGCTGTTCAAAAACATTTGTGTGTCTCGAAAGTGAAGCCTTCCGCTCGGGACAGCAAAACTGGCAAAGTTTAAAAGGCCCACCAAACTCTGTAGAGTATCCAATGTTGTTGTTCCCTTTTTTAACAAATCCAGTAACCTGTCTTTTAGTTTTATTATCTTTTCGAGAGGCAATGATCTCTTGTTGAGCCAAGGGTCCCATAAAATACCGAGAAAAATAAGATTTTTGCAAGGGGTAGTTACAGATTTTTGGAAGTTTGTTTGCCATCCCAAATAATGTAGTCGCTCTAGTACTATTTGAATATGGTTTTGCAGTATGTGACGGTCCTGATGCACCACCAGAAAATCGTCTAGATAGACTAATATTCGAATGCCTTCCCTTCTTAAGGTTTGTGCGACCCAGTTTGTCAGAGACGCGAACACTTTGGGTGCTGTACTGAGGCCAAAGGGAAGGCATGTCATTTGCAACAGATTTCCTCGGTATAGCAAACGAAGAAATCGCCTGTGAGACTGAGCTACCGGTAGATTGAAGTACGCCTGAGAGAGGTCCACCTTGGCTAACCAATCCCCTGGTTGAAGAAAATCTGGGACACGAAAAACATTTATTAGCCTGAATGGTTCTGTGTGAACAAAATTGTTGAGGTTTTTTAAGTTGAGGATGGGCCGACTGCTGCCGTCGCCCTTGGGAACCAAAAACATTGTTGATATGAAACTGGGGTTCGGTGGCACCTTCTCGAGGACGTGTTGCGCTATCATTTGTGAGATGATAGTTGACATTTCCTCGGACTCCATTGTTACAAATTGACCTTGGGCATTGGGTAGCATCAGTGGAGGCCTCTTGCAAAAGGGTATGCGATAACCTTTTATAATGCGTATCAGAGCATTTGGTGCTCCCAGCTTCTTCCACCGATCGACGTAATAAATCAAATGACCCGCCCTGAAGTTTTGATTGTCAGAACCGCCTTCTTTTCCCACCAGTCTGACAGTCGGGAGCTGAAGGCCGCTTTCTATTATTTTTGACCGGCTCTTGTCTGTTGGGTCTATTAGAATTTCCCCTTGGGCGAATGGGTCCGCGAAAGTTATGATTGTTACGAGTGTCTTTAATATTGTTACCACTTCCCCGCGAGGGATGGTTATTACCACAACCATGCGATGGCTGATGTGAGCACGTATGCGGCATTGAGCAACATGCGTGGTGTGAAGCACCCTGCGAGGGTCTAGGAAAATTAGCTAACCCCTGCGAGGAGTAGCGAGTGGCTGTCTTAACTTCAGCTTGGGAAGCAGATTTAAAGCCACTTGGTTTATTCGGGGGTAAAAAGGTCTTTTTAACCCCTCCGTTTTTTTCTAAAACCGATGTTAAAGTTTCCGGATTGAAAATATATTGATTGGATGGTGGGATTTTGCGTAGAGTGGACTTGATAAGTGGGTCCCGAACGTATTTCATAATTCCATCTCTGCGCATTTGGATGGTTTCAGCCCTGTGTCCACAAATTAACTGGAGCATGTCTGACGAAACCTTCTGGTATTCACCCTGCGAAAATAATTCTGTAATCTTTTCATGCAAAATATCAGGGGACATATTGCCTTTTTCGTGGGCCCAGGTGATGAGATCAGTCATGGTATTTTGCAATACCTCTCTTTGTTTTAAGATGCAAAATGTCAGTGCACCAAAAGCTTTGTCAGCATATGCTAAGTGTCGAAGTGAGTCATAGGACTTGATTTCCTCATTGGTCTCCAGATCGGTAAAGCCAGGCGTATGATTGTAGGCCTTTTGTACTTCCGAGTATCTAACTTCAGCCCACTCAGGTTTGTCAAAATGTTGAATACTTTGCAACAACTCTACGTACTGCTCAGGAGCCCTATGAATAGCTGGTTCTTTTAACTTAACCTGAATATCAAATTTAAATTTATGCGTGTCCCCTACTCTGTCCTCGTCGCATCCGGATTCATATAATGATCTACGATCCTGATCCATTAGAGAAATTTCGTCATTATCTTCTACGTTTACAGTGACACATGGTGGGGTTCCAGTATTCTCACATGTTAAGCCAGTACCACTCCCAAAATAAATGTGGTTACGTAATTCATTTACTTCACAACTTAATTTGTGTAATAAGTCCTCTTTGTGACTACGTTTGCGCCCCCTCTTTTTAAGGTGATGACGATGACGTCGCTTCTTATGATGCGACCCTGATGATGACGTGGTCGAGGAAGTAGAACTACTACTGGACGAGTTAGTACTCACCCTTTCGCGACGCTGACGTAATGTCGATCCTTCATTCTGAAGGCCCGATGGACCCGGTACCGCAATATTTTCACTTGGATCAGCCATTCTAAAAGTCAAAACTATATAATACTGATCGGCTGTATACTTAGAAAACAATGTAAAATTCTACCAGAAGTTATAAAAAAGTAGGTTAGTTTAAGAAAGAAAAAATATAAGCTAAGGCGAGATGTAAAAATAATGACAATGATTAGTAAATAAAATCATTCGTTTTACCGATAGTTGTTAAAAATGTAGGTAGAAGAAAAAACCAAAATGTAATTATTGGGCTTGAGGGAAGTTTCCTGTGCAAAAAGTATTATTGCGTAGTGTTAATATTGGCAAAGCCGAACGGTAACACCGTTTTATATAAGTGCTTTACCCACTCGCAATGGTTGCACAGACATCATCATAATGTATAAAAAAAAAAAAACTATATAAAACTACTTACAGTTTAAAACTCGATGGTTTCACTTTTCACTCAAATAATATGGCACTATTGCACTTACAACACTAACTCGGTACCTATGTGGTATTGAGATTAGAATTCGAACGCACTGTTGTCTAGTAGACGACTGCTCACTGCGGAGAATTTGACGCCAATGAATTTTAGAACACGGCCCTTGTACCTGCAAACCTCGGGCCGAGTTGCCTGGTAGAGAGGGAAAACCAGATGTGCGAGCGAGATAGATAGGGCAAATGACAAGGAAGGAGTGAAAAAGAGGGAAGATATTGCGGAAGTCAACTGCACGCCTCTCTCAATCCAGTAAGCTTCAAATAACGGTCAAGTGTTTAATGAACAATTATTTTGGTGTATACCTACTTGTTTTGTTTCAACATAGAAAAGTACTTACTTGTTTTCATGAAAGTTTGTGAATAACACACTTGGTGTTTATTTGAGGAATTTGAAGTTAACTATATTTGCTATTTGAATTGGTAATATTGGAAATAAAGTTAAAGAGTAATATTGAATTTAGTAACATCATTAACATTAATTATTAACTTTGTTGTAATTTGAGAATATTAAATATCATAATAGTATTAATGAAAGTTGCTCTTTTGAAGTTATTGGTTATTAAAGTAAATAATTTAATGTAGTAATATTAACATACAGATATATAAAGTTAAAGTGAATTAACTTGTAATTGTTATAATTTAGTTTAAAGTTTTGTTATTGTTGGTGAATAGAGTTACATATTAATATTGGTTAAGATGGAGGGTACAGCCTCTGTTTCTAAGTCTGACAAGGAATCTATAAATATGCCTACGACCAGCCATGAACAAGAACCTGCACCAAATGTGTCTTTTCCAGTGCATGTTCAGACTCAGAATCAGGATGTGTTCGGCCCAGATGATAATATGATAACGTTGGATAATGTGACAACAACACCACAATCAAGACTGGTTTTGAACAATAATTCAACTGCCTTAGATTCAACTTTACCTGTTGCGAACTATTATTTGCGAAAACATTTTGATTTTTCAAAACTTAATTTAACTTTTAACGGTAAAACATGTCCAATGGAATTTCTAACTCGACTAGAGGAATTAAAACCTGTTAAAGGATATAATGATCATCAGTGTTTCTTAGCTTTGCCAGTATTATTAACCGATATTGCATTAAAATGGTACCGGGGTAGAAAACATCTTATTGTTAATTGGTCACAATTTAAACTTGAGTTTTTAGACTATTTTACTCCTAGAGACTATAATTATAGACTAGAATATGAAATTAGGACCAAGAAGCAGCGAGTTGGTGAAACTTTGTCTGAGTTTGTCGTTGAGTTGATGGATTTATCTGCAAAATTGCAAGTTCCTTTCTCTGAAAAGATCCTACTAGACATTGTTAGACATAACATGTTGCCGGAATATTCTGTTCATCTAATTGGCCGATGTGTCATATCACTCAATGAAATTATGCATTTAGGTAAAGAAATCGAATCTTTTCATTCACTTCATCCGAATAATTGTTTATTGCCATCTAATATAAAGTCTGAAAATTTTGTAAAGTCTGAAAATTCGAAACCTAATTTTTCTCCTCAGTATAAAAATAATTCTTCTAGAAATAATTCTGTTTGTTTAAAATGTAAAAAGACTGGTCATTCTTATAGGGACTGTAAGTCATTTCCAGGTGTTAAGTGCTTCACTTGTGGCCAGCCCGATGTAGTTACTAAGCAGTGTCCCAGGTGTAATCCCAAAAAGAATGTTTCCATAGTAAATAACTGCGATCCAGAAAAACGAGTAGTGCCTCTCTGTGATCGGTTTTTAAATGAAAATGACAGATCCACAGCGAGATTTAGTCAAACTTCTAATTCTAATTTATCTAGTAAACATATAGTTAACTCTAACGATATTTGTATAGAACAACAAGTAGCTTCACTTCTTGAATGTAGTTCTGATACTCGACCTTATTTATCATTTACTGTAAAGGGCCGAGAATTTTTAGGTTTGTTGGACAGTGGTGCTCAAATTAGTGTTTTAGGTAATAATTCACACCTAATATTTCAAGATATAGGTTTTAATATTCAACAGTCTTCTTCTTTTGTTACGACTGCCGATGGAAAGCAACAGCAAGTTATTGGTATTATGGAGTTGCCCATTAAGTGCGCAAAGCGTGTTAGATTATGTAAATTTGCTATTATACCATCAATATCTAATGATATAATTCTTGGTATAGATTTTTGGCTTATATTTGATATTTTTTCTAAATTGCGTAAAGAAATTTCTTTTGTAAATTCATATGGAAAACCAGTTGAAATTGCTTCTATTAGACCTGCATCTAGCTTAACTTTTGAAGAGAGAACTCGTTTAGAAAAAATAACTAGATTATTTGAAAATATATCTTACGAAAAGAAAGGTTTAGGTAAAACAGATTTAGTTCAACATAAAATTGTAACTTTTGGTGAGCCTATTAAGCAGAGGTATTATCCTTTGAGCCCTGCTAGATTAAATTCTTTAAATTTGGAAATAGATAAAATGTTAGCAGAAGGAATTATTCAGCCTTCAAAATCTCCTTGGAGTAGTCCACTTGTTTTAGTTACAAAGAAAGATGGTAGTCTTAGTCTGTTTGGATTCTCGTAAATTAAATTCTGTAACAGTAAAAGATTCTTATCCACTTCCTTATATATCTAGAATTTTGAGTAATCTTAGAGACGCTCGATATCTTAGTTCTATTGACCTCTCTAAGGCTTTTTATCAAATACTTTTGGAAGAAACGTCTAGAGAAAAGACAGCTTTTGTAGTACCAGGCAGGGGACTTTTTGAGTTCGTTGGGATGCCATTTGGAGTCACCAATGCATCCGCCGAATTACAACGGTTATCCGATAGATTGTTTGGTCCAGAATTTGATGACAATCTGTTCTGTTTCTTAGACGATTTAATTTTAATTTCTAAAGATTTTGAGAGCCATTTGGTATTACTAGAAAAAGTTTATAACAGATTAGTAGAGTCAGGACTTACCATTAATTTATCCAAATCCGAATTTTGCAAAGATAAATTAAAATACTTAGGTTATGTTGTAGATAAGGAGGGCTTACACACTGACCCTGAGAAATTAGAATCAATTAGAAATTTTCCTACACCTAGGTCTATTAAGAACGTCAGAAGCTTTGTTGGTATGTGTTCCTATTACAGAAGATTTATTCCAAATTTTTCACATCATGTTGCTCCTTTGACAAAATTAACTAGTGGCAAAAAGAATGTTAAATCTAAATTTTTGTGGAATGATAAAGCAGAGGAATCATTTAATTATTTAAAAAATGCTTTGATGACAGCGCCAGTTTTGCAATGTCCTAACTTTAATAAACCATTTTTCCTTCATTGCGATGCCAGTGGTTATGCTGTTGGTAGTGTCTTGATGCAAGAGGACGATTCAGGTCAACAACATCCAATTGCCTATTTTTCAAAATTATTATCAAAATGTGAACAAAATTATAGTGTTACTGAAAGAGAGCTATTAGCTATTTTATTATCTATTGAACATTTTCGACCATATATTGAGGGAACTGAGTTTACTGTAGTCACCGACCATGCCAGTTTAAAGTGGTTAATGAGCTTGACAAATCCTTCTGGTAGATTGGCCAGGTGGGCAGCCCGTTTGTCGCAGTATAAGTTTGACATTATTCATAAAAAAGGTAGCAGCCACGCTGTTCCAGATGCTTTGTCCCGAGTAGAAATAGCTGCAATAAGTTTGTGTCCCGATGATATTCATGACCCTTGGTATTCTAAAATGTATATTGATTGTCAGAAATATCCTTCTAAATTTAAAACTTTCAAAGTAGATAATGAAACCCTATATAAATATGTAAAACCTAAGAATGATCTATGTCAAAATTTTGCTTGGAAGATAGTCATACCTAGAGAACATACTTTAGAAACAATTAGAAATAATCATGATAATGTAGATTCAGCTCATTTTGGTATACATAAAACTTTAGAAAAATTAAAAACCCATTACTTTTGGCCTAAGATGTTTAAGGACGTTAAAGTATATAAGTAAATGTGATATTTGTAAGGCTTATAAGCACTCTAATTCTGCACCATTAGGACTTATGTCAAACCCTAAGTTAGTCGACCGCCCCATGACTATGTTATCTATGGATATAATTGGCCCATTACCAAAATCTTATTCAGGTTATAAATATATATTGTCAATTGTTGATGTTTTCACAAAATACTGTTGGATTTTTCCTCTATTCAACGCGACTACACAGTCTATCATAAAAATATTGCAAAAAGAAATTATTTTGAAATTTGGTTGTCCAAAAATTGTAATATGTGATAATGGTACACAGTTCACTTCAAAACCATTTAAAGATTTTATTAAGACCTATAATATACCTAAAATATTTTATAACACATTATATACTCCTCAGAATAACCCAGTAGAGAGATTCAACAAAACTATAGAAACTTGTATTTCATGTTATGTTGAGGCTGACCATCGGACTTGGTCTAGGTACTTACCCCATGTCCAAGCTGCTATTAACAGCACTATTAATTTAGTTACAGGTTATACACCAAATTTTCTTATGTTTGGAAGGGAAATTATTTTAGACGGCTCATTATATAAATTTTCTTCAATTTCTGATCCTTCAGAATTGGTTATTAGTAGTCGTTCAGACTATTCTTCTTTACTTTCAACTTTGGAAGATATTTTTAGGAAAACAGTGGAAAATTTAGTTAAAAGTTATAGGAAGAATTCTATTTATTATAATGCCAAGAGAAAAAGCATTTCTTATAATGTTGGAGATACTGTATGGAGACGTAACTTCGTGCAGTCCAATGCATCTTACTTCTTTTCATCTAAGTTAGCACCTAAATTTATTAAAAGTAAAATTATAGATAAAATTTCTGATAACGTTTATTTATTAAAAGATTTTGATAGGAGTAGTAGAGGTAGATATCATGTAAAGGATATAGTTAAAATTTAATATTTATTCTGTTTATTTGGATACATAGAATTATACTTACCAACTTGTTTCTATTTGCTGGCAAAGGTAAAGGCAGTTATGTATGTGGAGGAATATTGCGTGATGTATGAGTGGTACTGCACTTGGATGGTGATGTATGTTAAGGACCTAAGTTAGTAAATTAGTAAAGTTAGTAATATACATACTCTACTTAATTTGGAACTCTAAATTTATATGAAGAAAATAAGTTAGTGCCCACAATGTTATAAGGACTCATATTTTGTTATTTATCCCCAATTTTTTTTATCCCCTCACTAATTTGTACAATTTATTAGTAATTTTTTATTGGTAGAGGTGGATTTATTTACCTATTTCTAGGTCTTATTTTGTTTTGTTGTACACTATTAGTTAGCTTCTACTTAGAAGTAATTTTGTTTAAGCTTAGCATTTATTTAGTTTTTACGTCCTACTTTAAGTACTAGAATTCCTAGGACCTGGACATGACATTTTGAGTTGTACAACTAAACCTCTTTTCCCTAAAGACCATTTATATCTTAAGGGTGGCTTTTTTTTTTGTGTGTGAAACACCACACTCTCTTTTCCCTATAGATTATTTACATCTTGTGGGCGACTTTTTTGCTAACATTAATTAGCACTTTTTTTTATTCACTTTCGTGGATACTTTCCTGGCATGCCATATACATTTGACATGTACAGGGTTGCTTTGTTGGGTTTGTCATTACATAGCGAATGCTCACTGTTTTGACCGGTTGCATACCAAACATAGCATTTTTCTTTTGTTTGTTTTGCGTGTATTTATATGACACAACTTTTAAATTTATTCTTATAGGGTCTTGGTTTGTTAGTGTAAAGCGAGGGTGCTGTTACATTAACCAGGTGCATACTAAGTCCTATATTTTGGTTTTGTAGCAGTAGGAGTTTATTTTGAAGATAGAGTAGGAGTTTGTTTTGAGATGTAGAAGGAGTTTTGTAGGATTACAGTTTGTTAATGTAAGGCGAGGGTGCTATTACGTTAACCGGTTGCATACTGAATCCTATGTTAGCTTAGTTAGTATTTTGATGTAGAGTGGGAGTTAGTTTTCTTTTGGGATTTTCAACCCAATTTGGATACTTGGATTGGTTTGTTGTTGCAAAGCGAGGGTGCTTATTGCGATAACCGGTAGCATACTAGTCCAGTATTTTTTTTTTGATGATACTTGTTATCGACTTCTTATCGATTTGTTATCGACTTTCCATCGATTTCTCGTCAACTTGTCATATTTAATATTTTTCTAATTTTTGTAACAACTTAGATACACTTGTTACTGTACTATTTTGTAGGGTTGTCACCATACCATGTTATAGGGTTGTCAACACTTATAAAAAAAAAAAAATTTTTTTTTTTTTTTGCTAGAAAAGGGGGAAATGTAACGTACGATTTGTACATCGCCCGTTACATGGAACCATTATTATTGTTTTGCAATAAAAAAAAATTAATTTAACTCTTCATATTACCACAGACTACTTGTTACGGGTGAATGAATCCGTTTGACATGTTTGCCATGGATTAATAACTTCTAAATTTGACGTTGCTTATTTAGTCGTGATATTGAGACTGGACCCCAACCAGATAACTTAACTTGTTCTTAATTCAATTTATTTAATTTCAATATAAATATAAATTTGATAGTGGTGTTTTTGGAAATAAAACTACTTATAAGACTTAATTGTTTATTTATTTTACGAAATTTATTTAATTATGTTTGGTAGAACATATCATAGACATTGCCATATTTAAAAATTTCTTACTCTGTGCAATTTTGCATAGACATTACGTATCTATGGCACAAGCGTCCATATTCCTTTTTCTCTTGGCTCTTGACGGCGATACAATGCGTCAAAACTATTAATTTGTTATTTTGGAGATTTTCCTTTAGAAGTTTTTCCAAATTCGTTATTTTGGACTAATAGTACGTTCCCGCGTCCTGGTCATGATGGGGGCGATGTATATTCCTTCGTAGCATGTAAATGCACCGGCGTCGGATGACGGCCATTATGTTATGTAACTGGAAAGCGCTCTTAGCGGTAAGATTTTTCTTGTTTATTGATATTCCTATTAGAGATTGATATAGTAAAGCATTTTGCAATGCATTTACATGAGAATAACGTATAGGTATTCGTTGTTCCAGCTTTTTTCCGGTATTTAAAATTTTCCCTTTATTTTTTTTCCAACTTACCTTCCTATAACAACTTAGTTGAACAAGGATGCTTAAATCCTTTTCTTTATTTTCCTGCGGTGTTCCACACTGGACCCGTGGTTTAATCATCACTTTAGTGATGTTTTCGTTTAGTTTCCACTAAAATTTCCATAATTTTTCCCTTACTTCGCTTTCCGCGAGTAAGTTTTTTTTCCATAATGGTTTTCTTGACTTTTTGATGTCAATCCATTATCTTATTCCTTATTGAGGGCGGAATATTCCTTCCTACCCATCTACCTTTCGAGCCTGGACTACAAACTCAAGATGAGGAGACCCTTACCTTGGAGCATACCGTAGCAGTGACGAGGCAGCCTTGCAGTCCACTGTTAGGAGGGGATTCTCATGGAGAGGACGTGCCCTAATTTTGACTAAGTACTTCTGTTATACAGGTACATGCTTGTGATATTTTTCTACCATACAATACAACTTTTACGGACAATTTAGAATGTTTATTTATAACTTTGTATACTTTTGCAATGTTTCTCTACTTATAATGATACAATGCCAAGTCTTGTTTTGAAGAAATAAAAGTCTGTTTGGTACTTAAATTATTTTATTTCACTCCTCAGCAAAATATCATGATTAATATTTAGTTTTACATACAACACTGAAGTATAAAGCCCGCTTTGAGATTAATAGTTCAATGTTTTATCCGGCTTTGTTATCCGTACTGTGTGGCAGATGTATGGTCTCCTTGGCGCCCGTATTCCTGGTTTAATTATTTTCTTATTTAGGAGATCATCAGCTCACTAACATCCGAGCAAAGTTCGCCTACATTCGGGTACACTTCTTTTGGTGGGTTTGTGTTCTATCTATTTATTTTTCTAAATGTTACTTTCTTAATATTGTAGCCAAACACAACACCCCTTTTCTCTCCCTTATTCATTTATTATTAAACTTCTTTTTTTTTTATCGGCTACAATGTCTCTAATAATAATAAATCCTTTTATGAGAATAGAATTTTACATATCGTACTAATTATGTCATAAGATGAGAGGGAAAAATAAAATAAAAAATATTCCTCATTCAGAAATCTGGTAAAATGGTGTTCTTTAAAGTGGACGCTACTAAAATGTACTGGTATGAACGTTGGATAAGAATAAAACAATTTTCTTTTCTTAACACGTTGCTGGAGAGTACGTAATTTTTTTGCATCGCTCTGTTGACAGTATCTTTTTCCATACATTTATATCCTACGGCTATAGCAGTTGTGTCACTTCAAGACTTTAAAATACGATGAAATATGTCATCACGGCTCTAGCCGTATTACGGGTATAACCATAGCGTCGTATAATATATGGTAATTCCTTTACACTATGACAGTACGGCTAAAGCCGTTGCTCAGTAAAATAAATAAAACAATAATTTATCGAAAAATCACGAGATCTTTATTGGTTTGAAACATAGACAATCATTACAAATTAACTTCTATAATCATTAGAAAACTGAACAAAACATAAAATTAGTAAACATAACTATAACAAAATTATTGTATTTTCATAGAGGAACCTAAGTTACAAATCAGACTTATTTAAAAATTAAAAGATATTATTTATCGTGTACTAGATGCCAATCAGTATAACACTCTGGACATAGACTAGGTTTATTATCGACATCGATATCTAGTTTCTTTTCTTAAATTCTTGCTGGAACATTGTTTACAATTTAGAAATTTGAATTTCCGTTTGTAATTTTCAGGCGTGGGAATGACTTCTGGCCAATGGTTTTTATTTTTTTTAGCAGAATCTACAATATTCTGTTTTTTGTTAAATCTTCGACTACTATATATACTTTCTTGTCTAATAATATCGCCAACTTTGATATTGCTCTCCAATTTTATCATTTGTCGTATCAGATCGTCTCGAAATTTGATAAAATGATATTTACTGTCTGCATTTTTTATATATTTTTTATACAAGTAAAAAGCATTCCATGTTATTACGTCCAAAAGATGAAATATTACCCTTTTATACCATGTGATAGTTTTTCTTGGAGACGAATAATAACTTGTCATCTGGTCAACACGATCAATCCCACCCATGTACTGGTTATAGGAAGCAACTTCTTCAGGTTTAGTTGATAGTTTGCCAAACCTATTTGATACTTGTGTCAATTTTGGGTGATTCCTTGTTGTAATTGTAAAAACAGGTCTTTTATCTTTCCAAACTGATACATAAACATTATTGTTCCGCTGCCAGAAATAATCTCCTTTTTTCAGTCTTCGGTTGGTCAACAATGAAGGATTACCCTTTCTATTTTTTCTGAGCGTACCGTTACTATGTGTTCTCAGTCTAAGTAATGTTTTCGAAAGCTCTACGCTATTGTAGAAATTATTCATAAATACATGATGCCCCTTCATTAGATATGGCTGCAATAACTTCATTACAATTCTTTCAGTCTTCTTGCCTAATGCAGTTGGATCTGAGTCATCTTTACCACAGTACATAATTAAACTCAATACATAGCTGTCAGAGGAAGTCAGCTCATAGAATTTTATTCCATATTTTGCCTTCTTAGATTTTATGTATGTAATGTTACATTGCACTTAGGGCAGTAAAAATTAGCTTTCTTATGACACAAAATGCACCGAAGTTGATTGTCTCTATACCGAATAATGATCTTTTCCATCGAAACGAGAATTTTGAGAGGTACGTGTAGTTTTTCGCACTGTAGATTTCTTGTAAGTTCCAAGAAGAGCAGCAGCAACACTTCTACGGAAGTGCAGAAAATCATAGTTGCCTCTGTTGTTCTTGTAAAGAACAATGCCCAACTGCCATACATCGTTTTATTTCATTTTCAACTTTAGCGTCTTAAAATAAAAAAAAAATCTAAAAATCGCCGCTTTAATTTCTGAGCTTAGATAAATAAGAATTTTCAGCACTTTCAGTATGACACACCCCAGAACCAAAGTATTTTGAGATTGAATTCTTATAACCATTGAGTCATAGAGTAGGGGAGTTTTTTGATTGACAACCGGAAATGGAAATTTGACATCATTACATTTGTCATACCAACATTTATAACGAAATTCTGTCTGTAATATTGGCCAGAAGCCTCCCTATATCTTGCTTGATACAAGCTATGTATCGAAGTGCGTGCCCGAATGAAAATGGACATTGTTGACATCATTCTTATTATAGTCAATTCATCACTTATTAATAAAATTATTTTACACTGGGTAATACGGGTACAGGTATTAATTTTAAAATACGTAAAAAAATAATTGAATTGCTTCGGTATAAATGACGTTTTAAGACGCTAACAAAAATAAAAAAATAATTTTTGGGCATTGTTCTTTGCCACGCATTGTGCAAAGCCATATCCAGTCCGTGACAAAATAAAGAAAAACAATTTTTTTCCTCTTATTGATGTTCTGTAAAGACCAATATTCTGATCTGATCTATCGACCCCTCCCATGTTTTCATTATATAATTTTACGATAGCAGGTTGGTCAACTAGTATATATATATTTTTTTTGCTTCGAAAATCTTTTTACTTTTCCTATTGGTTGGATTGTAGCTGCATTTGAAGCTACAGTAACAATGTTGTTGTCATGGCACTTGCATAATAAAAGTTGCTCTGCCCTTGTGGACTTATGTTTGAAAGTTCCTCGTGCTGTTTTCTGCAATTCTTTTTTAGTTGGCAGAGGGCATTTAGCCACATGATTTTCACGATTCGTGAAAATCATGTGGCTTAAGGTACAAATAATAAGCTATGGGTTGTTTGATTTCTTTTCTGATTCCTGCAATCATGAAGATTAGAGCATATGATGCTGGTTGTAGTGATCTGCCTTGCACACCATGGTCTTGAAATCCGTCAAACAGGTCGTCTTTCATATTATATTCAAAGTGTTTCTTAACTGACACTCCTCAATTAAGAGGACAAATTCATTGTCAATACGTTTCTGCTGCTTTTGTATATCACCAGTTATTTTGAAAATATTTATATTGATTCCAAAATTAAGTTCACATTGCCTCAGCAAAACTTTTAATGTAGAAGGAGCTGGCAAATAAAACATTCTCGTCAACAATCTATAGCAAGTAGGTGATTTTTATAGAGCCTCAAAGCAGTCATTTTATTTTAGCTGTTCTTCTCTTAGGGCTCTTTAAAACTTCTTAGTTGTGCTTGCAATAAAATTGCAAATTTAGGACAAATTTTCTTTAGCAGCTTATTTATTTATTTATTTATTTACACAGAAAATTTTAGTGTAAACATTACAGATCTTCAAAAATCCAATGTGTTTACAATGTCTTCAAATATAGAGCTAGAGCAGGATCTAGGATTTAATGCCTTACTTGAGCTCAATTCTTCCAAGAATTTCTTATATTCATGCTCTTTATTTTTGTGCTGAGTTTGCAAATATGTTTTAAGTATTTTTTGAATTGAATGAATGCACTTGATTCGGCATCCGTGTTTTCAGATATAACTTTATCTGATGACAACCTTGATGGATTCAAGAATAAACAAAACTATTCCTCACCAGCCATCTCATTCTCAGTCCAAGTAGCAGGTCGCTTCAGATTGTATTTAGTGGCAAGCTCAAAAGCTAATTTCCGTACTTCTTTCGGAGAAAAGCCAAAATAAATTTCTGCCAAACGTTTTTATATATCTTGACAGCTGATGTTCTTGCTCCTCAGAGAAGACTTTATTATGAGTGACGTACCCCATGCTGACGCTGTCCTTATTGTTGCCCGCGTCGGCTCCATTACGTTTACGAATGTATCGCAACAAAGACAAGCGATTAACTTCATGTATTTTCGCAGCTCTCCGTAAAGAAGTTCTGCGTTTTACTATTTTCATGAATCGTGAAAATCGTGTGGCTAAATGCCATGCACAAATATGGGTTGTTTGATTTCTTTTCTGATTCCTGCAATCATGAAGATTAGAGCATATGATGCTGGTTGTAGTGATCTGCCTTGCACACCATGGTCTTGAAATCCCTCAAACAGGTCGTCTTTCATATTATATTCAAAGTGTTTCTTAACTGACACTCCTCAATTAAGAGGACAAATTCATTGTCAATACGTTTCTGCTGCTTTTGTATATCACCAGTTATTTTGAAAATATTTGTATTGATTCCAAAATTAAATTCACATTGCCTCAGCAAAACTTTTAATGTAGAAGGAGCTGGCAAATAAAACATTTTCCTCAACAATCTATAGCAAGTAGGTGATTTTTATAGAGCCTCAAAGCAGTCATTTTATTTTAGCTGTCCACCTTCTCTTAGGGCTCTTTAAAATTTCTTAGTTGTGCTTCCAATAAAATTGCAAAAGGACAAATTTTCTTTAGCAGCTTATTTAATGCCTTACTTGAGCTCAATTCTTTCAAGAATTTCTTTTATTCACGCTCTTTATTTTTGTGCTGAGTTTGCAAATTTGTTTTAAGTATTTTTTGGATTGAATGAATGCACTTGATTCGGCATCCGTGTTTTCAGATATAATTTTATCTGATGACAACCTTGATGGATTCAGAATAAACCAAATTATTCCTCACCAGCCATCTCATTCTCAGTCCAAGTAGCAGGTCGCTTCAGATTGTATTTAGTGGCAAGCTCAAAAGCTAATTCCCGTACTTCTTTCGGAGAAAAGCCAAAATAAATTTCTGCCAAACGTTTTTATATATCTTGACAGCTGAAGTTCTTGCTCCTCAGAGAAGACTTTATTATGAGTGACGTACCCCATGCTGACGCTGTCGTTATTGTTGCCCGCGTCGGCTCCATTACGTTTACGAATGTATCGTAACAAAGACAAGCGATTAACTTCATGTATTTTCGCAGCTCTCCGTAAAGAAGTTCTGCGTTTTACAATTTTCACGAATCGTGAAAATCGTGTGGCTAAATGCCATGCACAAATAATAAGCTATGGGTTGTTTGATTTCTTTTCTGATTCCTGCAATCATGAAGATTAGAGCATATGATGCTGGTTGTAGTGATCTGCCTTGCACACCATGGTCTTGAAATCCCTCAAACAGGTCGTCTTTCATATTATATTCAAAGTGTTTCTTAACTGACACTCCTCAATTAAGAGGACAAATTCATTGTCAGTACGTTTCTGCTGCTTTTGTATATCACCAGTTATTTTGAAAATATTTGTATTGATTCCAAAATTAAGTTCACATTGCCTCAGCAAAACTTTTAATGTAGAAGGAGCTGGCAAATAAAACATTTTCCTCAACAATCTATAGCAAGTAGGTGATTTTTATAGAGCCTCAAAGCAGTCATTTTATTTTAGCTGTCCACCTTCTCTTAGGGCTCTTTAAAATTTCTTAGTTGTGCTTCCAATAAAATTGCAAAAGGACAAATTTTCTTTAGCAGCTTATTTAATGCCTTACTTGAGCTCAAGTCTTTCAAGAATTTCTTTTATTCACGCTCTTTATTTTTGTGCTGAGTTTGCAAATTTGTTTTAAGTATTTTTTGGATTGAATGAATGCACTTGATTCGGCATCCGTGTTTTCAGATATAATTTTATCTGATGACAACCTTGATGGATTCAAGAATAAACAAAACTATTCCTCACCAGCCATCTCATTCTCAGTCCAAGTAGCAGGTCGCTTCAGATTGTATTTAGTGGCAAGCTCAAAAGCTAATTTCCGTACTTCTTTCGGAGAAAAGCCAAAATAAATTTCTGCCAAACCTTTTTATATATCTTGACAGCTGATGTTCTTGCTCCTCAGAGAAGACTTTATTATGAGTGACGTACCCCATGCTGACGCTGTATTTATTGTTGCCCGCGTCGGCTCCATTACGTTTACGAATGTATCGCAACAAAGACAAGCGATTAACTTCATGTATTTTCGCAGCTCTCCGTAAAGAAGTTCTGCGTTTTACTTTTTTATAAGCATTTTCATATTGTGTTATATTACACTACCCTCTTTCAATCTTTCTCAGACGTTTCCTGGGCATCTAAAAGCAAAAATAAAAATTTTACTTTTGTCACAACTGTACCCTGAAAATATGTCACAAACGGTTGGGTACGGACCCAATGCGAAAAAACAATTGCCATGACAATACAACATAACATACGTACAAAGTAATTACAGCTATATAACTACTAATGTTTCACTTTTCACGAAGAAAACATTCATTACTATATCTGTACACATATAATAATAATTATTGAGTCTCAGTGTAGGGGGGATAAGAATATATTAATAATTGTAGACGGATGGGTATAAAATATAATATATTGATTGACTCCAAACACACACCAAACACACTAATACAATAGATATATAAATAGAAAGGATACACTAAATATTGAAAGATCGTTAGGACACCGGAAAGGATATATAATTTGGTTGGATAAATATGTGGACCTAACGCGTGTGTGTACCCGTGCCTTGTATAACCGAGACTGACTGTGCGGGGGGCTGCCGGCGCTAGGCAGTGCCTAATGCAGAGTCAGCTCCCACAATAATTATTAAAATATATCGAATAAAAATACTTACTTTTGTAAAGTAATATAGGCCTCTGCTAGCGTTAATGTCGCACAATGGTTGACGCAATACTGTGAAACACATTTAGACGGGCACACTGCTCCTGTCTCCCCTTGCACTCTCCCCGGTATTCGTTACAGATTCGCTAATATGACGACTGTCACAATCGTACCCTGGCACAACCGTACCCAGTCTACCCTATATTGTTTATTATTAATATTCATCTTCACTAAACTTCATAAATTTCCTCCGAGTAGGAGTAATTTTCCTAGGTGTAGTAACTGGTGTATTATGGATTTGCTGGTCTCCAGCTGAAATATTTACACTCTTTTTAATATACTTATATAAATCAAACTAAAAGCATGTAAATAATCGATAGTGCAATTGTTTATATAGTGGTAATTATATTAATAATAAATAATTTCTTTCCCCTATGATTGAACAAATGATGATGGTTGATCCTCAGTTTCAACAAGTCAACTTCCAAGGTTAATGATGATGCAGTTGCTGTTATATGCGACAGTTACTGCTTTCCAAGCTTCCTTTTTGTAGACGAGTCAAGCTTGAGCGATATTTACGACGGACCTGAAAACTTCGTTCCGCTCGTGCTTTACTTTTAACGCTAACAAGTCGTGATCGTGTTGAAGTCTTGTCTGAGTTTCCTCAATCTCCAGTCGTCGTAATTCCACTGCCGTAAACTCGCTCGCCGCTCTCTCGAATTGGGTTGGTGCTTGCCTCCGGCGGTGGGCGTGCAAGCGCGGAGTGGAAGTGCCAGCAGACTGCGGTGTTGCCGGCGACCTTAGCAGCGGACGACGGGAGTAGCAGGCGGCCGCGGTCGCCTCGGATACATTCATCTTTTTCGGATAGAAAGGTTCAAACAATATTGCAAAATCTGTAAGACTCATGTTTACAAAGTTGTAGTCAGGATGTTGTAACGGACGTTTTTCATATCTTTCAAAGATATAATAATAATAACTGTAATAACCAGTTGCGTGACCGTTTCTGTCGAATTGCAATACAATTTCGCGAACTGTCCCGTAATGGAATATGACAAAGTCGATACGCACATTCTGCGTTGGATATTTGAATTTCAATTTAGGCGCGTTTTTCCTACTCCTTCTAATTATCCTACTGCTTGGACATCCGCGTTTCGCTAGTGGAGGTTGATCAGGGTTAGATTCACCTTCCTCTTCAATTTTAACTTCAGCATAAGAATCTAACGTGTAATCGTCATCGAAATCTTGGTTATCGGAGGAGTGATGTTCACTTTCACATTCAATTTCAGACTTCGATTCACTAGTTTCATCGTGAATTATTACGGGTCGATCACGTAGATAATAGTCATATTCGTGTCTGACTTTAGCCATATTAAAAACGATGAAAATTCTGGAAAAATCACACCTAATGATTATTTTATTACACTAAATTTTCATTCAAAGCACTGATAATGATGATAATGCGATGAAAAATATTTATATTTCACATATCTAAAAATTTGCAAAAGTTACGTCACCATAGGACGATATCGTCCGTCCGCAAACTTGCACACGCTCGTGCTCACTGACGTTACAATTACAATGGCTACTGACGTGCTTGCGCCTGTGAAGTATGCGCGAGTGTAAGTTCTTTTACAGAGGGGTTCGAGGCCTCGTCCTTTTCTCCTTCCAAAGATATGCATCAGCTCCAAACTTGGCACGGACGATATCGTCTTGTACGGTTGGCACATAGAGTAACTTTGTATATACGGGAATAGAGGTCTATTTCTGCGCATATATTGAGAAACACTGACTAAGTAAAGAAAGTGTCGCCATCTAGTAACGTGATTGAAAGATAATGCTAATAGCTGTCTACCTATAATTGAGTATGTAGTCAGTACGGCGTATCTAAATAGCTAGAGATCGCCCAATTTAAAAATGAACACTTCTTCACTAAACAATATTGTTACAATGTAATTAAGACGATCTCTAGTCGGTAATTAAAATACGAAATGCACTTTAGAACAAATAAAACAATAGTAGTATTTTGTAAAATTATTTATTTTTTGTTTTAAAACACTTTTTAAATAATTTATGCGCTTTTATTTTATAGAAATCAGTTTCGTCATCACAGTCTCTCTTATTTATTAATATCTTGTTAATATCTTTACAATAATTGTGTATAAAAATTCTGCAGGATATTTTAATTAAAAAATCTATAATACTTTCCTTATGGATTAAGCATGTTATAAAATCAAAATCAACATGGATTAATATTATTGTCTTAATGAGTTCTTTTATATATTTTTTATGTAAATTTTCTTTTATTATTGCGTAATTTATATCCTGCAGATTTGAAATACAATTTAAGAGTGAGTCGCTTGGACTGCAAAGCCATTTTTTGTTAGCGTATTCCCGATATCTTAGATATTCTGGCTCATTGTTTGTCATTAAATTGACCTTACATTCATCACACCCCTTGAAGACTTTTTTTTTAGCATTTTTAACGAAGCACCCACTGACATATTGAAGCCCTCCGACTTTTCGTGGGTCATTTTTTTATTCAAGAGGTGTGAATGTGATATCGGGAATATTTTCTAGACTAAGATTACTTTGGTCTTTGCTGTCCCCGCCTGTGATGAGAACTTTATGTAGCACATAACAATCATCGATTTCACAATTAGCTCCTGGGGCATGGATACTAGAGAGACTGTTGATTAGCAGAGTTGCAAAAGCTGCCTCAAAATTTTCTGGAGTTGGGTTAACATTGCGGCATCCGTGGCTCCTATCCTAATGGACCCAAAGAAGTTTTCTATTGGGTCCTGATTTAAATGCCGCAACCAAATTGATTTTACTCCATATTTAGTTGACATTTTATTTATTAATAGTTGTATGCCTTCTAGTGTCCATACCCAATTGTTTAATGTTGGTACATATTCAATGTTACATGTTTTCTTATTAATAAATTTCATTTTTTTCAATAACTGAATCGACTCCATCCATACTTTATGGTGAATGGAAGTGGGAGTTAACGGCTTTAATAATGGTTTTCCATGTTTTTTTATTTTTCCAAAACTCCCATTCACTGAATCAAACAATTGATCAAAAATCAATAACAGGTCTGCCGTATTTTTAGCTTCTTCAAGAATTATTCCCTTATCTGTAAAATATAAAAAAAGTTATTGTTAAAACAGTATTTAAAAAGTTTATCCACTTCACATTGGAGTATTTTCAAGTCCAAATTCCATCGTCATGCACCAATACCTGACATAGTGACCAAATTCTGTTTAACACTTCTAGGACCACTGAGTTATCTGAATGGTAAAGGAAAACATCATGGAGAAAGCCCGTAAAAGTTTTCCAAAATGTCATTCTCGAAGGCACGTAAGGTCTACCGATCTGCATTTGGCCAGTGTAGTGGACTTTTCGCTCATAGCCCTGCATAGGCTTGCGTCGATCTTAAGTGATCGGCAAAGTTAAGCAACAGCGGGCGCGGTCGGTAGTTGGATGGGTCACCGCTAGTGGCAAAAAATTCTTGAGCGTTTCCGTGCTTCGGAGGGCACGTAAAGCCGTCGGTCCCGGTTGTTATCATAAGATAACAGTCGTTAAGGCATGTCCGAGGCCCAAGGGTGGTTTGAAAACTTCCGACACTCGGGTTGGCCACTAACCCCTCCACCAATCAGCACTGGAGCAGCGTGGTGGAGTATGCTCTAGGCCTCCTCAAGAGGAGAGACCCGTGCCCAGTAGTGGGCCATCAATGGAGTGAAGCCAGTGGACTTTTGCCATACCCCTCTTTAATTTAGAGAGGAAATCAGTGCACAACAGTGGGGAGATAAAATGGCTGTGACAATATTTTTTATGTAAATAAGGTAGCAAGTGCCAAGTAGCAGATGTTAATAAAAAAGGAATTTTAGTATCCTTGCTTACCTGCCAGATAGCCCATATTAGATGCAACAGTTTGGCTAAATAACTGTGTGGCAAATTTCACTTTCATTTTAGGAATTTTGCAGGGATCACAATGTGAATCGGTTAACTTAGGAACCAACCCTTTATATCCCGGGTTTTCTTTATGTAATGCAAATATGTGTTCCCATTTGGCAACTTTACTTTGTTGATTGTGTTCATATCTTAAATTTTTCGTTATTAGATTATTTCTTATGCATTTCATTAAATGAGGTGGGTCATTATAAGGGTATAACATCTTGGTTGTTGATAATAATAATATTTTCTCTCGGTTCTTCGCCTTTTCTCAGAAGTGTACCGCGTGTCTCTTGCAAGAGATATTTGATGGCATTAACATTGTTTGTGCCCTGATCACACACAGTCGCTACCACAATGAGACCTGTGTTTTGTAACTCAGTAATAATTTTTTTCAGTTGATTTGCAAGCTCTGGCCCCTTTGTGGCAGCTTGGGAAAACGTGTATGCCACAGGCTGTTTATAATTTTTAATTAGGCCCCTTATCATGAACACACTCCCTTTTTGTGTTCCCTGAACTAAAGTAATGTCAATATTTTTGAAGTACTTGATAGTTTGTCCAGTGTTTGGAGAAATTGTGGATTGGTTGTAATGTTTTGCAGCGCTTTCATCTTTTTTGTCTGGGATTTAATCTTGCTACGGCATTTACTGAGTTTTACTCCAACCAGTCTGAGTTTCTTGTATAGAGCTAATTCAGCATCAGTGACGGCAACTCGCTTCACAAACTGCATTCTGCCAGTTCGAGTCGAACCTGAAAAACAATTATCAAAATAACTTGCATAGCAATCAAAAATAGATAATTGTAAATTATAATTGTAAATGTATGACTTGGGTTTAGTCGGTAATTGTAAAAACTATCGAAGTAGAAGTTGTTGTAAAAAACAGACCCTGACAAGGGTAAACAGTCATAATTTCATCAAACTCATTTAATGCTCAGGTCAACTGCTTTTTAACACAACTATCTGGTTTTTTTATAACAAAATGAAGTGAGGGTGAGTGACTAATACTGTCACTAAACTGATAGCACTGTGACACGATTGTTACATAATCATAACCCATAATTAAAGTGCTTCATTCTAGAATTTCATTAGTTGGCCATTGCTGGCAATGATCTAATTGACAACCAATTTTCAGCCTTGTCTATCCAGGCCAGAGTTTGAATGGAAGCTGGGTCTCTCCTTTAATGTCTTTAGCAATTCCTTACTAGTGACAAAAGATTATTTCCATCCATCCATCCATCCATCAGCCCTTGCAGGTCCACTGCTGGACATAGGCCTCCCCTAACTTGCGCCACTCTGACCGGTCTTGAGCCTTCTGAATCCAGCGGATGCCCGCTGTCTTCTTCAGGTCGTCAGTCCACCTGGTCGGGGGGCGTCCCATGCTCCGTTTTCCTAGACGCAGGCGTCATTCGAAGACCTTTCTTCCCCAACGGTTATCGGTCCTTCGCACTATGTGGCCAGCACAGTTGTGGCTATCATTGGGGGGTTGTAGCCGGTGGCCACGTTGGCCAGTGCGTGTTGGTGACCGCAGTAGATGTTAATAGTCCGCAGGGAGACGCTGCTGCCCGTCTCCTGGAGTATCCTATTAGTCGCCTTTTACAACATCCCAGGAAGAAGCAGGAGTGGTGCTATTCTACAAAGTGGACCTGGCACCACACGGGGAAAAACGATTGTTTACTGATGACAAAATGACGCCTCACTAAATAATTAAAGGAACCTGGATATGTTAACAGATGACAGGTAATTAATTCAATAAATCTGCATTTTCACTTGCCTTGAGTTTGCGCTATAGGTATGGGTATAGCTGCAGATTCCAGATGTGAAGTACGAGTATTAGGTTCTGAAATAAAAAAAAAATCATCATCATATAACAAACAATATTGTCAAATTAACAGTTGCATAGAATTTTTTTCTTTTTCGAGAATGATGATTATTCTCGATATAATATCGTAATACCGTATTATTTTCAATGTTTATCGAAAAACATGTGAGAAAAAAAACCAGGCAAATGCGTGTCAGGCCAAGCGCAATTTGGGGTTCCGAAATAGTAAATTTATCGACTATTACTCATTAACTACTTATGCTAACACAGTCGTGATAGTTTTCATTGTAAATTCATCATATAACCTATTTTTGAGCATTTTTTCACTTGTCCAACTCCAACCGTTTAGCCAGCGGGAGGTGACGGGACACTGGACTCTAACCAAAATTAGCACTTTAAAGCCAAATATTTTGCAAACGGACCCCTAATTCTAAAAATGGCATTAAAAGGTCTTAGACCGATAATATTTTTGAAGAACCTTTTCAACGATGCCCTACACTATAGGGTACGCGACGAATAAAAAATTCATCCTTTCGTTACCTGTAGGGGAGATACCCTGAAAAATAATGTTTTTCAATATTTTATCCTACGATCCTGCAGTTTTAATAAATATGTATATCCATGCCAAATTACAGTTTTCTAGCACTAATAGACTCGGCGCTTTGCTTCGGATGGACGGACGGACGGACAGACGGACGGACATGACGAAACTATAAGGGTTCCGATTTTACTTCGGAAGTTTCAGAACCCTAAAAAGGTGTAATTAAACATTAAACACAATCTCCAATATTAATATTATTTTATCCGTTTCGTAGTCTTCGTGATTATATTTTCTTAGCCTTAAGGTCGATGCATACGTAACGTCCCGTGGTAGAAAGGTAAAAAATGCCTTACAAAATTATACATAAGGTCTATTGATAAAATTATAAATAAATTATAAAATGGTATATAAAACATATCTATAATACATATTATATACCTGCTGCCAATGCCACTCTATTGCAAGTTTGCAACATGGCTGGTAAAATGATACTGAGGTCTCGGCCTATGACTTGTAGACATTCCTATGTTAAACATGAAAATACCTACTTATCTACACGAAACATTACAAAGCCTAAATTAAACCTTATTTTTTTCTAATAAAGAACCACCTACTTTAAACTATAGTGTCAGCCCTACGGTGTAGGCAATTATGGCTACGGGGCCGAAGTTGACTTATTTGTCTAAATTATACTCTGGTCCAGGCGAACCCCACGGAGAAATAATAATAGTAAATTATGATATACAAATATTTAATTTTTCAAATAACAAAGATCCAGTTATTTATTAAAATCAATATTACCAACTTAATCCCTCCGAGGGGCCCTATCATCAGCTGGCCGGATTCAGTCGCCAATTAAAACAATCATTCCACGAGGTATTGGAGTACTTAACAACATTTTCCTTCATTTGAACATCTTCAACTTCTTCTTTGTGAATATAATAGCGGAGCCACAGGATCTGGAAAAGATAGTGATCAATAAATCAATATTACTGGTATGGTGATTTTGATTATACATATATTAAAATCAATATTGCCAATTTAATCCCTCCGAGGGGCCCTACCATCAGCTGGCCGGATTCAGCCGCCAATTAAAACAATCATTCCACGAGGGATTGGGGTACTTACCAATATTTTCCTTCATTTGAACATCTTCAACTTCTTGTGAATATAGTACCGGAGCCACAGGATCTGGAAAAATATTACATAATTGATGTCAATATCAGTGATAGATAGTGATCAATAGATCAATATTACTGGTATGGTTTTGATAGTCGAATCACAGTCACTCTTGAATAAGCCAGGAGACTTATCAGAGGACTGACTACTGACTAAATGCAGATAAGATTAAGGGGATCTTTCAGGCAAATAAGTTTTCGCTAGAGGTTGTCCTTTGATGAATTATGAACGCAGCCAGCTTCAACACACAGCTGTCTATTGAAGAAGACAGAATATTTTTTCTATTGACTTTTACACTACTATTTGTTATGATTCTGTATTTTTACTCCTTATACAATGTTTTCTATCACGCACCGTTTTATTTATTTAGCTCCTTTTCCCGACAGTTATATTAATTTCAATTCCAATTCCTTCATCAAAATAGTAAAAAATACACAAAAATGATATCCTTGGAACCTAAATGGAGATCCTAATGTTAATCACTTGATTTGTAACATACCTTGGTTATTCAATTTTTACTTCGCCCTGACGCGTAAACCACAAGCGCTGAATATCTATAGAGAAATGTCTCATTATGGAATTCACCAAATCCCGTTCGCTAAACATAATGGTTAAAGATTGTATTGATTCGGCATGATTCGCGAAGTGTTCAGACATAGACATTCCCGATTCAATTGTATACACCGCATTGATCAGTTTATACCTAACCGACTCCTGGATTTGTTCTGTCCAGTATACGCGTCTAAAGTTTTTTGAATATAAATCCATAATCTTCCCCGCATGACCTGTAATACATCCTAATGCAATATCTACCTCAAGGTTCGACCCATTCACCGCCTTAATATACCTTTTTAATTTCTTTAGAAATACTATTGAATTCGTTAACGGCTTACCATCGAAGTTCGGCTTGTTTACGGACGGTTGTACTACATATATGTTCCTAATCTCGGAAGTCGATGTACTGGGATCGGTTGAAGCAAAGCTAATCGATCCTTGCCTATCAGAAATATTATCGTTCGATACGTTATTTGTTTCGTTCGACCGAGCACTGGCATTGTCTATATTCGAATTAATAATAATTTTTCAAAATTAGTTCTAATGTTGAATTGGTTACGGTCTCATTTCGTACGCTCGCATCTACCTCACTCTGACCCGTCATTTGGCTCGTAGGTACCTGCTCCGATGTCCCTACCTCGCTGAGAGCTGGAAGCCCCGCGCTCTTTTGTTTTGTATTACGTCTCGTTTTGTTCGCTGGCATTTTTTTTATTTATTTTTTTATTTTTTTTTAATTTTTTTTGAAACGTCTAATACTTTCTCGTTGGGTTCGGTTAATACTGACAAGAGTTCGATTTATCTGTTTATTCGCGCCTATCTCGTTAAGAAGTTAGGTAAATTAGTGTAATGTTACCACTTGACTTTGACGAAATCCAGATGTGCCCTGAATATACTAAATTTTAGGTTCAAATTAAAATTTGTCTAGGGAACAAGCAGGGGGATAATATCTCAGGCACCGCCGACTCCTTGTGAATACTGTAAATCGTACATTTATAAGACATACTGCTCGTTATGCTTCCCCTTATACCTATGATAGTTTGTAAATGTTATTATATTTTATAATTATAGCGACATGCACACTAACTCCTTTGTTGGAATTCCTGTAAATTACACATTTATAAATATAACATATAATTATAACATGCACAATGTATTTGTCTCTCCATGTGTTGATTTATTTTATTTCTAAACTCACTTTCGTCTAAATCGCGATTCTACGTTGTGTATTTTTTTTCTCTAATGTATATCGAGTCGTATCGTTATTTCGAATACGTATCTGAATCCTGGTCTCGCGGCACCAAATCTGTGGTGGCAGTGGCGGATTAAAGGTCCAGAGCGCCCTAGGCAATCACTTTATCGGCGCCCCTGTACCGGCCATAAATGGCCATCATAATACTATACATTTTAACTAGCTGTGTTTGCAATTACGATGACGTTGTATCATCAAACCCTATCGATTTCACCCGCGTAGATCACGTTACCGTGAGAATAGCGTAGCTTTCTACAGGTGAAAGAATTTTTGAAATCGGTCTAGTAGTTTTTGAATTTATTCGTTATTAACAAACAATCGAATAGTGGTAGAGCACAGCTGCACTGCAGCTCATAACTGGCCGGCTCGATCGGGGAAGTACCACATCCTTGCAGAAGACTGGCGTGAAACAACGGGGTGAATAACCTTGTTGTGTTTAGTCCAGTGAGTAAGCGTTCCGGTGGCCTAACTCTGCAATACACGCAAGTCAATATCGTCAATTTACTGTTGACTTGTGTAAGTCTACGCTGTACCATAAGGACTTCAGCACGTCTGCTGTTCCTTATTATCGGCCAGTATGGCAATGGCGACTGACTTGCGACGAAGGTCTCTTGTAATATTAGTGTAGATGTAGAAATGTAGATGTAGATATATGTAGATTATGTAAAAGCTTAAATAATTCATTATTATTAATAGATTACAAAAATAAGTTTTGAATTATTTATTGAAAAAATTATAAGTAAGTAGTAAGAGAATAACAAACACAATTTAAAAAATTAAAAATTTCTGCGTCTACATTTTTGTTTCGCGAAATTGTCAATAACATCGTCGTAGTTTAAAGACAGCAATAAGGTAGATTCAATGTTTAGTATTGCTAACGAATTTAATCTCTTATCTGTCATGGTTGAGCGAAGATAGTGTGAATCATGTGAACCAAAATAAAACTCCAAAACACGGTCATGAAGGCAGTTTCTAGCCGTTCTAATTTGAACCTTATACCTTTAGCTTCACATACAGTAGAACGTTTTTGCGCAGGATTACTTTCGATAGCAATCAAAGCATCGTGAATTTCTGAAAATGACTCTTTTAAGCTTTTACAAGTATCTGCTCGACCTGACCAGCGTGTGTCAGATGGATTTTTGACAGTAGATTTTTCTTATCATTACCTAGACGTATTTTTGATTGTAGAGTTTCCCATCTTTGAGTTGAAGCTGTAAAAATGTGTAAATTTCTTGAAGGAGACCAAAGAACCAACAAGCTTCTTGAACGCATTCAGTGGCACATTCACCCACTAGGTTAAGTGAATGTGCGGAGCAGGGTATACAATCTGCTAGGGGACATAGTTCTTTTATTTTCGCCTGTAATCCATTGTATATGCCAGACATATTTGCAGCGTTGTCATACGACTGGCCTCTACAGTCTAATATATTAATTTCAAACATGTCTAATGTTTTAATTATAGCATCTGCCATGTCTTGTGATTTGTGGCCGACGTGTGCGATAAACTTCAGAAAACGTTCAACGGGCGTACCATCGGCTTTAACATACCGGATCACGAGAGTTAATTGGTCAATGTGGGAAATATCTGGAGTTGAATCCACTATCATTGAAAAATATTTTGATATCTTGATCTCGTCTTTTATTTATATTAAAATTTTTTTTGCCATCAACTCAATAAACTCGTCACATATTGTAGAACTCAAGTAGTTAGTACATCCCTTTCCCTTGCCGCCATATTGAGCATTATGTTTACTTAAAAACGAATCAAACTCCGCTATGAATTCCAGCGTCATTAAATAATTTCCGTTATGAAGAGACCCCAGTTTTTCTTCATAAAGATAATCCACGCGATGCTAAAGACTTTACAGTTGCAACCACTCGTTTCAAAACTTCACGCCAATAAGTTAGCTCTTCTTGAAATTGAGCGGCGAGCTCATGATCGACACGACCGACAATGTCAGACCTACGTTGCAAAGCCAAAACACATGTTTTATGTTCACATGAGTTTTCGTGGCTTTCTAACCTATTCGTCGCGTTCTTCCAATCATTGAAACCTACATCTTGTTTTCCAAAGCTAGTTCCACCACTGAATAATAAACAAGGTCCACAAAAAACTTTCCCTGTGCTTGGAGAGTAAATAAGCCATTTTCTTGGACGTTTTTCTCTATTTAACAATTTCCGTTCAAACATTGTTTTTGTCAAAAAACGTGAGACTTTATCTTCATATATTCTCTTACTCAATGAAGTATCTTCATATATTCTCTTACTCAATGAAAAATCTACGTTTATATTTTGATTGAAACCATTTAGTGCAGTATATTCTTGTGTTTGGTTATTGATACTCCACTTGGCTGGGTCACAATCCACGATAATTATTGTATTTTGCGACTGCTGTACAACATCTACTGCTGACGAAGTAGACGGCGTGGGCACGAACAAATCTTGTGGCTGTATAGAACTAGTAAGAGTTTCGCATTGAACAGGGTCGGTAGCAGACACACTGTGAATAATAATTGCGTTAGAAAATTCCGAATCATCACTTTTTGGTTTTGAAAAAAATGTCTCAATATTTTTCGTGTGCTTTATTACATTTTGATGTCTTTCTTCTTTTTCTTTAGCCTTCCTTTTATATGATGCACCACTAGGTTTTTTTTTCAATTCACTCATTCTTTGCGAAATACTCTAAAAGGTAATGGATACACACAAATACCACAGCGAGAACGTAAACAATAGAAGCGCGCGTAACTGATTACTGACTGACGACAACAAAGCTTAGTTGCCGCCCCCGCGCTAGCCGCGCTTCTACCCCGCCCCTCTACCCCTCCCGACGCTCGAAAACGACGCGACGACGCAACAAACGCGCAATATTGCATAATACGAGTATATCGATGCTTGTGCAATATAATCTATTATAGATTTAGATTATAGATCACCATTTAGTTCTTAATTGTCGATATGTTATTTTCTTTATTTATTTAAAAATTCTGAGCTCGCGCGCCCCTTGTAACTACACGCCCCTAGGCACGTGCCTAGTTTGCCTTACGGATAATCCGCCTCTGTGTGGTGGTTCGAATTAGAATGATCGTCTAGTTAAACTTACTCGCGCAAACTTAATCAGTTTTAAGTTGTAATTCTGATGTAACAAGTGAATTTATCCTTTTTGTTAGTTCTTAGTTAACCCTGGTTTGCGTCACACAGTTGGCGAAAAGACATTCAGGTACCTTGGCAGTAACCCTTTTTTTATACAAGTAGTGGTCGTCCCTTTTATTCCGGAATACAATTTTTGTTGGAACAAAGCGAAGCCGTCTCCGTTCTCCGATCATATTATTGGAGTATACATTATTGCTATTAATTTACGTTCATCTTACAAAGGATTATTTGTCACTATAGAGGAATAAGTTATATATTTATATATATATGTATATATGTTATATACGTACTCTATTAATAGGAATAGAACGGAGATGAGGCTAAACTTGTGCGGGTCTAAGTTAACCGCCAAAATCCGACCAGAATCAGTCGACAACTTAAGACATCCTACGCTGGGTATACCAGCCCTTAAGGTCGATTTATATCTACAGACATTGAGTGTGGCAGACACGTGCCGTGGCAGACACCGACAGACACCATTTATTTATATGTAACGTATAGAAACGTGCCGTGACAGACACCCCGGATACCGACAGACACCGTCATCGGCGTCCGCTCTCACTGGCAGTTACTGCATAGCTTTAGATTAGAAGAAAAAGCATGTTATTGAAAATGTTCAAACACTTCTCTATTGAAGATTTGTCCATAATTGCATTATTGTTAGAAGAAGAAGATAAAACTAAAAAAAGAGCAAAACGCATGGCTGTACATCCTATGCTTAAGAAAAGGAAATTAGAAGGAGAATACTGGACACTCTTTAAAGAGCTTGTTGACGATGAAAAAAAATTTTTCATATATTTTCGTATGAGCCGGTATCAGTTTGACATTTTACTAAACAAAATTGAATTGCTGATAACCAAACAAGATGCAGTTTTTAAGGAAGCCTTGTCACCAAAAGAAAAGCTAGCAGTATGTCTCAGGTAAGATTTATTACAGAATTATTTATTATTGTGTAAACAAAGTGGAATACTATTCTAAGTGCCGATACACCCTTTCCTCAGTAAGGTCTGGCTGAAAACCTTGGTAAAAATCTTGTATTGTTTCTGGCATAGGAGTATTGTATTCATAAGTGTCAAATGTTGATGGCGTGGATACCGTAGAACTCGTTGATGGCCTGCTCAGTATGTCTATTTCCATGTCAGATACTATTTTAAATATCTTTGCTTTTGCAATAGCCCTCTCTCTGGGCGGAAAAGTACGCAATGTAGTTACAACTCCAGCCATAACTTGTTCGATGTCGTCCGGCGGTGGAGTATTATTTTTACTCTCTATTATATACTTCATTAGTACAGTACTAGGTGTTTCATCAGTTGTTTTTTGGCCTCGTTTACCCTTTGGCTGAGGGTGCTTTGGAGTTTGAGCTGGGGAGGGTGTAGTTGGCAATGTACCAACTGTTTGTTGACTAACCTCAGGTGTAAATGTGTCAGTCGTTTGTTACTCAACCTCAGGTGACTGAGCAACCTCTTCCTCGTGTGCATAATCATTAAAACCGGGTACAGGTGGAATTGGACATTTAGTCGGCCTTTCTTTCATGTACGGTAACAAAAAAGACATTTCTTCTTCGTACCTCCATTTTTTTTCACGAACACTAGCCTGTCCACTTTTCGTATCTTTTTTCTTTTTATGAGAACGTCTGAAGGCATCTCGCAAGAGTGCCCATGCTTTTTTACATTCATTTCCTGAAACAAGGAAAACAAATATCATAATCATAATATCATAAAGTTTTTCTTTGCAGATTTTTGGCTACTGGGGACTCCTTCGTTTCTATAGCATTTAGTTATAGACTAGGAGTAAGCACTGTACACAAGATAGTGAAAGAGGTTTGCAGTGCAATAATAGAACGGCTGATGAGTGAAACAATGCCTGTCCCTACAAAAGAACAGTGGCAAAAAATCGCAGAGGAGTTTTGGAATACTTGGAATTTTCCAAATTGTATAGGAGCCATTGATGGCAAGCACGTTCAAATAACTGCTCCGGCAAACTCTGGATCTCAGTTCTTTAACTATAAAAAAACTTTTTCAATCGTGTTGATGGCAATTGTGGACGCTGACTACAAGTTTATATGTGTCGACGTCGGCGCTTATGGAAAAAACAGTGACGGAGGTATTTTTTCAAATTCAAACATCGGAAAAGCATTAATTTCAAACACATTTAACGTTCCAGAAAGCACAAATTTACCTGGCACTGAAATTACAGCGCCATATGTTATCATAGGAGATGAAGCATTCCCTTTGACAACTTATCTAATGAGACAATATCCTAAACCTCAACTAGGTGACCAAAAAAAATATATTCAACGATAGACTATCTCGTGCAAGAAAAGTTGTCGAAAATGCATTTGGGATTTTGTCTCAAAAATTTCGTATCTATAACAGGAGAATACATCTTGATCCAGATAATGCAGACAATGTTATTATGGCGACGTGTATCTTACATAATTATATAAAATCTGGTAGTTCACAGCATTCACATAATGAAGAAGACATTATTGCATCATATTCTTTGTCAAACATACCTAGACAGGGTGGAAATCATCAGGTAGCCGCATTTAATGTCAGAGAGAATTTTGCTAGGTTTTTCGATTCACTCGAAGGAGCGTTAAACTACTAGGTGATTATATCGGTGTCCTGTCGTTTGACCATAACTATACTAATTTTAAGTTGAAAAAATATTCTCTAATAAAAACCTGACATACTATTGTTGTTGAAAGACTAATAAAGGCGTCATTAGCCTGTCAAGTCAAATTAAAATTAAGTAAATTATATTATGTGACTGTGTCTATTTTTAAAATAATATTTTTAAATATTGTTAATAAATAAAAAAATAAAAAAAAATATCGATATTTTTTTCGATATAATATATCGTAGTGTTCTATCGATACTTTGCGATATATCGTACAAATATATCGATATTTTCGATATATCGTAAGTAATTTGTTTGTATTTAACTAGTCTTTAATATTAAATATTAGATCCCTATGTAATCAGGTTAGTATAAGTAAAAACAAAGAAACAAATCAACTTTATTTTTATTTATAAATCCCAATACTTTTTCTCTAGACCTTGCAAAAACAAAATTTTATTCACTCTTTTGGCTTGCAGTCTGCTTCTCTGTTGAGTTAGAACTTGTGTGGCTTTTGAGAAAAGTCTTTCAGATGGAACAGAGCTAGCCACCATAGTTAAATATTTAAATGCTACATTATATAACTTCGGGAACTGTACTTTATAATCTAACCACACTTCTAATGGGTTTTCGTTAAATCTACTAACTGGAGCCCTCAAATAAAGCGATAACTCCTCTGAAAGACTTTCGTCTGTTTTATTTGTTTTCCAGTTCCGCTGGACCAGTTTATGGCGATCACTCCAGAGACTATAATCCGATGACAGACTAATTTTATCGGAATTGTCCGAGTCAGATTCCGTATTAGTACATAATTCGTCCTGCTGATTTTTTAAAATCATATCTTTAATTTTACTAACGGCATTTGCGCAGGCTAACGGATCTTCAAAATGCAGTTTTTTGAATCTCGGGTCCAATATTGTAGCAATAGCTAATAATGATACCTGTTCTATGGCGCCCATTCGTTTGTTAAACTCGGTAAGAATGCGTTTATGTACCTCCTTGATTAAAGGTTCTTCAATTACTAGGTTTTTCAGTTTTGATATCATGCAGTGCATTAATGGAATGACCTTGCTACTAGAGCAATATTTATCGCCAGATATTTCTTTAGTCGCTGCTTCCAGTGGGCGTAATACGTATACGTTAAGAAGCGATGTTAATATTGTCAACTCCAATCCAGTTAATATCGGCGGTGCTGTTTTATGACGAATCAAAATTTCGCTTACAGCATTTCGTAAATCAAGAAAACGTACAATCATATAGTACGTACTGTTCCAACGTGTAGGGACATCCTGAATCAATTTTGTGTCAGCTTTAACTGATTTACGCAACTCGTCACTTGCCACACAACTTTGTTTAAAAAAAGTAACAACATTTTTTACTTTTGTTAATATTAGCTGTAATTCTGGAATTCCCAAAATATGTTGAGCAACTAAATTAAGTGTATGCGCAAAGCATGGGATATGCTTTTTTTTTCCAAATGCGATTTCGACAGCCTTTACCATATTTGCAGCATTATCTGTTACTACTGCTGTAACTTTATCAGTATTGAATCCCCACTTTTCACATGTGTTAGTGAGCATTTGTGCAATGTATTTGGAACAATGTCTTTCATCTAGGTGGTACACACCTAAAGTTACGGAATTAAATTCAATTCCAATGCCAAAATGAGCAGTTACACCTAGGTAACTTCTCATTTGTAGGTCTGACCAAATATCACTTGTTAAGGTAAGATCTTCTACACAGCATAATTTATTTTTCATTACTGTTGACAATGCATCATACTTTTCATCTAACCAGCGTGTCACAGAAGTTCTGCTAGGAATCTTATAGTGAGGTGCCGTAACTTTTAAAAGATTCTTGAAGCCTTCATTTTCAACTAATGAGAATGGGTGATTGTCTTTACAGATCATGAATATTATAGCATTGTTAATTCTGTTAGTCTTGTCACCAGTAGAGGTATAAGCGTATATTTCTCCAAAACTAGTTTCAATTGACCTCTGACGTTTAAAAGGCAATTCCCTATCATAATCAATCTGTTTTTGATCAGGTTGAGAATTGTTAGTACTTATCTCGCTAGTATCCATTGGCGACAATGTTGAAGTTGAAGGCAACACGTCATGATGTTTGTTTACGGTATATTTTGATATCGTGTTTTGACTATCTTGTTTTGAAGTACTAGGGATAGAGTTTGACAAATCTGAGGCTAAATCTTTTGTAACAACAGCAGCAGCAGCATTTTTATTTTGGAAAACTTCTAAGTAGACTGCTTTATGAATATTTTTGATATGTGCCATTGCATTTGATGTATTGCCAGCCGTTTTAACATTTTTTTGACATAGCTTGCATCTGGCAGTTTTCTCATCATTTTTTTCATAATATTTCCAAACAATACTTTTTTTATTCGGTGCCATGTTGAAAGAAATCTTAATTTCTGAAAAGTAGAGAAAAAAATGTAAATACAGTTAGTGCGTATATCAATATAGAAAAACGACTACTATTGAAATGTATTACTATTTATAAGAACCTATAAAACAATAAATAATGGAATGCCTTAGTAATTGTGTTAAATTCTGGGACATGGTCTATCACGCACGCCGCAGCGTGAGAAAGTAGAGAAACCGTCCTAAAAGTTAATGGAATAAAAAAAATACATCGAAATAAATTTAATCGACCATGTCCCATCCCTAGTGCTAGTACTCTTTAAAACAAAAACAACATGGTCAATTTGATAACAAGATAATTAAAACTACATAGGTATTGGGGAATTTAATACAATTACTAAGGCATTCCTTTATTTATTGTTTTATAGATACTATTAAATAATAATCTTTGATAGCACTTTCAAATCACGTTATACTTACTGTATGATTCGTAAACTGTAGTAAACAAAAGATATAATAATTGTAACAGCTTGTTTCTTATAGACAATTGGATATTAGCAGTTTTTCACACACTAACTGCGCTTACATTTCGTAAACTGTACTAAACAAAACACAACTTTTATTAATTATAGGTTATTTTGTACAGAGAAGTTAGAACGAATACAAAACATTACGAAATACAAAACGATCAACGAAGTTGAAGCGAGCGAATGACCACAGACCATAGATTATTTTATTTGTTCTTCTCTTCTTCTCTTCTCAGCCAAAGATAAACCATAGATTAGGTACATCCATAGATATATACTTATAGATTTGGTCTAATTTCATATAGATACTTAATTATGGAATAGTTTAAAAGACGAAATAATAAACATAAAAGCGTCCTTGTCTAACGTATGAAATAAAAACAATCCAACTTTATCTATACGCAACAGTTTCGCTATAACTGTCAAAATTTTCGTGACGTCGGACGTGTGCCATGTTCGCCATTTTGTTTTTCTCTTTACTACAGTGTAAATTGTGACTGACTATTACTAAGATACTAACTACTAAAACCCACTTTGACAAAGGTAATGTCGAAGTCACGTCAAAGTGGACATTAGCAGGAACAAAACCACCATGTTTTGTGGCGTAGGTATGCACGTTTTTTTCGTAGGTAGGGCCGCTCCAGTATGTACCTCAATGTTGTACCTCCATGACTACATCTATGACACAGACTATAATAATAACATTTTTACTACTAAGTACTGCTCTCACGGAGGGTAGCAGTATGCTTAGTAGTTACGAGTTTTACTAACATAAAGGCGGCGTCAAGTGAACGCATGTTTACAATTATTTGTATGGGAGCGAAGCTTTTCATTTCACTGCCGCTAGATGGCTTTACTTCAGTCCCTCAGATTAAAGAAATAAAAGGCAGATGTATTCATCCAACTACAATGTGGAGCTATCAAAGCAAATACAAACTAAAAAAGCAAATACAAACCCGAGTCAGTACTAAAGAAAGCGTCAAATAGCTTGTATGTCACAATTGTCAAAATTTATTAAATAATTTTCTCAGACAAAATGCCGTCTTGCAATTTTAAACACTGCTAAAGTTGTTCCCAAAATCAAGGAAAAGAAGATTAGATATCTTTTCATAGGTAACTGTTCATTATTTTATTATTTATTTATAATAATATTTTTGCGGTGCGCTCGGAACACAACACCTCGAAAATTATTCAATTTTATACCAGCTATATATGAAAATCGATTACCCTAAATTAGGGGAAATATGCATGGGTTATTTGAACACTGATCGATTATAAGCTTATAAAGAAAAAAATATTTTAAAAGTAGGTAAATAGTTGTATTATTTGTGTGTTGTTGTGTTGTTTATTTAAATCTAAATATCAGGAAATGCAGCCAATGAATAAATACCTGTCGCTGGGTTATTACAAACATAAGATAGATTGTACAAAGGATTAGAGGGATAAAATAAGGATTTTAACATAGGTAAACCTGGTTGATTGAAAATATCACGTTTGCCTACGATAAAATGCACAATTTAAAGAAAATATTATATTCTATTTTAATTCCTGTTTAGCCTACTCAGTAAATTATTTTATTTTGCAGATTGCCGATAAATGCTATTATACGAGATAAATGGGTTTTTATTATTCCTTAAAGTAGGCAAGATAATGATTGGCCATCCAAATTTTGCTTTGTTTATTTATTGCATTTTAATGAAGATGACGTATATTATACATGTCGGAGAAAACCCATCCTCCTCGACATCATCGTTAGCGGTCATAGGACCAGTGGGTGACGTCTGGGTTAAGTTCGAGCACAAAACATAATATTCACTCTCTTCTACTCCGCCATCAGTGGATGGCCATCTCCGACATTTCATGTATTTTAATTATAATAAATGTATTAAAATTTTGATATTTTTCAATTAAAAATAACTACCCAAAAGAAAAAAAAACCATAAATTAAAACAATTCAACATATTAAGTAGTAAGTAAGAACATTTGACATATTTAATATCTATACTTTTTGATAACTAGTGATATAATAATAAATAATTTGCCAATTTAAGTGTGCATAATATTTCAAGTTGAAAATATGGCAAAAAATATTTACTAAATTGCGGGAGATTGCGACTTTGTTTTCAATGTCTGGCAACTTACACACACAAAGAAGTATGTGTCTCTACGATGCCATTGCTAGATGTCAATATGGTTGTCATGCACACATAGTGAAAAAGCGGCTTCACGTCATTCGTTGCATTTCTTTGCGAATGTTATATCTGCCTTTTATTTCTTTAATCTGAGTTCGGTCCCATGCAAATAGTAAACGTGCGTTTACTTTACACCGCCGTTATGTCAAGTAAAACTCGTACTATAGTCGCAGAATAGTATAATAATATTTCGTGTCTTTGCATTTCGTTAATGCGAAGTCTAGTTTTTCAATAATTCGGGGTTTTACGTTTTATTTTTACTCAAGTTGCCAACCATAAATATAGGAATCAGTAAAAAAATGGAATATGCTTTTAATTTCTTACGATATTTGGTATATCGGATGAAATATATCGATTGTATATATCGATACTAGATGATTCGATAATATCGGGTTGAAGCGATATATCGCGTACATATATCGATATTTTATGAAATATCGATTTATATCATGCACTCCTACGACACGTGTCTGTAAGCGTCTGTACGGCAGTGTTACGATAGATATAAATACGTTAATAGTTACTGTATGGAAGAATATCATTTTGTCTGCCACGGCACGTGTCTGCCACACTTAATGTCTGTAGATATAAATCGACCTTTAACCGTGTTATTGGAGCGCACCAGGCCTTCCTTTTCGCTGAGAAGCGTATTTTGCCCACTAGCCTGAGAGCTTGGGGGTCTTCTTTAATATGGCTATAAGCCTGCTCCAGATTACCATGCATTTTATTTATGTATTGTATGGTGTGATAGGTTTCGATTTGGCCAAATCGAGGTCGGAGGGCCTTTGTGCAAGGGAGGGCGTGTTTGGAAGTGTCCGTTTCTGCCGCCAGTCGTCTCTACAGAAATTGTAGTATAGTAAATAACAATCGTAGCAAGAGTATTAAATAGTAACTGCCTCTGGTCCAAAATGTCTCTCGCCTCTCTATGTTTCTAGATGTGCATCGCATATATAGAACCCTCACTAGCTAATATCCGAACACTCCCGATGGTTCTCAGCTGTAGTGTCGAGTCATTTTCCGAAGCCGGCTGCTGGCATGAGTTCACTAACAACTTCCAGGTGGTTAGATATTTCTGCCTGAAATGACCCATATTGCCTGCATCAGGAATCTGAAACAAATAAAACAAATCTATGTATAACATGTTCTGTTTACTGTTGTAACTTAACACTGTTATTATTTAATTATTATAATTATAATTTATATTATAATTTTTAAGATACTTAATTAATAGATACATAATAATATTATCATTCAATAGATACATAAAGATACATAATAATCTAATTTTAGTGTAACTTAATTTTAAAGTTTCAAAAATATACATCTCTAGGGTGAATTCTTGCCATATCATTTCGCTCGGGTCCTTCTGGTATTGTATGAACCCTGGTGCGGGTGACTGAACGACTGCAGTTGACTGCACCATACACATGATGAAAGGTTCCCTGAAGATTGTGCACCAACTCCCCGCTCTTGCAGTAAACTAAAGCAGCACTAAAGCCGGGTAAACAGGTATTGCGAGATCCAGGAGTCCAAAAAACTAATCCATAGGTAGTTTAGGTATGCACTTACTTGATCACTATAACACTAATGTTGTTCACTCCAAAGAAAGACGAATGCCGCCCGATACCGAAAAAAAATGACTCTTGCTTTGCTTGCTAAACTTCAAAAGTTCTACAGTACAGATAACTAATCACAGACAACATACAAATCAATGTTTATTTTGACAGTTCCCTATTTCGGAGTGTACTAGTTCCATGGAACCACCAATGTTGTCTTGTGTAAAATAAATAAATAATAAATACTAAATAAATAAATAATTGTGTTACAATAAAATTCTCCCCCTCTGTCCATGACGTCGACTCGACGAATAGGACAGGAATAGCTATTCCATTACTGTCGGGTCTTACGTGGTCTACCTCGAGGTCTGGTTACTTAGCCAAGGCAACCCTTGTATTGCCATCTTGCTTTCTTGGCCTTCCTCTCTTCCTGATAGGTAACGTAGGTTCTGGCACTGCAGCGTCTCCAGAACGGTATCGTACTAAGGCTGACGCATGATATATACCAACAGGGCTGTTAGAATCAGTACTAGCGATTTCAAATGAGCTAGGTCCATGTCGACGTACAAAAACATACGGTCCATCACGTCGTGGAGCCAACTTGGAACTGAACCCTTGACTGGATTTGCTCAGTACATACATGAGTTGTCGCTAGCACCAGGTCTCCGGGTTGTTAGTCAGGGCAAGGTTGCCTTTTCTTATCAGTATACTCCTTCCTTTTCTCTTCCTTTCCCTCTTGTATTTCACGTGCTTTGATCAAAGTGTCTGCCATTAAGAGAAAACGAGGTGTAAGTTCTTTGATAAAGTTATCATTACTGACTATTTCTCGGAAATCTTGTTCCACATCTTCTGTTGTTCTTAATTCACGTCCGAATGTTGGATATGCAGGCGTATAGCTCTTGATTTAGATCTAGCATTTTGATGTATTCATAGCGAAGCGAATACTGGGCAGTTTCTCTGCCCAACTCGTATGGTTGCCTTCAATTAGAATAGCCAGCTGAACTTTTAGGTCGCGATTTCTTCTCTCAACCGGGTTTGTCTCAGGACGATATACCGGAGTAAATCCATGTTGAATTTTGAGGCAATATGTCAACTGCTGCATGACATTACTGACAAACTGCGTACCGTTATCGCTGATGATTCTACGAGGGGTGCCATACTTCAGTATTATCTCCTCAAGCAATATCTTGGCACACTCCTCTGCAGTGGCTCGTTCTAGAGCAAATAGCTCCACCCAACGTGTAGCTACGTCTTCAACAATGAAGATCCAGTTATGATTGCCAGCAGTCCGAGGCAGCGGCCCAAATAAATCAAATGCTATCTATGCTAATATGCTATGAAGTGATAACTTCAAAGTGTTGATTCTGGGCTGTTGTTTGAAGCAGTCCAGCGGGCTTCTGGTTAGAAGCTTTATAGCGTTTGCATTGAAGACAATTGCGGACATGTCCTTTTATCTGCTTTCTCATCCCTTTCCAATAGTAACGCCTTGCTATGCGTTCAAATGTCTTGTCGACTCCATAATGTCCAGCAGTCGATTCGTGGTGATAGGTGGTAATAATATGGGCTTGCTCTTGCTTTGGAATGATTAACTGACTGGATTGTACATCAGCGTCTGAATGGCAACGATATAAAAGGCCATTACTCATGAAGTACCCTTTTCCACTCCAGTATCTGGCGTTCTCCTCGTCGTTACCTTCTAAGCTAAGTACTATCTATGTAATACCTTCATCCTTGAGTTGTTTCGCCCTTATTACTTCTTTGCTCTTTGCGGGCATATCTACTACCACAGTACAGAGTCCACAGTCTTCTTCTGTCACAGGTTCACAGCTGGGACGGGATAGAGAATCAGCGACGACATTTGTTCTACCGGAAATGTATTTAATGCTGATATATGGCTGAAGCACTAGAGCCCACCGGGCCAAGCGCCCAGTTGGTGACTTCAGAGACTTAAGCCATCTAAGTGCTTGGTTATCGGTCATTATCGTTATCTTACCACCTTCAATATAACCGCGAAATTTTTTGACTTCCCATACGACAGCCAGGGCTTCCCGTTCCGTTGTGGAATAATTGCGTTCAGGCTTTGTCAGAAGTCGACTCGCACACTCTACTGGGTGCTCTGTGTCACCCTCCCCCTGCACGAGAACTGCACCGAGAGCATAATTACTCGCATCAGTCTTGATTGTGTAAGGCTTAGTATCATCCGCTTGAGCAAGTACTGAGGTGTCACCAAGAGTTCACGCAGCTTTGCATAAGCGTTTGCTTGTTCTTCTCCCCAATTCCAAATAGCATTTTTCTTAGTTAAGCGCGTGAGAGGTTTTGTTACTTTTGCAAATCCGGGTATGAATCGTCTATACCAGGAGCACATTTGAATAAAGGACAATAAATGTTTAAGGTTCCGTGGAGGTGGCGTATTCATTATAGCACTGACTTTCTCTGGATCAGGTTGCAGACCATCAGCAGTGATATAATGACCTAAATACTTTACTTTCTGGCAGCAAAATTTACACTTTTCACGGTTTGCAGTGAGGTTAAACTTTTTGAGTTTATTGAAAACCTCCTGCAGATCCTTAATATGGTCCTCAAACGTAGAGGACATGACAATTAAGACATCCAGATAGACCATTAGCTGAGAGCGATACGAAAACGATTCATCATTCTCTGGAACGTGGCAGGCGCGTTACGCAACCCAAATGGCATTCGAAGAAACCTATACATTCCAAATGGTGTGACGAAAGCAGTTTTGTCCCTATGTTCTTCTTTAACTCTTATCTGCCAGTAGCCAGCACGAAGATCTATTGTACTCATATAGGATGTAGGCTTGGCATTGTGGAGCAGATCATCAATCCTGGGTAGTGGATATGCGTCAGGTGTTGTCACAGCGTTGAGCTGCCGATAATCAACGCATACTCTTGTGGTTCCGTCCTTCTTCGATACCATCACTACAGGCGCTGCCCATGGGGTTGTGCATGGTTCAATAATCTTTTCCGCCAGCGTCTTGGGTATTTCTTTTTTAAGAATCTCAGTCTTCACTGGTGACAGACGGTATGGCGGGACTGATATAGGCTTATTATCGCCAGTCTCGATGGTGTGCTCAAAATCCATAACTGGCTTTCCATTCGGTGTGAATATGTCCTGGTTCTTCTCCAAGAAGCCTTCTAATACTCCCAACTTCTACCGAAAATATAGATGACGATGGAAGTAGACTGTAGTCAAAGTTGTTATCTTCATCCTCATCGTAGTCTTGGAGGCTTTGTTTAGCGTCTTCATACAGGGCGACAATTACTGAGGAACAGTTTGCAGGAAATTCATCATGAGCCTTTCTCTTCGGCGGCGAAGGAATTTCTACCCTTATTAACGGGCCATAGGGGCGTGTGAGCGAGGTTTCATTGTTGCTTTCTTCAGGCAACGAGGGTGACAAAGAAACCTCCTCAGTTGTCATGGTAGCTAGTGCTACTGCCTCCCCAAATTTCACAAAGCTCTCCTCATAGAGCTCGAACTCCGCTGAAGGATCTTCTATGAAGTACCACATGCATTGAGGTAGGTTTAATACGATTTGTGCATTTTGAAGAAAACCTACTCCAAGAAGAGTTGGATTGCGTCGTGACTCTGGCAGAACTATAAAAGTTGTGAGTACCGTGCGGTCATTAATTTTCACGGGAGTCTGGGTGACCAGCACGTTTTGTCGCTTTTGTATACCATCAGCCAATGTTATTCCGACTCCTAATTCATTGAAGACGTATCCCTGCTTTTGTAGCTGGCAGTACAAGGAGTAAGAAGCAATGCTTGTCTTAGCACAGCTGTCTAAATACGCTATGCCAGGTACCCCACCAATCTCATTATAGACAACTGGACGATCTCTGGCATCAGTGGATGTGGTAATTGAACAGAATCCAACATCCGGTTGGGATCGTTGAGCCTTGTTCGCAGTTACTCCTCACTACTCCAGGAGCACCGCAACCGTAGCATTTAAATTTGGGTGTAGACGATGATGGAAATTGTGTGATCGCTTCAATTGCGTTGGTAGCCGTTTTCTGTATAGCCTCTTTGCGGGATGATAGCCTCTTGCCGCCAGGACAGGACGCCCCCCGACAAGATGGACTGACGACCTGAAGAAGACAGCGGGCATCCGCTGGATTCAGAAGGCTCAGGACCGGTCAGAGTGGCGCAAGTTAGGGGAGGCCTACGTCCAGCAGTGGACCTCCAAGGGCTGATGGATGGATGGATGGATGGATGGAGCCTCTTGCAATTTTCAGCTGTGTGGCTGTAGTTCTTGCAGTATCTGCAACGACTTCTTCGCATCGGCACGGATCGAGTATCTTACTCATTCTTATTCGGTCTTCCTTCCTGGGCATTATCCTTTTCATCGAGGACGTGCTCAACGGCTTGAGCAGCTTTCAAGTGTCCCTTGAAGTCTTTCACGTCAGCACGTGCAACCTTCTCACGAATGTCCAGCCGTAAGAGTCCTTATATAATATCCAACTGCTGAATTTCCGCGTGACCTGGGCTCGGCAGTTGAGAGAACAACATTCGCTTGCGCCGTATAAAGTCTTCAGTTGAAGTTCCTGGCAGTTGTTATCTTGAGTGATGTCCATATAAAGCAAATATGGCTCGCGGACAGGAGCAAAGTTTTTGCGTAGACGGTTTTCAAAATCCGACCATGAAGTCACGTCATTCTTAACTCCTAACCACCATACTCCAGCTTCGCCTTTGAGCAGTACGGGTAGTTAGCTAAGCGCTGTCTTATCGCCGATGTCAGCAGAACGCTTGAAAATATTTACCGCAGACAGGAATGCTTCTACAACTTTTGCGTCCTTCTCGCCATTATAACTGTAGTTACAATTTATAAAAGAACCCTTGCTTGATGATGAGGACGTTGCAATTCTGTCCAGGAGCTCGGAAAACTGTTCAGCTGACAATATCTTCCTCTGCCTTGGTTTGCTTTTGATCTTTACTGTAGTTTTCCTTCCAGTGCGCGTAACGTATGTAAGACTTTTATTTATCTTCGCCGTACCGGTTCCTTTTCCAGTCATTTAATGATTACGTAGGTCGTCTGACGTTGGTCGTAGCGCAGAATTGTAGCGTGTAGCCGCGTAGCAGGTCTTGATGACGTCACGTCGTCGGGCCTCGAGTTGGGCGTCACTTATGGCGTGGTGAGGCGGGGGGCGAAGTATAGGAATAAGTCTTGAAACTGTTACTTGATTTATTAGGACTACGATACGATGATAATTTGGTCTATGTTCTATGGCGATGGCCAATGCTGCTCCAGCATATCCCAGCGAGGGGTGGAAGTATGCAAGGACAGCAATGGATGGATGCTAATACCTCGACATTAAAACGTCTCAACAATGGTGAAAGCGTATAGCGTGCGAAGTACCAAATGTCAAAAACAATATGGCGATGCTGTTATTTTGTTAGGTAGGCAGCTGCTTACAGTATTGCTTGTGTTAAATAAATTAAGGATGCGTTCAAAAATCAAATAATATCTGATATCCTCGTTACACAGAGGTGTTACACAAAGTATCACGAAAGTGGACATGTATTTAAATTCTATTTTGCTTTGCTTTAGTTTTACGTTTTGCAGTAATTTTCTTTTTTTCGGTAGAACAGTACATCAGTTAATATACCTTATAAGAGATTTCATAATAATTCATTGAAATATGCGTCAGTTAATTTTTATTTTGTCGTGAGCATAAGTGAGACACACATAATTATGCTTTGTTAGTAAAGAAATAAGTTCTCGTTTTTATTTGTTATTTTTTTCATTAAAAATTGTATGTGAGAGGTAATAAGGTTTCAATTGATAAGGTACAATTTTCAATTTTGGACAACAAATTAATGATATTGACGACGGTATCTTAATACTAAGTAATTTTTGAGTGAGGACAGGGTATTGTGAGAGAAAGTACATTTTTTTTGAAATGACTCATAAATGTCTGTTCAAAACGTCCTAATTTTGGCTTAAGAGTGACATGATAAACTTGTTTTATGCCTTTAATACGATCTTGCGAAAAGTACGTGGAACCTCGTATCGGTCTGCGGTAGCTCTCTCAGAATATTTTTTGTCAAGGACGGCTTCTTTTGCTTTTTTCATATTCTCTTCACTCCAGTCTCCTTGATTCGTAGTTCTTTTTTTTTAAATTTAGGCATTGTAACACTGCAACGAATTATTATTGGGTGTTAGATTTAAACATATAAAGAATAATAATGTCAGCGCATATGGCCGGGGGTACCCCCAGAACTAATGGCTGGGGTTACGCGCCAGGACTTTCGTCAAAGAAAACATTATTAAAAAAAAAACATATTAAATATAAGCAAAGCTCAGTATTAAGCTGTGGATTTAATTAATAGGGATCTGAACAGCATCTCTGACTGGAGCGAATCACATGGCCTTGCTATAAATCCATCTAAAACACAGGTAATTATAATAGGTAGCTCGAGGCTTATGACTAAAGTGGACCTAACAAATATACCATCAGTAAATTTTGGCGGTGTAACAATTCCATATAGTAAATATGTGAAAAATTTAGGCTTAGTCATGGACCAATATTTGTCTTGGGGTCCACAGATTGAGGCTGTAAGTAAAAAGTTATTTGCGGCTATGGGATCACTCCGCAGGCTCAAGAATTTTCTTCCAACTGCTACTAAAATTGCACTCGCACATTCCCTACTTCTACCTATCTTTGACTACGCCGATGTATGTTATCTAGATTTAACTGAAGAGCAACTAGATAAACTTGAGCGTCTCCAAAATATTTGCATAAGATTCATATTTCCCTCCGCAAATATGACCATATCTCCGAATATCGCAACAGTCTCAAGTGGCTCCCTATTCGTTTTCGCCGGAACGTCCATATTCTTTGTACTTTATATTGTGTGCTGTTCAATCCAAACGCTCCTTTATATCTCAAAGAACGCTTTAAATACACTTTTCAGGCCCATAATCTCACGCTCCGTTCCACTCACAACCTTTCCCTCTTGACTCCAGCTCACTCTTCTTCTTTTTACGCTAAATCTTTCACTACTACCGCTGTACGACTCTGGACATCTCTTCCATATAAAATTCGTTGTGCTCAGTCACTTGATAGTTTTAAAAAACAAGTTAAGGATTTCTATCTTGCTTTGCAATAAACTTTTATTCTGCTCCTCACAACTGTCTTCATGTTATCATTTCGTTTTCTTTTTTCTTTTATACTTTATGTACACCGCTACCCTTCTTTCTTATCCTCTTCTGTTGGGTTGCCTGGAAGAGATCGCTGCTTTAGCGATAAGGTCGCCTTTTGTATACCGTACCTTGTTTTATTGCTATGTATTTTTTTCTGGTGTACAAATAAAGAGTATTTGTATTGTATTGTATTGTAAATATAATATTCAGATAAACTTAAATATATGAAATAGAAAGGTATTATAATATGTAAACAAGATAATATCAAGCATTAAATACATTTATCCAATAAATTGGTATCCTGCGCAACCAGTTCGCCAAAAACAAAATGAGTGTATTTTGTTCGCGTCCGAGCGCCGAGGAAGGGTGACTTGAACTGTCAGTATTTGTCCAATGGCTCGTAAACACACACAGAGATAACAGGTACTTATAGTATTTGTGGTAGCCGAGGCTACCCGGCCGGCCTGGGCTACCCTCATCTCCCCTACACAATAAAATCTATATGTCCGAGATGATCCCCTGAAAAAACTGTCATTTTTGATTCATGCCTAGGCACATATAAATTTATAGATACATAATAATATTCAGGTACTGGTGGATGCTCCAGATTACGATAAGAAGAGAGTTCAGCTGGAAACATTGTACAACCGGCTGGAGGCCGCAATCAGTCCGCCGTTGATTGAAGCGCTGACACAAATGGACGCCGGTAAGTATTTAGATTTATAGATAGTGAGTATATAGAGTATGTATCCATCAAATTCTTGGAGCTTTGGAGCTAAAAACTCTTTCAGCATTCCCACATAGCGTTCTGAATTAACAGTTACCGCTTCAATACGATCGTTTTCAAATAAATAAGGTCCGATCAAACCCTTAGCAGATATTGCTGCCCAAACTGTAACTTTTTGGCAGTGAAGTGACTTCTGATGTTTCAATGAAGGTTGCTCCGCACTCCAGTATCGGCAATTTTGCTTATTAACAAAACCATTAATATGGAAATGGGCCTCGTCTGAAAAATAGGATATTTCCGTAACTAGACAACCGCTCAAGCATTAAAGATTAAAATTCAAATCTTTTAGTAAGATCAGCTTCTTTTAATTCTTGTAAGTTGCATTTTGTACGGATGAAGGTTTTGCATAGATGTAGTAGACAGTAGATGTAGTAGATAGTATGTGAATTATATATGTTATTTTATTTTTGAAAACTAAGGTTTACTCGCGGCTTTACTTGAATTTAAATTAACATTTTGGCCAAAAATCCCTATCAATATTTTAGTTTCGGTTATTTTTTGTTTTATTATGGCTGTTTGAGTGTCAGGCTCCAGTTGTGGGCTGGAGGTCCCAACTAAATAAAACTGCTGTGTGTTCGGACTGTATGCGCTGTATTATAACGTAATAAATACATGAGCCGCGTATGCGCACGATCGCATCGAATGAGCGAGAGCGAGTGACCGGAGTGGGACGAGAGGGCCCATGGCTTGACCACTGTCCAGTAGAATGGTGCGCGGGCTGCCACTCGTCCGGCGGCGCGCTGACCACGCGCACCGCGATGTGATGTAGGATATGGTTGTAGATTATATGAACGCGCGCGCCCCGATGAGACGCAGGAACAATGGCTGAATAAATAAAAAGGAATGAATAAAAAGATATAAGATACAGTTCAGTTTGATATACAATATTTTTAATATGTATATTTTAAACATATAAAGTCTGAAACTTATTAAAATCATAATTAATTTGGACACAGTCTTGTAAAGGGAAGTTGCAATATTTGTTGAAGTTACCTATTTGTCCAAAGTTTATACAGCTGTGTAAGACCGCATCAAAAAAAATAGTTTTTTCCCGAACATGGTGGTCCATATTTTGTATATGTTCTTCTTCGGACACTTTCTATCTATAATATAATACAGGTTTCGTAAAAAGTTAAGATGTTATTCTTTGTTTCAAATTGGTGCATCAAAAGATCTTCTAATACTTTTAGAGTCTTCTATGTTGAAATTATACTCTCCGACATTATTCCAAGGCGCAACGTAGATCAGTTTGTTCATTGATATCTTTCTTGACTTGAGGAACAGCTCTCTATATGTCATGTCCACGATAATTTGGTTGATGTTATGCATACATGTAGAAAGTATGGCTTTATTTTTAGGCATGTATCTGAATGGACCTTGTGTCCAATGGCCTGTGTAAAAAATGTTTTTGGTGGGTGTTATTATAAAACTGTCTAAAAACCTTTCCAGCCGGTTAAGGCTTTTTTCTCGACCTTTATGTTTTTTAAGCTCATTATTTGTTTCGTGATGGCTGTCCTCAGTTTCATCGCTAGCTTGTGTATACGCGACTCCTCTCCAGAGACTACTGCCAAGGAGATGAACGTCCTCTTCATCCAGTATTGATTCTTGTTCAGCTTGGAACAGTCTCTGAAGGGGTACAGCTCTAACTTGACCAAGCTCGACCCACGCTCGCCCGGCGACGATATATTCAGATATCCGTCGTCTTCCTTTATTGAGATATTTTGACAGATTTTGCCAGTACTCGACACTAAGGAGTGAGCTCGGGCAAGATTGGCGACCACAGAAGAGTAACCCTCTTCGTTCTCCTCCTCTATGTCCGTCGTGTCTGTCTCGGAGTCGCTTGACACCCTTCTTTTTTTCTCTGTCTTCTCTGTCATTTGCAGCTTGCGCTTCATGGCTTTCTTGGTCGGCATAGGTACTTCCATATCCGTCTCGCTCTCCTCTTCCACTGACGCCTGTGTCTGTTGGAATAACGTTCCCGGTTGATACACGTCCTCCTCTTCTGAGTCGACATTCAACTTCCGACTCGAAGAGGTTGACTTCCCCTTCTGGAACGTCACTTGCTTGGCTGGCTGCCCACTTAGCGATTTCTTCGGTGTCTGTGGAATCTGTAGTGAACTCCCGAAACCTTTGGATGTGGAGGCAACGGCAACAGCTTCCGGAGTATGGATAGTCGTGGATGACATGGAGATGTTTTTCATGCATCGCGATGATGAAAATCCCTGTAATACTGTAGGGTCCTCCTCTGACTCCGGCTCGTTTGCCTCCTCTTCCCTTTTTTGAAGTTTGAGTAGACACGTTGAGTAAAGGTTGAATAATGTGGTTTCTAAATCTGGATTCCATGCCGTCGTCGGGAGCTTCCCATATGTCATGGATAATCCTTCGTTTAAGCACCACTCCGCGAAAGTATCGTATGAACATGTCCCAAGTTTTTCTTCTGGTCTCTCAAAAACATTATAAATTCCTTCATCATTCTCTGTATCGTCTGACCCACATGAAATAGCGTCATGTTCTTCTCGGTCAGGGTAGTGTCGTTTATTTTTTTTAAGAATGGCTTCAAAATTCTTCTCTCGCTTAATCGAAAAGCGAAATTAATCCTTAATTTCCACTACCTCCCCACCACCACCGCTTATCAGTACTGACCTTACTTAGGCAGTTGTGTCGCATAATCATGAACATTAATCATGTGCTTCGCACGATTGTTCGATTGCGATCAACTTATCGTTAAAGATTAGAGGCGCACTATATATTTATATCTACGGTAAACAAACATTAAAATTATAATATCATAAAGAACAATGGCCAAGTTTCTATAGGAGCTGGACTTGACTTTTATTTTTCATGTCCCAAAATAAGCTATAGTTAGATTGGTTTGTTTTTATGTTGTAAACACCATCCTGTTTGAAAATCATACCTTAATAGCCACGATTTTTATAGTAATGTCAACAATAATTTTGAGATTAGAATCCACAACTATCTTTTATCAGACTGTGGCGTAGCCTAAAAGTGTAGTTAGGGATAAGCGAGGAGGGTAATTAGCGATCTCGTTTTTATTTATTTAAATTTTTCTCAGAGAATTATCAAAAAAATAGAACATCTGTCAAAGCACACTAACCCCTTGTCTGTCTATCAGACTCCTAGATTTCGATGTCAAAAAGGGCCGTTTGTCCGAATCGGATGACTCGTGGAGTCTGGTCCGCTTCAACGACAGATTTTGACCAATAAATTCAATGAAATCCTATATTGCTCTGACTTGCACAACGTGTAGTTTAGAAAACAAGGCTGGCATAACATCACACGTGAAGCCATTCATGAAAGACTTCAAGGCTTTATTGTGGTTTGAATCAATTCTGCCTGAAGAGAGTAAGTCGCTAGATACATACTGTCTTTCAGTCTTCAATGCTCAAGTTGGATATATATTGACAAAACGAGTAATGGTAGCTTACAGGAGAAAATGAAGTGTAGGTAGGATTTAGGAGTACTTAAAACGAAAGAAATAGGCTTGACAAAAATATTTTTTATTCATCATCCTCTCTTACAACTACAGCATCGAGGAATGCTGCTGGTTCCAATATTGTGGGCTGATGCCTGGCCCACCCAAGGTACCACACAAGTGTCATGACATGTACACAGCACCCAACCGTTCTTCTACCCAAGAACAACAAGACAATTACAGCAATATTCTACTATAGCTTCCCTTCCAGACACATTATTTTCAATTAATATATTAACATAATATACTTTTCTCCAAATGTGTTTGGATTTAATTTTGCCTCTTATTAGAGAATTATTTCCACTTCCTCTCAAACAATACGCAGTTACATTAATATTTTCTTTGCTTTTTTCAATTCGATACCCTCCGTGAAACCTGACATGTTCATTCACTATAATAGGACCTAGCCTGTCGAATCTGATACGTTCCTAGGGCAAATAATATAACTTCACTATATTCTAAATGGGGAAATATAATATTAGTATTGGAATGAGCTGTTATACTAGTAAAATCAGATGCTCGTCTATTCATATTCATAGTATTTACAAAATGAGATAAATTATTATTTAATGGAAATCGTTCCCTAATAACATTTATAATTTGCTCAGCATCATTCCTATTTTTTAAACTGTGTTGCAACAATTGTTCACGGGATACATGTTGAAGTCCCAGATTTCTAGGCACAAAATCCTGTACCAATATTTATCTTACCTTATCCATCAATCTTTCTAATGTTCGTCTTGGAACCATTATTAATTGGGATAACCGGTCATCTGAGTCACCAGTTCTCATCTTCATTAGAAGAGCACCTAAACCCAAAATGCCTCTATTGGTTTCTAAAAGACGTGGCACTTCATATAATAAAAGTTCAAATTGCTGTTTATTTATTCCAAGCCAATAATGAAACAAATGTTCATCAATTCTTTCAACACTTTCCATACTTGAAATGAAAAAAGAAATGAATCCAGAAATGTATTAAAAATATTTATAAAAGAAAATGCATGTTTCACTTGTTCAGCCGTGAATGTGCTAAAACTATTTTGAGAATTGAACAACACATCCCAATCAGTACTAAAGGTATGTTCTAAACAAATACGAGCATTTAAAGGTAAGTAATATTTGTATCTGCTTAGAGTTGTTGCTCTTAAAGGGTCAGAAATTCTATGTAAATCACTGTTCTGGCAACCAGAAAAAACACAATGTGCTGCAGTATTAGCCGGTCGTCTATACTGCGATAAAGTAATTACCCTGGATTCTTCTACAGGATGCTGGTTAGTGTTTGTAGAGCTTCTAGGTTCTTGGGGTTGAAGCTCTGGCTCCGGTTCCAGCTCTGGTTGCGCCTCTGGTTCTACCTGCTGCTCAATATTTTGCTGCATATTATGCACTGTAACTCTCTTGAGTCTCAGCCAACAGGGATGACAAACATGGTCTGATGAAGTTACCTGAAACAACCATACAGACTTGTCTTAATATAAATGTTTCAGCTCATTATTATTGAACCCAAGCAAATAAAAACATTGTTGCAGTTATGAATTCATTGTAACACTGATAACAATACAAAGAAAAAAGTACACAATAAACAATTAATCATAATTACCTGCCGTGGGGCAATTCTATTTTCAACTTCAATATGTATTGCTTGTTGTAACTGAGATGGATTTTCTCTCACAATAAGGTCACGTTTACACTTCCGTAGAGAACTTCCATAAAGTATGCAAACATGCATGTGGCCACGGGAAGATGAGGCACCAGATTCATTAGCTAATCCGGCGTTGACATGCTGCATTGCCAATTGTTTACAGGCATCACATACGTAATCTTCTTCAGTAACCTAAAATAAGAATTAGAGTTGTATTATGATATATGATTGTGTGTGATGGTTTAAGTTATGTTTGAGTACTAAAATCAGTAGGTATTTAAAAATACGTACCACTATTGAAGAATTCCACTCGCAGATCTTAGAAAGTACTCTCGTATCAAGTTCAAAAACGAGATGGCGGCGAAGTGTATCGATGCGTATGTTACAATTAACACACAGCAATCGCCATCCACTTACCATCAGGTGGGATTGTAGTCAAGTATTAACTTATAAGTTATAAAAAAAAAAAAAAAAAAAAAAATCGCAGGGCTAGTTGTGGCGTCTGCATGATGTCTCTCACAAATAACCAAAACCAAAATCGGTGTCCAGAAGTCAAAAGCACAGGTAGTCGTCACAAGTATCGTTATCAGTCCGTAAAACAATGCCAAGGTCAAAACAATAGAAGGAAATCCAAACAGCGCACTACGTATCACAGTTCACAACAACGTCAACACTCAACAACAAGGGAAGTTGAAGTGAAGCCACAAAACAAACTATATAATTATAGTGATGCTATCGCATAGTGATAGTGTAGGGAATAATCGGGACGCATCAGTGTTGCCAGGTCCAAAAACTGGATTACGGTAGATTTTCCGTGAAATACCGTAAATTCTTATAAAATACGGTAGATTGTATGAGATTTGAGGTTTTCCCTATTGAAATCAGATTTTTGTGTGGGTAAAATGTACTAAAATACTAAACATCGTTAAGGTAGATCAAATCTGAATACCAGTCCTGGATTTGTCAATAGGCTATATAGGGCGTGGCGTGGGGGTGGCAGCGTCCTAGGGGCGGCAGATTTCAGAGGAGGCTTATTTGATTTTTGAGGATAAAAGTCAAATAAGTGCACTGGTTTTTTCATGGTTTTTTATATTAATACATTAAATCCGTATAGAACCTCATTCCTATCGAAAATTATCAATCCCAGGTACCTACCTGTTATTGTACATGTTTTATCTTTATTACTATTTAATTATTATTTTAGAAAGGTACATGGGGCGGCGCAAAAAAGTGGCCTACACTTATAAAATATAAAACTGCTGAATACGGTAGATCTACCGTAATTATGTGGTACCTGGCAACACTGGGTCGGATCAATGGCGCGGGTCGATGACAAATGACGCTCACAGAGTACCTACTTAAATCTCTACGATGAGCTTAATCAATTCATAATTACAAAAGTGTTAAAATTTACTTCATTACTCGAAATTAGCTTAAAAATATTGATTTCATAACTGTGGGATTTAATAGTGAAAGAAAACGAGATAAAATAACAATTTTAAAATATCTTTTATTAAATTAAATTTTACAAAAGGTGTTCAAAGTGCCCACCGTGAGCATGCTCTACATGCTCTACATCTTCTAATAAATTATTGCTTTAATCTGCTTGCATATCTCATTTCTGTAATGTTTTGTGCAGCCATTTGCACACGCTCCCGTAGCTGATCCACTGAGGTAATGGGATCTTTGTAGACCTTCTCTTTGAGGCATCCCCAGTAAAAAATGTCGAGTGGGTTAAGATCCGGTGATCGTGGGGGCCACGAAATTGTCTCTAATCGCCCGATCCATCTGCTGGGATACATTTCGTTGATATAGTCTCGAACGCTACGGGCGTAATGGGCGGGGCAACCATCGTGCTGCAGCCACATTCTTCTTCGCTCTTCCAACGAAACGTTTTCCAATAATGTAGGGAGATCGTGTCTCAAAAAATGCAAATAGCTCTGTATTGTCAATGTTTCTGGCAATTCGAACGGACCGATGATCTTTCCGTTAAGGATTCCAGTCCAAAGGTTTATTTTAAATTGATATTGAGATCTGTCTTCTCTCACTAAATGTGGGTTGGTGAGCTGCCAACTGTGCAGATTGTGCATATTAAAATATCCATCTTTTTTGCATGTGGACTCGTCGCTCCACAGAATTTTATTGAAGAATTCGGGATCATTGTACAATTTTCTTAGCATCTTTTCGCAAAATTCAATTCTTGCAGGATAGTCTCTTGGCAGCAAACATTGAACGCGCTGATAATGAAACGGGTGCAACTTCTCTCGTTTTAATATTCTATGCACTGTTCTAGCCGATATGCCTGTGTGTCTTGCTATGGTACGCACAGAGGTGGTCGGATCAGTTGCGATTTCATCAAGCACATCCTCTTCATTGTGTACTCGTGGCCTCCCAGAGCTCATTCCGCCGATATTAGTTCCAGGTATTCGGCCTTCCATGAATGCATTATGCACGCGAATAAACACTCGATAGTCGGGATGGCGTGCAGTAGGAAATCTTTCCCGATACAATGCTGCAGCTCGATTGGCGTTACCACCACACTCGCCGTAGATTAAATGCATTTGAGCATAGTCAGAGCAAGTGTATAATTGAGGCATTGCAGTTAAAAGAAAATCCAAATCACGAAGCAAATCAAGTCCGAAGTCACAGCACAAAGTCGTTACACCAAATTAGAAAGTCCAAATCGCTAGGCAAAATCAAGTCCGAGATCACAGCACAAATCAATGAATTTCAGTCTTTGGACTGGCAGGGTAAAACGATGTTGCACGGGAGTAGTATGATAACACACTGACTTAAAAAAGCGCTTAGCCCACAAACAGGAAAAGGATGTCTGTTCCACGTGTGGGTCACTAAATCCTCTTTCTTTTTCACTCATGGCATGATAGAGCAGGATAGGCTTATTGTCGCTAGTGCAATAACCGATTCCAAGAATTATTATTCTCTACCTGCCATTGTCCTTACATTGCATTATCATTATATTGTTTTACAAAACAAGGTTTACATTAAACTAGGCCTTGCCTCATTGTAATAGGAATTTATTATGTTTTGAATGCTGGAAATAAATAGAATTACATCATTTCGGAATCTGATGTAGAGCATGTATTAGAGCTCATGGTGGGCACTTTGAACACCTTTTGTAAAATTTAATTTAATAAAAGATATTTTAAAATTATTATTTTATCTCGTTTTCTTTCACTATTAAATCCCACAGTTATGAAATCAATATTTTTAAGCTAATTTCGAGTAATAAAGTAAAGGATATGGCCAACATCTATATGGGCATTTGCCCCACTTGTGAAATATAATGTACACATTTAAATTTTACCTTACATTAAAGCTTACAATATCTACTTTGATAATTTCGTCAATAAAAATCTTCAGAACTTGAGATTCTCCTTTTACGGGGAGTTTTAGCTTTTGTAGTTTGACATTCTGCAAAACATAAGTAATTGTGGAAAAGTGTTTGAAAGAGAGATTTTTTTTGTAAAAATAGCGAGATATTCTATGAGTAATATTGCAATAAAAACATAGTAAATTGTACATTGCCACGTGAACCTAGTCTTAGCTGTAAGCGCTACTTACTTAATAGTAAAGAAAAATGCCATACCTGTATTGCAGTGATCCATTCTACCAATATAGATTGAAGGTTTCTTGCTAGCGAAAATATTAAGTGACGCGCCATGCGCTCAATATCAACCGCGCAGTTAATGCATCTCACGGCAAAAAATTAAACGCAATTATTATTTTGCAGAAATCAAACTCAAAAATCAAATGTCAATATAGCAGACATTTGCATTTATGTCAGCCAATTGTCAACCTCCAGTAATAGCAATGGAGGAAGTAGAAGATTATACAACTTATTTTTATTGTTAATTTATTATGACTACTAATGGCGGAGTTCAAAAGAAAATTAAAATTCTAGTTATGTTTTAATAAATGGAAAACATGTCTTTTCAAGGGACTAAAGCCTTGTACAAATAAGAGTATTTTAACCATTTCCGGGGTATATGTTGGCCACCTCCTTTTAACACTTATGTAATTATGAATTGATTAAGCTCTTGACTCATTGTAATAGGAATTTATTAAGTTTTGAATGCTTTAATACAGAGAATTATACCATTTCGGAATCTCAATGAAATAAGCATGTTTTTTCTTAACTTGGCACTCAGGTGACCATACTTTTTTTTCACCACGTTACGTTAAACTTAGGAAAAAAAATAAGCTTAACAAGAAATTTGAGTTAGATCTTTGTTTAAAAAAAAAACTATGCATGCGCTCCAAAAATCATAGTACAATGTTCGATAGCGCATATATCATATGCCATACTATCCAAAAAATAGATTGAAAAAATTCCTTCATTTGGAGTCTTGCCACCAAAAAGTGTGGCAAAGGGTGTAAATTTTTTGAATTTTCGAAAATGTCGAATATCTCGAAAACCGAGGAACTTTTACTAAACATAAAACATGTTTTTCTGAACCGCCTCAACGTCTTCTACCCGCAGGTACCGTATTATCCATTCATTACGCCACACCCTGTATATGTCATATTGGGACGCCATCGTTTCGTCGTCTGGTACGATTTTGCCATCCTTCTTTGTAGGTATATTTAAACAATCTCAGGGTACGAGATAAGTTCTCTCACTTTCAGAAGAAGTAGAGTTTCTTAGTCTATTTCTTTAATATTTTTTATATATGGTTTTCTAATACTTCATAAGTAGGGGTCCGAGGTGTACAGTAATGTATGCAATACGTCTTCGTTTGTTGCAGACCTCGAACATTTTCTAGCATGATGTAGTCTAAAATTTTTGTAGTGTTTATTCCGAGACTCTTGTGCTTCTTCTGACAGCTGACCAATTAGTAACTGCGAAATGTCGTATGACACTTTCTCCATGGATCAAAATTTTGTGTACTGATAGCAATACCAGTTGTATTTGCTAACGTATATTCTTGCCGTCTCTAAAGCATAAGCGCCAAATTTTTGAGCATCAATCATTATACCCGATCGCAAAGCTTGTAAAATTATATACAATCCTTGTAAAAATAATAAAATCCTCAGTATTATGTTTTATTTTTCATATTCATTAAAAAAAACATCTAAGTAAGGTGCCGGAGTATTAATATCATTGTAACGAGCCCAACTTAGAAACCAAACTACTGTCATTACATGTGCACAGCAGCCCATGGTTCGCTTACCAACAAGACGAGTGCAACAATATCCTTTTATAGCATCTAATGTATTTGCCACTGCTTCGTCTCTGCTAATGAGCAAATACGTATAATAAGTACGACTGGTTACGTGACGAGATTTAATTCTTCCTCTTAATAAATAATTATTGAGACCTATACTTAAAGGAAGATCATCATCAATTTCATTATTGCCTTCAATCGAATATGTCCCTGCCTGACGAACATGTTCGCCAAAATATGACCTAGCCTGCTTTAATTGATAAGTACCTAAAGCAAACCGTTTAAGGTCATTAATTGTCAGTTGTGGAAAACTATTTAAATGAGGGTGATAACCATCTACTGCTTGAAAGTTAACCCTCCGCCTATTAATATTTTCTCTTTCTAAATAGATAGACAAATTATTTTCATTATTCTCTCTTTATAAATAGACAAATTATTTTCCAATTTTTATTTTTATTTTTGTTTTACATAAACCTAAAAATGAGAAAGAAAAATAAAGTTTAAAGTAATACAGAATAACTATAATGATTAACACTAATACTAAAAATTTATCCTCCCTACAAATAAAATGGTTATTTAGAGAGAGAAATATATGTATGTATTTCAATTAAAGACAAAACTTCTTGCAATCAGAAAATATGTTACTTTGGCTTGCCCATAAACATCCTGCCGTCCCCCTCGGCCCTAAAGTCTGCGAGTATCTCTCTATGGTTTCCCAACCCAAGAGAGGCCCAATCTCGCCATTCTGCAGTACCCATTTCCAATCTCCCTTTCTGTTTCTTTACCAAGTCTTGTAATTCTGACAGGGTGTTAGTGAGGACTAAACAATTTGTGGTATAGATTTACCAGATCCCCCTATTGTCATTCTCTTTTCCAGGTGTTCAAAGAAGTCCTCCCCAAAGACGTGGGTTCTCTTTCCGCTGAAGCAGGGCACAGTGCTGACTTGAGAATAAACTCCTGTCAATAATCCACATTGGTTGGCAGAACTCATCTTTGAGTATTTGTTAAAACAGATAAGATTTAAGGCCACCGGAGTGCCCTTGGTGTTAGGGAACCTGAATTTTTGTCCCATTTCTTCCCTCGTAAACCACCTTTTGGTGTTTGTGATCTGAGAAAGAACTCCCAAATCCTCCTTGTATGTGCCGAAGATGCAGTGGAAGACAACTTGAGAAGCCATCTCCGGTGACATCATGGTTTTTAACTTGAAATTTGCCCTTTCCTCAGCAAGTGTCTCACAGACCACTTTATACATGTAGTATCCCCCAGACCCAGTTAAACTAAAAAAGTCAAGAAAAGCATCTGCATCCTTTATCCCGACCTTTTTTGCTGCATTATACAATAAATTTATTGGAAAAAACATTCTAGTAGCCTGACGGGCGTAATTATGAAAGTCTACTTTTAGCTATTGTTACATATTCTGCAGCCTCTGGTGGGTCGTTTATCGTTATATGAAACTTATTTAATGTATCCTTATCTAAAAAGTAATGAAAATGCAGATTCCTCATTAGTGTTTAATTTTAAGCTAGTAATTGTAGCATCATTTGTGGTAGGTTTATATGGACCGAGACATTCCAGAATGTGACCATCACAACATACTTACTATCAAAAATAGTTTAACTTGATTATCTAATTTTTGTAAGATATATGTTTGTTTTTGCAATAAATAATTAGAACTGCTTTGAACAAAAACGTAATTGGCTGATTTTTTATATGTTTTTTAGAATATTATTCTAAAATAGTATCATAATTGTCAGACACTTTCCATGGACCAAAACTTTTGTCAGACGCTTTAAAGCTCGAAAATAGACTAAATAAAGCAACGCCTGTATAGTCTACATATAAACAACAAATTAATATTATAGGTCTTTTGTTAATAACAATTTGCTATTTATTTTGTACAGGCGTTGTTTGTCTATTTTCGAGCTTTAAAGCGTCTGACAAAAGTTTTGGTCCATGGGAAGTGTCTGACACTTATGATACTATTTTAGAATAATATTCTACAAAACATATAAAAAAACTAGCCATTTAAAAAGTAAAGTAAGTCTTATTTTTAGTTACCTTTGTTACCTGGTACAAGACGGATCAAAATATTGGTTTCTTCTCTGTTTTGAAGAATGGGATATGTCCGCTGTGCCCGTAATATTGTACTTCCGCAAGGAAAACAGATGCTTCTGTGTCCAATTGCTGGTAATGTTGAAATGGCTTGGTCATTTACATTTACTCTATTTTGGAGCAATTCATAATTTCATATCATTCATAAATTCAAATCATTCTGTGCAAAGAATGCAGTCCGGAGACACCTGTAATGAAATAATTATATTAATTACCACAGATTAGGAATAAAATTGCCTATAAACATTATTATTTCTTTGATTCAAAAGACAGACTGTGTGAAAAATCTGTGTGAATAGAACTGTTTGCTGAAACTGGTTTTCTTGTCTGAATAGCATAATAGTGTCAAATATTTTTGATTTTCCAATACCATAACATGAATTACAAGGGCATGTAGTTAAATATTTGGAAAAGACAAATATTAGCTGCTTACCTGAGTAGGGGTTATCCATGTTTGTTCGGCTACTATTAATATCAATATGTCAGGAAAAAATCTGTCAAATATAGTTATAGACGAAGTTATATGTGTGTTAGTAACCACGGGCTTAAAACGCTTTTAAAAATTTGGAATTTCATGAGACATATTTTCTACCTCCCATTGTCGTGGTTGTGAGCGATCTCTGCGTACATTGTTAGATTCTGGCTCATGATCCTCCAAAAAGTTGTTTACGGAAATGTCCGGTAAGTGATTGATTGGAATCTTAGGCGATAAATCTTCACGTAGAATTGATAATAAATAATTCATCAGGCTCTGTTAAGGGTTCCTTTAGTACGATATAGTCATCAGAAGTTTCTTCCAAACGTTTTTTCAAGACTAGTCCAGGGTCGATAATTTTTGAAAACAAAAAAAATTATAATAGGATGAAACCTATTGCAAAAGGAAGAGAATATAACAAAAAATAAAGGAAAAATAATTTACGGGCGATCTGAGGTCGGGAAGTGGGGGGGCGGGGGGGTTTAAGGGTAAAAAACGGTTTATCTCAATTTCCAGCAAAACTATAAGTCCTATGGAAAAAAGTTAAATGGCAAAGTTATAGGTAATAAAAAGGTCTACAATTTTTGTATTTACACTTTTTTCACATAACCTCAAAATTTATGTGAAAAATTCAAAAAACCAAGTTTTTGGTTTTTTATTTTTATCTTTTACAAAATTTTTTTTTTTTAACGAAATTTTGTGAAAACTTACCTTTCTATGTCCCAAACATACTGTAATTTTTTTGATTTAAAATATTTATTTTTTCACCTTATTTTGACTTAATATCGAAAAATCACCCTAATTTTCAATCGAAAATTCACCTGTCAAAATATCCGCTTTTTTAAAAAAATCTGTGAGCTTTTTATTTGCTAAAATCTCTACTTTCTGATGGTATATAAAAAAATTTACACTGCCATGTTAAATTTTCTCAGAAAATGCAATGAAACGACAACTATTTTCACAAAAATTATTCGAGTTCGAGTTTTTAAATATATATTTTTAATATTTATGTACAATTTTGAGCCATTTATTAAAATTTACACTTTAATTAATCGAAAAACGTCAAAATCCATGTTAAATTAATAAATTAATAAGCAAAAAAATTACAAATCCATAAAGATTGCAAGAAACATGCAAAAATAGTTGTCGTTTCATTGCATTTTCTGAGAAAATTTACCATAGTAGTGTATATGTTTTTTATACCATCAGATAGTAGAGATTTTAGCAAATAAAAAGCTCACAGATTTTTTTAAAAAAGCGGATATTTTGACAGATGAATTTTCGATTGAAAATTAGGGTGATTTTTCGATATTAAGTCAAAATAAGGTGAAAAAATAAATATTTTAAATCAAAAAAATTACAGTATGTTTGGGACATAGAAAGGTAAGTTTTCACAAAATTTCGTTAAAAAAAAAATTTTTGTAAAAGATAAAAATAAAAAACCAAAAACTTGGTTTTTTGAATTTTTCACATAAATTTTGAGGTTATGTGAAAAAAGTGTAAATACAAAAATTGTAGACCTTTTTATTACCTATAACTTTGCCATTTAACTTTTTTCCATAGGACTTATAGTTTTGCTGGAAATTGAGATAAACCGTTTTTTACCCTTAAACCCCCCCTCCCCCCCACATCCCGACCTCAGATCGCCCGTAAATTATTTTTCCTTTATTTTTTGTTATATTCTCTTCCTTTTGCAATAGGTTTCATTCTATTATAATTTTTTTTCACTTTTCATTATTTTTAAAGGCTTCTACCCTGGTCTAGACATTGTTCTACTAGGCAGGCATCTGGTTGGTCTAGGTGTACAGAAGGAGAATGGATCCTATTTCGTAGATCGTAACAAGGATCGTCTTCGTCATCGCATTCGGATAAATCTGATAGATCCGCTAAAGGACAATGCCCATTTTACTATGGGGTTTGGGCCCACCCAAAAAGTTGTTATGTCCCAATGATTTTTATTTATTTTGTACCTTAATAATTATCTTTTTAAAATATCCAAACCATTTCCATTTATTCACCCAGGTTTCAAAGAAATCCTATTTTTTGTGTCCCTAAATTGAGCATATGCTTAATGTGGTTTAAATTAATCTGTATTAGACTAGTGATTCGAGAGCCTTCTGTTTAGGATCACTAGTTTGAGCCCTGGCATGATAGAAAATCACTTGATTTAATGGAAATAGGAAACCTACTGAGTTCAGTACTATACCTGAGTTTCACCTAATGCTCTTAATGGCGTGTGAAAACTCACTAGACTGGGCCAGTGCGGTGATTGCAGCCTTATCCTTCGTGTTATAGGAAAAAACTCATGCTTGACGATTCATTAAAATAAAAAACAAGTAAATGACATGAATGTTTATTCGTTATAAAATGTATTATCCAAAAAAGGAGCTGGGGCTCTTACATAATTAAAACGGCCCCAGCTTAAATACCACAACATAGACATGATATGAGCACAACACCCTATAGTACGATTGCCCACAAGGCAATTACAATAAATAAGCAATAATACTTTCTATAGGATTTGCCTTATTTAGATCTTTGTTTATCAGTAAATATGTGTAATATGTCTTACTGCTTATATGTCTTGACTTTATTCTAGCCCTAATTAAATAATTATTTTGACCTAAAATTAAGAGCAAGTCCTCTTCTATCAATTCATTACTTATTTCAATAACATAAGTTGCTCGCACATGCTCCCCATAATAGGACCTTGCCTATTTTAATTGGTAATGCAAATCTTCTTAGATAACTTAATGTTAACCTTGGGGAATTATCTAAATGGGGAACACTACTGTTTATACTTTCAAAAATCGTACGTCTTCTGTTTATCAAAGGGAGCATGCTTTGAACAAATTCTGACAGATAATTTACTGTATTCAATCTTGCCAGAGCAATGTTCAACAATTCCACAGAATCAGACCTATCGTCAATTGTAGGGTGGAACTTATTTAAAAGGGAGCAACCATTTTTAAAATTAACCATAAGATCGCTTGATGCTCTATTAAAATATTCCTGTCGAAATAATTTAAAATCTCTTTTTATTCGCCCATTAACAACTTCTAAAACCCATCGACACATAGTAACGCATCTTGATTTATGAGCCTGTAAAGTAATCAATTGAAATTCATTTTCTAACAATGATCCAGGCATATGAGTCTTATAATTGTATTCTTCTAATTCAGGAGTTACATCTCTAAATCCTCTATCCAAGATGAAGACCTCCCGTGTCTAAAAAATGACCGCATTGGACCATTTTCGTCAGTAAACAAAGAGCTCATAATTGATGAATCATATTTTGTTGCTTCATAAGGTTCTTCACATTCTAAAATGTACCCATCGCAACAAACAATTACAAAATGGTTTAACCCTAGCTCACTAACCTTATTTTGGAATAACGTTATCACTAACCATTCGTAAATCTGTTTTGAAAATATTCTATATTGAACAATGATTGCACATAGAAACAATATGCTCCCGGCAAATCGCTTTTTTGCAGTCCTTGCAGAAATTTGTGGTCATACGGCGTTTTTTTGCAGGACAGTAGCTGCAAGTTTTGCGAGTTCTAGGAACGTCTTGGCTAGAAACTTCCTGAGGGTCATCAATTTTTAAGATCTCCGCGATGATCTGCTTCAAATTTCGTTGCAAAGTTACCATCTGATATCTCTCTTGCAGCCAAGGCTTCATCAGTTCGTCTGCCATTTCTAATGCAAAAGGTCTCCTTTTCATGGTTTTTTTTTCATTACGGATCGCATTAGAGACGTTGATGACATATGCGTTCACTATTTATATATTTAACATGTCGTAGAACAAGCACAGCGGCCATCGATGGGTCTTACGGCTGGTACTCACGATATAGCACATCTGGTCTAACAGTATCAACAGCACCCTTTGTGGAATTGTAGAATTCAATAATTTCGGGCTTTTTTGAATGGATGTTGATGACAGGTTGATCATGTATTGTGGAAAGAAGATAAACTACCGTATTTGACTTCGGTTTATAAGACACCAAAGTCATTTCCTTATTGAAACCAAACATCGAAGTACCTACTCGTCTATTTCTAGAATTTGTCATTTCTTTGGGGATCTCTAGCTTATTGCTTCGTAGAGTACCTACCAATGTAAACTTATATGGCGGTTTTAACAGTTCAGCAGCCAGAGGAACTGATGTGAACCAATTATCCAAGTTTATATTCCGGTTCGACCCATGATAAGGTTTATATATCTCCTTCACAAAATAATTTGCTAATGGTTACCTGTGTTCGTGTTTTTTCCTTTATAAGGCATAGCATTGCACATGTACTTTGTACTAGAATCAGCCATCATCACAATTTTTAAGCCATATTTCTCAGGCTTATTAGGGATGTACATGCGACACATCCCCAGACACGGACAGCATCCCCGAAATCGGATCAGTTGTTCGTCCACGGTTATGTAAGAACCTGGCTTGTACCATTTCCTGATATTGTCTATAAATTTTTCCCAGAAGTCTCTAATTGGCGCCAATCTATCAGATTGCCTTCTCTCCTGTCTAGTGTTTCTGTCATCAAATCTCATGCATCTCAGTAAGAAGTCAAACCTTTCAGCACTCATGCAGGCTTTATAAGTTTTTGCACTTCTCAAGGTATCAAACAAAGTTCGTGTTGGTAAATGGTTACTTTTGAGACCAGCAGATTGAATAAGCAAACCCAGTAATGCCTTGATTTCATTTGCCGACGTTTTTGTATTAGTATACTTAGATGTTTTATAATTATTGTTCTTTATGTCAATGTCGACGTTCGTATATTGTACAATAACATCGATCATTTTCTCCTCTACAAACAGATGAAATAGATCTTTTGGCTCTGAGAGTCCTTTAGCTGTACCTACGAGACTAGCACATTACGAGCAGCCGTGCGAGTACGTGGGTCTCGAAGTTTTTTTTGTGCATTTGTGTTGGTTTTTAGCGTACAGGATATTCTGTTTTGGTTGAATGATTGTTGAATGCTGCTGTGGTAGTTCCTCATTCGGTTCGGCATCTATATGATCAGTCAGTGAAGTATTATCATCGAATCTATGACTAACTTTCGACTACGGCTGCGACGTGGAACGGAGAACTCGTCGTTCGAAGAAATTGCAGCATCCTCGTCACATTCATCGGTTTCGTTATGAATTTCCGTCTCTAAATGATCTTCTTCCTCGGATTCCGAAGATTGTGATTGATTACCGGGGAGTGACTCTGTGTCTGAATTAGCTAACCATTGTAAAATTTTATCATTCTGTCTCCTCAAATCCATCTGAAAGTAGAAAAAACACAAATAATTACATTAAACAAAACAACAAAATATCAAAATGTTGCAAATAAAATTTAAAAGTTGTAGTTATTACGTCTTATTATAACATAAAAATAACGTGTTCATAGTAATTATTGAAAATCATAAATTCATAGTAATTATTGACCAATAAATAAATGCACAAGTTTGAAAAATAGTTAACGTAGATACTAACCTTTCGTAAATTTTATGACGATCACACAATATCCCGATGTAATGAGCATGCGTCCGCAATCAGTGGTTTGCGGGTCACTAGCGATGCGAATTAGGAAGGTATTAAAAACGGGTGGGGTGGTGGGGGTCGGGATCTTACCGAAACACTAAATACGCGAGGTACGCGTCGTCATATTAACGAATGGTTAGTGATACAGGGTTAATAAGGTTAAGGTACTTATGCAAACTGTAGGTTTGCTTTTGGTAAAAATAATTGCTGCTGCTTTGAACATAAACATATGTAGTTACAATAGTTACAATACGAATAAGATTAGAACGAGACTGAAGCGATTGAGTGCTAGCGCCGAACTGTGTACAATGTTAGGTTAGTGTTGTCCCTACAATGTTTCCCCTTTTTTTTGAAAAAGAAAACGGAATACAAAAATATGGGAATATTTAACAGTTTAAGAAACTTTATACATTGCAAGTTTTGATAACTACCGCTACGGTAAGTAAGACATATGACAATTCTCATAACAAAGAGATAGTATCAGCTTTTAACAATAGCATATACATTTACGCAATCTATCACTAAGTTGTAATTAACAATTATGCTGCAAAGCAAAAAGCAAAGCAACAACCCATAACTGTCCCACTGCTGGGCTCGGGGTCTCCTCTCACAATGTGAGGGGTACAGGCCATAGTCTACCACGCTGGCCAAGTGCGGATTGGTAGACTTCACACACCTTTGAGAACATTATGGAGAACTCTCAGGTGTGCAGGTTTCCTCACGATGTTTTCCTTCACCGAAACAAGTGATAATTAACTTGTAATACGCACATAATATTTGAAAATTAGAGGTGCGTGCCAGGATTTGAACCCGGGCCCCCGCGTTCGGGAGACCAACGTTCTAACCACTAGGCTATCACTGCAATTATGCTGCAATAACTAAGAATTATATAATACATGACAAAAATATTAGATTTAGTATTAATATAGGTAATATATACATTGCAATAAGTAATGAAGTTACACTTATCACTGGAAATGCACAATAAAAATACAAAGTAAAAATACAATTTTCGATGCAATACATTATGCATATTACATATATTGTCACAGGACTGGCAGGATTCGCAGGTTGTTGCCCGGCTTTGTCAACTGGACTCAACGATATTGCGTAAACTATTTCCTTCCTGGTCCACTTCTTTACGCCTAACGCTTGGCGGCCATTTTCATAAAAAATAGGACGGAGTAAAAAAGAGCGGTTTTCTTCTCCGTCGAAATGACAATCCGACCTTTTGCGAATTCGACCCAGTGCTACTGTTTTTCTTCTCAACTGTATTCCGACGAAATGAGAATCCGACCTTTTGCGAATCCGACGAAGTGTGAACAAACGGTATCGATCAGTGTATCCTTGCCAGTATTGCTGGATGGTAGGTTGATATATTCTGAATGAAATATTCTAGGGATAACGTCATATGTTGGTTGTAAATTCACTTACATACGAGCCCCGATGCAAAATAGTTCGTCTAGTATGGAAAGTAGTGCAAAGCGTAAAATATAGAAAGTAAATATTGGTACAATAATTAAGAACGTTTAATAAAAAGTAAACCACAATTTGAGGAATATTTTAAAGTTTATTTTAACATAACTGAAATTCTTTCATGACTTTACATAACATAAAAAATTAAAAAAAATATTCTAAAAACATAACGCAAAAGTATTCGTCTACCCTTGTCACTCACGCAAAATAGTTCGTCTACCACTTAGTTGTGTCGCCTTTGCTCGCAATGACAGCTTTAATGCGAAGAGGCATGGTTGCAACCAACGCTGCACACTCCTCAGGCGTAATTGACTCCCAGACAGCCAAGAGTTTAGCCTTTAAGTCGCTCTTCGATCTTGATGGATTTTTACGGAGAACTTTTTTCATTTTCCACCATAGGGTTTCGATCGGCGACAAGTCCGGGCTGTTGGATGGCCATTCGATTGTTGGGATGCTTTTTGCCAGTAGCCACGTCTTTGTTGTCCTTGCAGTATGGCAGGAAGCACCATCCTGTTGAAAAATGAAGGAATCTTGATGCTTAAGTGACGGAATAGAGGGCAGTAAATTCTCTTCCAAAAGGTTTTGATATCTTGCAGCATCGATAGAACCATCCACAAACTGCATACCACCAACACCTTGTGCAGACATGCAGCCCCATATCATAAGAGACGCCGGAAACTTCACTTTGCGTTTGAGACAATCAGTATGAAATGCCTCATTTTTGTTCCGAATCACTTTTTTCCTTTCATCGCCGACTGTCACTTCAAATTTGGACTCGTCACTCCAAATGATACTACGCCACTGATCGGAAGTCCAATTTAAATGATCACGAGCAAACTTCAACCTCTTTTTCTTTTGTACAGCAGTCAACAGTGGTTTCTCCTTAGCGGTGTAAAATCCGTAACCCATTCTTTTTAGGACTCTTTTGCAAGTATCAACTGAGACGTCTTTGTGAATCATGTCCTTCCATTGCACCGTGAGTTCTCCAGCTCGAGCACGACGATTATTTTTGATAATTTTCTTCAGGATTCTGTTTTCTCCTGCACTTGTGATGCGTGGTCGACCAGTTTTCTTCAAACAAGAAGTCGTTCTATTCTTTTTGTAGTGCTGAATGATAGATTGGACTGTAGACCTGGGAAGTATCAAGTCTTTAGATATTTGGTAACTTGATTTGCCAGCATCGACCCCACAAACTATTCGCTTTTGAAGCTCTTCACACACGGGTTTGCCACGACCCATTGTTATTTAAAAACTAATGAAAAAAACTGAAATTTTCAGAATTTATACTGTCTCACTTGACAAATGACACAGAATTACTTTTACAAATTTAAATTATGCAACGTAATTGTACAAAGAAGGAATAATCTTATTTAACTCAATGATAGACGAACTCTTTTGCATCGATTAACAATTAGCTATTTTGCTTATAACTTCTTCGAATTTAAAACAGGATATGTAGAAATTTAAAAAGCTAAAATAGTTTATTGGTTCATAATTAAAAAATGGCATAAGTAACGCGACATGTGATAGTAGAACAGCTTAATATTTTATATAGATATACAAAAATAATGAAGTTAGAAAAAATCTCACAGAGAAAATTTCACACTAGACGAACTATTTTGCATCGGGGCTCGTATAATAAAGGTCTAATTCTGCGAGGTGTTTCATCCGAATTCTTGCCTAATTTTGAGAATGCTTAAGTTAAAGGTTTATGATCGGTTTACAAGTTAATCTGGCGTCCCTCAAATAATTTACGGAAGTGCTTTATTGCCGTGAGTACTTTTGTTGAGCTGCGGTTAGTTTTTACTTGCGGTTACTGCCTACAGTTCTAAAGGGTCCGGAGAAGAACCATGTTTTTCTGAAAGAGAATATTTCCAAAATCTTTTGTTATCTGAATGATTTTGAACCTGAAAAGAAAAATAATTAAGTAAATAATTGTTTGTACAATATTAATTATTGGAATTATGTAGATGGCCAATCCAGTGACGTTTGATTTGATACAGTTTCTTCTTGAAATCATTGTCATTGTAGTGTTCACACTTCAATAGTTTCTAAATAACTGGAATAATGTAGACGATACTGTAGATTGTTAAAATTGTTATACAGTGGGATTTATCAAGATAATCTTTTAATTCTTTAACCGCTGTACGTGCCAAGACATTTACTACAATATCTTCTGTTTTCGTACGCGCACATCGAAATTTCTGATTGAAACATGATTGGGTTAACTTTGACGCACAATTATTGGAACCGAAAACTATGGTTTTCATGTATCGTGTGGTGAAGGCCCAGACGCCTTTTGTAGCGGCTACATATTGGTAATTCAGCTGGATGTTTACCTTCAAAACTGAAAAGGTTGCTCTTCGCCTAGGTTTGGGATGAGAACTTTTCCATGTAATTGTACAAGATGTCTGTTTCCATCCAATCCTTCTTACTAGCAGCATATGTGATTTCGAAATCATATTGGTCACTGTTTAGATCAGTAATCCATGTATGCCAAACATATTTGCCTTTGTAGATGATCAACGGTGGTAACTTCTTACCGCTGGCACTTGCACCTGCCAATATTGTGATGTTTTTCTTTCCACTGCCTTGGGTGGTCCTTGCACAAGGTTTATTAACTTTTCCAACCACTTTGGTTCTGGTTGGATCCAGGCTCAACGACGACGTCTCATCTAAGTTCGATATGAATTGGGGGCCTTAAGGAAATGAGAATCCGACCTTTTGTGAATCCAACGAAGTGCCAACAAACGATTATTATAAAGCCCAAAGTAATGTTGTGGCACTCTTTCTACTTGTATAAAATAGTACGGAGGACAGAACAACCTGCCGACTTTATAGAAACTTACTCAAGATAAGTTAACTTAAAATACTTAACACTGTCTCATGAAAGTAAAAATAAGCATTGTATGTTATTTGTGAGGTGTTAAGGTATTTAGTTACGTATGTATAACCTTGTTTTAACCTTGCAGGGGCGAGGGCCTGGAGATCTGTGATACAGGTTACCCTACTATAGATTCCACTCTCACAAAGCAATCTTTTACCTAGAACTTAAATTTATTTAGTCCTAAAACTGTTTGTGATGAGAAATAAAGATTAAAGATTATTAAAGCTTTGTAAGTTGAAAAAAAAGTTGAAAATCACCTTGGCGTTGTCTGTCCATCGATTCTGTTTAAATCGTTGTGTGGACTATTTATTTGTCCCCCAGAGCGCACCTCTCCTTACGTGTTGGTTTTACGGGGCATGTCTCGCGGTGTGTCAGCATGTCGTTGCTGGCGGCGTGCAGCAGCGGCGCGTGCTGCGCCGGCCTGGCGACGGCATGCTGCTGCCGCGCCGCCACTCACACCACACCATCATCAACAGGTAACTAAAACAGATTAACATAGATTGGCCAGCCGTCCAAAGATGATACAGAGGAGCCAAGAGAGCTTTAGCTAAGCGCTAAAGAACCCGACGAGTACTTAATTTTAACAATAATTCTTAGTCAAGGGACGTTCATTTTTAAGTTTCTAACTCAATTCTTTATTTTTCATATTTGGGTTTATCGTAATATAAATATTATCTTTTTTATTTATTCATTAAGAAGATTAAAACATTTGGTGTTTTGACTGTAGGCGCAGAGGATATTTTTAAATCCGTGACACGGCTAATCCTGTTACAGGGTAATAGGATAAATATGAGAGTATATTTAGTGTGTATATTTTTTATCAATTCATTTCAATATACATATATTCAAACAGTTGGAATGGCTGACGAACGTGCTGCAAGCAGACACGCCTTTAGCTGAGCTGGTTGCGCTTTACACCGACTTATTACATTCCTTCGATCCTACGCCTACCAAAGTAAGTACATATTTTAAATTTTATTGCAGATATAGTGTCTGATGATAAAGAATTAGGCACATCATTACATATGCTTAGTGAAAAGTGTTATGGCCACAGACTTGTATCAGTTGTGGCAATACTGCACAAAATATCAAAGTTAAACATACGAGGTGAAGCTCAATTGATGATCAAGAATACTATAAGTTGGATTCTGCACAATTTGGAATAATTTGATGTTATCGATGTAAGTAAATCCCAAAGATTTTATTAATTCACCATGTGTGTTTTCAAGATGACAATGAAGCGAATATGCATTTTAGTATATGTGCAATTTGATTATTATTTATTATACAAGAGTATTTAATGTTATCGTTTTAAATGCCATGTTGAGGAGATCTAGATACTTGAGTGTTCTTGAGTGTTGGTTGGAGGAAAAGTACCTTGAATATTGATGGTGGCAAATTTTGATTCTGATAGGAAACATTCCTTTATTTTCAAAATGAATTAAAACTGCATTTAAAGTTTTTTGAAAATTCACCTGCTTGAGCTGGGTATCGAACCGGTGAAATGTGTAAAAACAACATCCTGTATTTTTATGATGCCAACCGGTAGGGTCCTTCATAAGGATCAATTTCTGTTAAACAACTTAATATCTTAAATTAAGGGAAGACCAAGAAAACAACAATCAGAAAAGAACATTCAGAAAAATTTGCCATCATCAATATTCAGGGTACTTTTCCTCCAACTACCGTCTTTAATTTCTCCCCTCTATACATGGACAGGTGGTGACAGCTAAATTTAAGCTCTGCCAAAGCGCAGAGGAGGGTGTTAACTTACTGCTGGATGTGCGCGTAGAGATAGATGAATTCGTGCGGGGCGTCAGGAGCGTTGTGGACGCGCCGAAAACTAACAAAGGTAAATTACAGACTGTTATATCTTGGAATCCGATATTCGTGTTAATTTATAGTTTATAGTTATTAAATAAAACGCAAGCAGACGGAGAAACATTTTGTTTTTTATTTTTAATTTTTATAGGCAAAGACAATTAGATGCACACAGCACCATAGAGTACAGTCGGCCGCTAAAGTAGCTTAACAGAATCAAAAGTGCAAAACAACTGAACACATAACGAACCATAAGTCTTTGTCGTGACACGAACGCAAATTAAACTTAACTTACAGACGTTCATAATAAGCATAACACAACTGTTTCATAAGTTGCTAAACGTTTTCATTCCAAAAGTCGCTGAACATCATCAATGTCAAAAGTAGATTAACAAACTATATTTAATGTTACTGCGGAAAAAAAAGTAATAAAAGTAGGTAACTGTTTTAGGTTTTACCCTCAGTTTATGAATATTTTGATTGTTATTATGATGTTCTCAGGTACTTTAGACCAAATTATATTATCGTTAAATTACTTTTTCAACACCCTTGCTCATAAATTGGTTTTTATCACATGGCTTTTACACTCATAAACCATGGTATTAAACACTTTTTTTTCTTGATCGCACTAGTGTTTTATTTTATATTCCATCAAATTAAGTTTGTACCTTGCTGAAAGATATTATTTATGCATTCTATTTGCTCTTAACTTAGCCGGGTTATAGTTTTATTTTTAAATTTCGGAAAAAAGTTTTGACTTAGATACGTTTCGTTTCAACATAAGACTAAAAATAACACTATTTTTGTAAAAAAAAAAGAAGTGTACCACCTTGAATATGATAAATTTTCAAAGTGCAATATCACCTCGAGTGTAATGACCAACATACCACACTTGTATCATAATGTATTATTAATGTACTATACAGTAAAGACATTAACACGCAGTAACATTGAATATAGTTTGTGAATCTACTTTTGACATTGATGATGTTCAGCGACTTTTGGAATGAAAACGTTTAGCAACTTATGAAACAGTTGTGTTATGCTTATTATGAACGTTTGTAAGTTAAGTTTAATTTGCGTTCGTGTCACGACAAAGACTTATGGTTCGTTGGGTGTTCAGTTGTTTTGCACTTTTGATTCTGTTAAGCTACTTTAGCGGCCGACTGTACACAGAGTAATAACTCTTATCTCCCACACAGGCAATCTCAAATATGTATAATCTTACTACTTATTTGTTTTTTGTTTAATTTATTTGCATTTAGTGTTAAGCAGTCTAACCAGGGTCAGTTTTACGACGATAAAACAGCAATTTCCTATTTATACCCCTAGTATTAATCGCAAGACTGGATAAACATGGTTGTGTTTACTTTTGTTCGGAATATCATTTATAGCACATTATAACAGTAATAGATAGTTATTAGCACGAAACTACCGGAGTTTGTGATGTTTTCAATAGGCTTTTCCTCTCAGAAACAGTTCCTTCCACAACGCTGCGGGAATTTGGACGTGCGGCATACGCTCCTCTCCGGGCATTGCTTCCAGAATACACTGAGCTGCAGACGCAACTGTTTCTGGCGCACTTGCAACACGCGCAGTTGCAGCAGGTACTACGTGTAATACTCTAGCCTCCATTCCTGCCGTGATAAGTTACTTTATGGCACCCCAGCCGAAGAACTTGAATATCGTACTTTGCAAACATCTAACTTCGTACATGACCCATGAACATTGTGTGGTTTGGGTTATTGGCTTCGACGATTTTGACTTGTAAAATGCTGATCACCACTTTCATGCCAGATACGTAATAGGTCTGTATTAACTAGAAAACATGAAGTTCCATTAATAACTTAAAGACCTACAACTTGACTCTGATCTAACGCACGTCGTTGTCAGTTGCAACTCAATATGGTGTATGATAATATCGTCAGGTTTCGTAAAACGTGCCTAAATAATCCTGAAGGTACTTATAAAGGTCAAGTTTGTAAGGTTTTCTATATGTTTGAACTCTAGAAAATCAGCGGTCTTGCGGTCTACTAGCGATTCGTTTGGTGTCCAATCTACATATATTACGATTAAAACGTTAATGTTCAGGAAGGTCTTCTGGAGTACTCACGGGCTGTGCTTTCTATAACGGAGCGTTGCGAAGGCTGGTGCACTGCAGCCTACGAAAAGGCTAAGACTATCGCCGGAGAAGCCGCTTACACTTACTACGCTCCTGCAGCTGAGGTAACTATACTTTGTGGAAGGTTTCCCCTGGTTCGATGTGCCAGATAAAGGCTGTTCCTGAGCGATATTGAAGCTTTAGGCTGGTGTCACAGGACAATTCTATTAGCTGTTCTTTGAAAATGTCGATGGTGTAGTCGACTGGAAGGGATTCCTTATCCCAATCATATTGATCCAGATTATCTAGAAAATGCATTTCAAAGTGTTCGCTTAATGAGAACAAGTGTTGAGTAAACATTGTTTTTAAAAAAGAATCGATAATTTATATCGCTTTTTCTTGTAGAATAACAGGCAAAGTGGGGAAATTGTGTAATACTTGATTCTTCTGAAACGCAGTAATTTTAGCTGCCAATTGCGGGATGTGTTATCGTTTCCCTGCAAATAGTAGTTATTAGGATTAAGATTATTTAATATGTTAAATACGTCTCAGAGCTATGCCAGTTTTATTATAAACTCTGCATTAACAAAGTTTTGCGCATCACTGTACTAGGTGGGCCAAAAGAAGTCATCCGATGTTGTTTGGCTCTCTTTTTTTTCAAATGAAAAACTTCAATTCTGTTTTTTGATTATGTTTATTTGAACCTTTAGAATTTTATTGGTGAAGTCGAGAAGATGATATCGGTCTAATGGGTGACGCCACAATTTATTGCTGTACGGGCTCGTTTTATGGCATTTTTCATCACTTCGGCGAGAACTTCGGGCGACAGATTCTCGCACTCGTGTCGAATGTTGTCCTTAAGGGCTTCCAGGGTCTCGGGCTTGTTCACGTAAACACGGGACGGTTTCGAAATTGGGCGATCTTGCGGGCCAGTGCAAATCGCCAAAACGAGAGATGAGGCGACCCGGGAACGCCGCCTTCAGAATATCGGTTGTGGCTCGCGCAGTGTGTGCCGTTGCTCCGTCCTGTTGGAACTATATGTCCTCCAGTCCTAATTTGTTCAATTGCGGCAGAAAAACTCGGTTAACATGGCCCTATAGCGCGGACCGACCACTGATATCGTTTGATCAGCGGCGTCCTCGAAAAAAAATGGCCCGATGACTCCTCCAGCGTGACCAGCGCTCCATGCAGTCACTTTGAGCGGGTGTATTGGCTCTTCGTGCATAACTCGTGGATTTCTGGTGCCCCAGAAGCGATAGTTTTGCTTGTTCACGTACCCGCTGAGGTGGAAATGAGCCTCATCGCTCATTATTTTGGTCGAAAAATCGTCCACTTTGTCCTCGAGATTGAGGATGGCTTGGGCGTAGTTTACAAGCGTTTGGCGGTCGACAGGCAGCAGCTGATGCACGAACTGGACTTTGTACGGGAACATGCACAGGTCTTTGACCAAAATTTGCCTTAGGGACGACCGGCTGATGTCTAATTGCGAGGTACGGCGTCTGGTCGATGTTTCTGGCGACAGCTCGACATCCTCGGCAACAGCGGCGATATTCTCGGCAGAACGGGCGCTCCGGGGCCGGCCACTCTTGGCAGCGTCTCGTGTGGTCCCATACTCTTCAAGGTTGGAGGCCAAACGGCGCAGTGTTTGCGCAGTCAGTGCCGGACGACCGGGGAATCGGCGACGGAATTCGCGCTGCGCCAACACCACCGACGAATTGTTACGCAAAAAAATAGACACGATTATTCCGCGTTCTTGGGGAGTGTATCGCTCCATGGCTTGTTCACTTGTATTCTACATCTGTCTAGTTCACAAATGTCAAAACAGATTTGACATTAGCCGCCATTTGCAAAAATAAGAGCATCTTCCAATAGGATGATTACTTTTGGCCCACCTAGTAGATAGGTGTAAAACTCATATCGTAATTCGTTTGGGAAGCCATTCTAGCATATTCTAGCTGATAATTACAATGTCGAGGATATTCCTAATGATTTATTTTAAAATTGATGAATTCATTTAATATAAAACGTGAGGCAATGCCAGGCATTCATAGCGGCTATCCTATCGCTGATATCAACGCACACGCGGCGCATAGAGTCCGCTTTCAACGAGTCGGAGTCGCGGGGGAGTGGTGGGGGCGGTGTACTCAGCGAGACGTTCCCCGCCGCGCTGGTGCTGCAGGACGCCGCTAGTGCTCTATTGCCGGTGATGCAGCGGCTGGCCACTACCGCCCACGATGCTTCAGGTATGTTTTTTACAGGAGTTAACAAGCTTACAGCAGTTACGGCCCATCTGAGGTCATCGTCACCTATGGACACATGCAACTGAAAGATGACATTTTGTTTGTTTTTGGTAAGGTGAGCCGTATGGTTTTAGGTGCCACACTTTCACATTTGTGGGGTTTTTTTTCATTAATTTCACATACGTGTAACTTCAACTCAATCCAAGTAAGAAGTTACCTTTAAAGAAGGTATCTTTATAAATTTAAGCAAAGCAAATGTTAGATATTTGTTTATAGAAGCCTCTCTACACCCCCTGGATGACATGGTCTCTCTGCTACTGGAGGGTAACCCTCTCAGTGCGGGCGAAGAGGCGGCCTGGGGGGCGGGGGCCCGTCACGCCGTGGAACAACTCCGCACACTCTCACGGAACATACTTCGTGCCCCACCCCATCGTCATCTCGGTATGTCTGATGGGTAAATTTACCCATTTATAAATATATCACAAACATGTGTTGCATCATTCACATATTGCACGAGAATAGTCAGTGATTTTTAATATAGACCATGTTGTTTTTTTCCGTTCTCTGTCATTCCCATACATCCGTCCCTTTCTACACTCTCATGCTTTCATTCATCCGAATATCCTGCTACGTTTTATTTCCAAATCGGGCTTTCAGGAACTCCGATTGGCCGTGATGGCTAACCAAGGAAGTATATTTAATAGGCTCCTCACTAAGAAAAAATCAATTTTCTAAAACAAAGATACTGAAAAATATAGCATCGGTTAACTTATCAATCAAATCTTCTACTATCGGTAGGGGGAATTTGTCTTTAACCATCTTCTTGATTAAAGCTCGGTAATCAACGCAAACCCTCGTAGACCTTTTTTCCTAACCAACACAAGTGGGCTAGCATAGAGCTAGCATTATCCAACCACTCCTTTATCTGCTGTTCAACAATCTCACGTTCCTAAAGAGTGTGCCATAGATACGTCATCCTTCAATATTATTAATGGAGCCTATTTGGTTTGTATCCGTTGATACTCTTAGGCCTCTTTTCCATTACACGGTTTCTCGCCGTGAAAATCTACGGTTAATTCGCCGCGTGTAGGCACGGTCGTCAGTGTGGTATGGATCACTATATGAGCTTGTCGACATGCACGGTGGCGCCAAGGCACGGCGCCGCGGCCGCGTGCGCCGTGACTGCCCCTCGGCGCGCCGCGTCTACGCACGGCGTGATTTTCACCAGTGTTGTATGGCAGTCTATCGGGGTGTGTCGACGGTGCCGGACGTACGCACGGATTCGTGACCGCTTATATACGCTGTTTCGCGATTTTATTATAAAATGAACATAAATCAAGAATTATTAATTACGTTGATTCAAGAAAGGCCTGTAATATGGGATAAGACCATCGACGATTATAAAAATAAGCGGCTTAAATATGATTCCTGGAAAGAAATATTTATTCATTTCCAGCCCACATTTGAAGATTTAAGTGGTGATGAGAAAAACAAGTTTGGTAAGTTACAGATATTTAATTATTAACTTTTTACTTATGCATAGTTGTTTTGATAGGAGAGGCGACCTTCCTTAGATACAAAATATTGTGCAAATCTGTTGCGAACTTCATTAGCCGCCAAACTTCCGCGAACTGCATTCGTGATAGGTAACTGGATTAGTTCCGATTCTGAATCAAGGGTGGACTCATTTTCACTCGCATTGTGAAACTGAAAGTTTTCCTGCTTATGTATAAAATTTTGCAAAACACAACATGTTTTCACAATATCAACTGCCAAATCGATGGACACATTCATTGGCCGGTGAAAAATTCGCCATTTATTGGATAAAATGCCAAACGCACATTCAACAAATCTTCGCGCTCTTGTGAGTCTGTAGTTAAATGTACGTTTTAATTGATCAAGCTGATGACCACCAAATGGACGAAGCAAGTGATAATGCAAAGCAAAGGCTTCGTCCGCAACGAACACATATGGCAAATCGTAGTCAATTCCAGGCAAACGTGTTGCATCGGGTAGATTTAATCCGTTGTTTGTTAAATTTTTCCAAAATGGGGTCTCTTTAAACACACTGGAATCACACTCCTTTCCGTAGGCGCCAACGTCAACAAATATAAAGTTGTAATCGCTATCTACTACTGCCATCAAAACTATAGAAAAAAAATGTTTGTAATTTAAAAACATCGAGCCACTATCAATTGGCTTAATAAGTCTGATGTGTTTTCCATCGACCGCTCCTAAGCACAGCGGGAAGTTGGAAGATTCTTGAAATTTGCTTGCAATGTGTAGCCAGTCTTCTTTAGATGGCATTTTCATATATTCTTTATACAGTTCTAACCAAATGTAGTGGCATACTTCACGTACGATGCAACTTATGGTTTTTATTCCAATTCTATAGCTGTAGTATAGGTCAGTAAAGGTATCTCCTGTTGCTAGATACCTGAAATATAAAACAAAACGGTTCAGGTTCAAATACTAAAACCCCATTTTAGGTCGGGGTCGATTCAGTTTAGGTCGGGGGTTTTCATAAATTTTGAATTTAATAATTATTATTTATTTATTTTCAGGGCAAATGGTGATGAAGAAGTGGACCAATATGAAAGATAGCTGGATAAAATATGACAAAAAAATTAATGAATGTAAGTCTGGTTCTTCAGCAAAAAAAATAAGAAAATATATGTTCTATGATGAAATGATGTTCCTAAAAAAAAATGTTGAGCATCGCAAGACCGATTCTAACATGACTGAACATGTTCATGATTCTAGCCTCAGTAATGAAAATTTTGATAGTGCAGTCCCGAATCAATCAAGCTCGGGATACACTGAACGGAGTGAGACGCAAAGGGCTAAAAAAAAAAGAAAAAATGAACTAAGTGAAGTTGACATTAGATTTATGAAGTTTATGGATTCAGCAGAACGAGATGAGAAAAAGAAAAGCCGTAGTATGAACTTTTTTATGGGAATCGCTGATACAGTTGACAAGTTCAGTGATGAAAATATGATAGACTTTCAGTTTCAAGTAATTTCAATAATTAAAAATATTCAACAAAGACAGTGTACTCAGTATATACCTACATCAAGAAACCAATGGGATCAAGGCCATCAAGGATATTTAAGTGGTACAGCATCCTCAAATGCGCAATCGTCAACATATGGATATTCTACAGCTGCTAGATCGAGCTATGGAATAAGTCGTCCACAGACGTCTTCTCATGATTTTGGACACGGTTCTGGTTTAGAGCCAATCCACTACCGACCCGAATCACAATTATCTGTACATAGTGTAAATGCGGAAAGTATCTCGGCAGATTCTCAAGTTTCTATTGAAGACGAATTCGATTTTAGTACCGCACTTGAGTAGCATTTTCAGCGTAGTGTATTTTTTGATTTACTTGTTCTTAAATTAATAATTATTAAAATTCAATTACATGTAATAATTTTGTTTGTGTGCAATAAACAATTTTAAACTAAAATATGTCATTTAATTTTGTACCTACTTACCTCAGAGTTACAGCCAATCTTTCTGCGGGCGATATACTCTCTCGCATAAAAGTATCTTGATGTTTTAGTTCCTGGGATAATTTTTGGAGCAAGTTGTCGAATGTAGTTTTCTGCATTCTAAAATAATTGTAAAACTTGTCTTCATCTTCTCTCAATTGATTCTTGACAAGTGTATGAAACGCGCCATATTCCTCCCTTTTTTCTAAAATCGGATGTATCCAAAACCTTACTTCCCTTTTTTTTTCTATTTTCTTTTTCCTATATATGTAATAAGCAACTATAATCTTTTTTTTCGTAAGAAAATTCATGACGCAGCACGTCCTACACAGCCCGAGTAAAAAGCGCTACTAGCCAGTACTTACCAATGTCTCGCGCGGTGATTTTGCCGTATCATGTACAAGCTAGCACGTTTTTTCAACCGTACGGCTTACACACCGTACGTTTGAACAACCGTGTAATGGAAAAGATGCCTTATGCATCGCAAAACCTCTCGTTGAACTTAAGGGCTGCAAGTGTCATCTAGAACAACATCCTAAATCAATCCTCCCCTTTATCTAACAAATGAATAGACCTTTTGCTAAACACCACAGTGTAATTTATCAAAAGCTCCTAACCCAATTTTACACGATTAGGCATTGTACCTTGAGGTACAAAATGACAAGTAACATCAAAACACTTATCTAATGATTAATCGAGTGATTAACTAGTCCCGATAACACTAAATGTTCACAATAATAGTCGAGTGTCGACAAGCATTCGTGCTCACGATCGCTCAGTCTCCGTAGACTTTCTTCGTACAGACTCTTGAATTCCCTGCGTAAAAATCCGTGACGTCAGTACGCCGGCGCCATGTTGATAATTCTACTTTCCACAGGACGATATGTTAATATGATCAAATTCGTTACACTTGAAACACTTTGTCCCGTAATTTCTGTTAGGGCACTCCGCCGACTTTCCTTCCCATTCTCTACCATTTAGGCCGACAACTCCGGGTTTCACTTTCAGTTTGACGGTTTCATATACATATATTTTTAGCTTAGCTTTTTAATCTGCAGAAATGGACACGTAATGAAGAATTGTTTTTTCATCTCGCTGTCCTTTATTCAGTCTCCTACCTCTGTATACTTAATAGCGATAGTCTGGTAATTTCCCTCGTTTACCCATCTCTTTCATTGCTAACGTGTAGTCGATGCAGTTTTCTTCAGACGACTTCTTGCTATATTTTCTACCTTCTTGTAGGTTCTCGTACGCACACAAACACATACAACGCACAAACTGAATATGCGTGAATATGATTGTAGTTAATCGATGTTGCAGATACGATTCCTCAGCTAAATGTGTGGTGCAACAACGACGCCCTATCTACAGACCTACCGGACTTTGCCCTCTCGCCTCAGGAATACATTACTGAGGTAATTAATATGGATTAAAGATATTATGCGACTGCAATTGTGCAATTTATTGACTAGGGCATAGGAGATACTGTAAGAAAGCATTGTACCGTGTTTTATACGGTTGTACTTTTGTTGGGATTGGAGTTGGCCGTCTACGGGTCGCACAGTTCTTTCGATGTAATAAAATAATATGTTTAAAACTAAACGTTGTATTTTAATGCTTTACTCTCAGTTAAGTAAGAGCGGACTCGACGTCAAGTTTGTATACTGAGCGAAGACCTTTGTGGGTTGTAGAGATTACTATCATGTTATGTTATTTTTTATATGACTTGTAAAATGAATGTAATGTAAATTATTTCCGCTATCTGTAATACTCCCTGTATCATGATTTATGGTGCATGACCATATAAAGGTTGAATATTTAATTCTTTGTTGTTGTGTAACCAGATCGGACAGTATTTGATGACCTTGCCTCAACATCTGGAAATGCATCTATCAGAGAAGCAGGCGCCGTGGCATTTCCTCAATGATGTATGTATATTTTTTTTACCTAAATATTATGCATGTGTACAAGCAAATATATAGGGTAAGCAATATAATGATTGGCCCTTTAAGGTGTTCATCGACTTTGACAATTTCTTGTTACAAAATAAGGTTTGATACAAAGTAATAATTTGGCAAAGGCAGATGAGGCTAAGATTTAAATATGTTTTTCTAGTGAATAAGACGATTTTTTTTGGTAAATAGGTAGTTTACTCTTGTCTGGTCCGATGTTCTAGCACAGATTACATATGATTCGTGGCCCAAAATTGGGTTTCTCCTTTAACAATACTGATGTGCAGTGTACATAGTGTTTATCGAATTTTTGTCAATGCGAATCAGTAAGTAATATTTTTAAGTAAGGCAAAAAATAAGAATTGAAAGTAAAATTATAGTTTATTCGCCTTTTTGACACCAGAGTATGCCGGCATGGGCTTTGAGGTTAATATTTCAAGAGGCCTCAACATGGCGAATTATTATTGTATAAGTAACGCTTATTAGTCTACTAATAATTTAACAATTTGTGTATCAAATCAACTAGCTATTTGAGTTAAGTTGTTATTACTGTGAAACAATTAAAATAATGTAGTACGATAAATATAAAAATACCAATAATAATTTATTTACGCACTCAGGAAACTGCCAAGCTTCTTTACACGACAGATACTTTTATCCTTTTAGTAAACACGACGCTATGGAAATTTTATTTCAAAAATTATCATCGTAACGAATTAGAATAAAATACCAATAAATATAATTAGATCTGATTTATGAGACTTAAGTAGATTTAGTGATTATTGTATCACTAAATGTCGGTATTCATTTCATACATCACTAAATTTTCTGAGATAACTTGGTACAAATAATTGGCATAGGTAAAAGTATAATGATTAGCATAGCTAATAATCTAGTTGTTGCTTCAAATAATTAAGTACAAACATTAGCCCAAATACCATTCAATTGATCTTTCATATAAGCTGTGAATATTAAAATTGGCTCCTCTATTTTTACGTTATATTGAATGTTTTATAACCAGTTATGATATATTAACCAAAACACAATGTTTATTATCACATAAGAGTAGAAATTACACAATAAAAATAAAAGAAACCTAGTAAATGTCATTAGAAAATGCTTAGTTCTTACGAATTTCGGAACAAATCATCTCTTTCGTTGCTGTGCCCCAAAAATATTTTTATTAGTTTTACTAGCTAATTAATTTTAAAAACTGCAAATTATGTTTGAGAGTATTATTAATACAGAAAAAGAAGAATATTTTTTCATGCCTCGTTAACCAATAGAACTTATAATAAATGGATTTTAAATCAGAGGGTCATTTAATTGTAGAGGGGCCAGAATTACTACTGCTTAGGGTAAGCGTAGTCCATTTTTTTCAACGAATCCCATGTAAAAATTTACACTGTCTTTATATCAATTTAAAAAATAAGGCAGACTCGAAATAAAAATATTTTAAAGTTGAATTCATTTAATGTTACGATGTGAAATATTATGATTACTATTCAGTTTACCACTAATATGTTAAGGCTTATTGAAATTAATATTTTCATTGAGAGTTGCTAAAATTGTTTACCAAATAGGTTACCGTCATTAGTGGAAATCAGTATCATGTCAACATAATAACAATTAAGAATAAAGTTAACTTTAACGTGCGCATACGCAGGTTTGCACGCACACATGTGAAGTGTACGCCGAGAAGATTCTCAACATCCGGAACATGGATGCACTCGGCACCAAACGCTGTCTCACGGACATCGGTAAGAAAATAAACATACACTCAAACACACACACATACACACACACACACATACACACAAACACTCAAAATTACTTTGTTTCAAAATTAGGATCAATTATTACCATGATTCCCTTCCAAGCCGCTTGAGTTGCGACGCGATTTTTATAAAGTTCCAAAGTTTTATCCCATAAAACGGGATTTTGTTCCACTAAAGAAATTAATAGTTCGTTATCTATAGAAGATTCTTCAACCATTTTGAATATCAAACCAAATCAAACATAAAATACGTGCCACCCCTCCAAAAGACGCTCAGGTACTAAACGCTTCTTAGGTTGCTATTCGATAAAAAACGTATGACATCATGTCGTGTGAAAGAGACAAAGCTATACCATATGCCACTGCGAACCGAATACGTCAAAGTTCATTCGATTTGCTTGACAAGTCCGTTGAGTATCCGTTTAATGGTCGTAGCACACATATCAACTCGTAAACGGAACGAAACGTATCAACTCTTGCATGTCAGTATTCTTTGTATGAAACTCCCTACTGTAAAGCACACTTATCGGATTCGCAACGTAATCGCCTCGCTTCGAGACAAGCTCACGAACCGCGGTACGGTGCGTGTGGACGACTTGCCGTACCCGCGCTTACGTCTCACCGTACGCTATCCTTCGACTTTCCGTTTCCTCGTGCACGCCCCTCGCCGCGTCGGCGAACTGCTGTCATTCGAGCCGTCAACCAGCGGCCGGCGAGCCGTAAGCGCGGCGTCGCCTAGCCGTAGCCGAGTCGACTCGGAGCTGCTAGTCGGTTGGTAACGAGCTTACGTTAGGTTGACGGCGAGGCGATCCGGTGCCGATCCCTTTCCGAGTTGATATGTGCGCTACGACCATAAACGTATAAGCGTTACACGTTTTTTTGCAGTACAATCGACGTGTGAATGGATCTATGTACGTTGTATGGTCACTATTTATACGTTAAGACGTATACTGCCAAAAAAACGTGCAGGACAATGCCGTGTGAACGAAGCTTAATCTGGCCAATTTTTAAACGCTTTCTGGTTTGTCCCCAGTGTACCTGTCCAGCGTAGTTGAAGACCTGGGTAGCAGTATAACACCAGCGTTGAAGAACTTGGAGAAATCCTTGCGCGCCGCAATCACTCCTACACAAAATGAATAAAATATATGTATAATATTCAACTTTTGTTTTTTATTCAACCCATCTTGAGTTCTATAAAACATAAAGACAGGCAGGCAGACAGGCAGACAGACAGACAGACAGACAGACAGACAGACAGACAGACGGACGGACGAACAGATAGACAGACATAAAATGACACTGAAAAACAGTGGCCGTCATATACCACAGATAACAGGTATCAATTTCACAGCCAAGTTTAAAAATAATAATTATGTAGGAAAAAACTTTATACTTTTAACTAAAGGGTTTTTCAATAAGGGCGGGTAGATGTTGAAATGGAATAAAACAAGCTGTGTGAAGTATTAATAAAATTCTTTTTTATTTGAAAGGCCAATGCATGCCATTAAGTGTGGAATATGATATTGTTCAAATATAATGAATAATTAAAAAAAAAATGAATATAAAAAGAGAAAACCCAAACCATAGGGCTAACTAAGGAAGTAGTCCATTGACACTTCAAATGGTTAATTATGAATTTAAAACTAAAATACAAAATTTTCAAAGCGTTTGGACGTCAAATCGGATCAAATTGGATCGAAATATTTCATATTGGGCGTCGTCCTAATTGGCAGCGATCGTACGAGCAAACGATGCGATTTAGTCGTACGACGAAATTAAACACACACTAAATGTGTCCTAATTAGTCATCGCACGAGCTTAATAAATAATCATAATCATTTTCATCGCACGACGATGAACGCATCGTTTGCTCGTACGATCGCTGCCAATTAGGACGACGCCTTACACTGTTGCATTCTATTTATGAATCGAATTTGATTTCATTACCTATGAACATAATTCGTCTCGCTCCACTCATCATCACAGAAAAGAGCATATGTCCGCAATGGAGCATTGACCGCCTCTTCAATGATTAAGAAATCAAATCTGTGATTTAATCGTTTAACTTTATTGAGAATATATGAGGTGTATAGAATCAAAAGCTGCAAAGTGCCAAGGGGTTAAATTTTAGGGAGCTGAAAAAACGTTTTATGAGGTTCATAGCAAAGAGGTTCTATATGTTTTGGATTTAACATGTAGAATGATTGATATTTTTTTAATTTTTAATTATTTTAGTCAATCTAATGCAATAATATATCAAACATCTACAAAGTCTTTGCAAAAGTTATTTTAGGAAGGATCTAGACGCTAGGAGGCAACTAGACGAGATTCAACCTATAGAGCAGGCTGGTTTTAGAAAAAACTACAGTACCATATTCACACAGTCAATCAAATTTTAGAAAAATACAATGAATACCAAAAGCCCGTTTATATAACCTTCGTAGACTATTCTAAAGCATTTGACAGTCTAAATCACAATTACATCTGGTCAACCCTGGAACAGCAAGGAGTGGACAGCAGCTATATCAAAATCATCAGAAACATTTACAACATAAGTAAAGGCTGTATAAAACTTGAAACGACAGGAGATCCATTTCCCATAGATAGAGATGTCAGGCAAGGAGACCCACTGTCACCAAACTTGTTTACTGCCGTGTTGGAGAACATCTTCAAAGGTTTAGATTGGGATGAATATGGCCTCAATATAAATGGCTGTCGTCTCAATCATTTGAGATTTGCAGACGATCTTATCCTGCTTGAAGAGGACCCGAACAAAATACAAAAAATGGTACAATCTTTAGCCAACGAGAGCAAAAAAGTAGGTCTTCAAATGAATACTACAAAGACTAAACTAATGACCAATTCAACGGAGATAGACATAGTACTGGACGGAAACAAGCTTGAGTATGTACAAGAGTATGTTTATTTGGGACAACTAATCTCCCCTACAGACCAAATGTCCAAGGAAATTAACAAAAGGATTTCTAGTGGCTGGAGAAAGTACTGGTCACTAAAGGAAATTATGAAAAGCAAAGACCTAAGCATGACCATTAAAAGAAAAACTTTTGATACCTGTATCCTCCCCTGTATCACATACGGAAGCGAGACCTGGTCCCTCACTCAGAGCCACAGAGAAAAATTAGCCAAGTGTCAGAGGGCAATGGAGAGAAGTATGTTGGCAATAAAACTTAAGGACAAAATAACTGCAACTGAAATAAGGAACAAAACCAAAGTTACCGATATACTTACTCGAATTGACCACTTGAAATGGCGTTGGACAGGTCACATGCTACGGTGCAGGACAGAAAAATGGAGCAAGCAGGTAACACTCTGGTACCCAAGAGATGGAAACAGACAACGGGGACGTCCAACAAGAAGATGGGAAGATGACTTCCGCCTTGCCTTGGGACCGCACTGGACCAGAGTGGCAAATGACAGAGTGCAATGGAAGCAGTTGGAGGAGGCCTACGTCAAAAGACACACCGAACTGAGGGACATTTTATAATAACATAAATTCAATTACAATTCAGACTTTTTACCAGTCGGAATAAAAAAGGCTATATTATTATTATTATTGTTATAATGCAATAATAAGATAAAAAAGGAGATTAACTAAAATCACTTTGCGTCCTTTGATACTAACATTTGCGTTTTGCAGGTTTTGATCCGTTCTGTAAGCACATTGCAGTTTTTGATAATAACTGACGCCATTTTGTTTTATTAGATTTAGGGATGTGCCAAGAAAGAAAAAAGCGACGCAACGATGAAGAAAATAGAACAATATTATATAAAACATATTTACTATTAATTTATAAATAATTATAATAAAAACTACTCATATTATAAAAGAGTAGAGTTTATTTGTTTGGTTGAACGTGCTAATCTCTGGAACTACTGAACCGATTTGAAAAAATGTTTTTGCGTTGGATAGCGTATTTATTGAGAAAGGCTTATAATGTACGATCACGCTACGACCTACGGGAGCGGAACAGTACAGTTTCTACAGGAACGCGGGTGAAACCGCGGGGAGAAAGCTAGTGCTAAATCAAAATAAAACTCATTTTTTTAATCATCACCGAAAATTATTATTCCTATAATTAAATTACTGTTACATAATATTTTTTTAAACATTTATAATCTTATGATCAAATCAACTTTTTAATTCTTTATTAGCTCCTTTTCTCCGAATTATTCTTTGCCAGTACTTTGACAGTAGGTATTAATATAAAAATAAAAAAAATACGAGAAGTGTCTCGTAAAACTGGCTTTGATAATTTCTTTAAATTCTTAAATCCGCACTCTCTTCTACATGATGATCACAATAGCTCTCATCATTTTCTTCTTCTATATCTTGTGAAATAGGCGATCTAATAATGTTCAGGTAAAACTCGAATTCTTCATTGGTCTCCCAATTTTCACCAAAGTGTTTTTTTCAATAGTGCTTGTACATCCACTAACTTTGCACGTTTCATAGAAGCACCTTGTTGCACGATGGTTGGTCGAATCATATCCGTTTTCATTCCAGATTTGCAAACATTATATGATGTGCATACATCTGAATTAAAATGTGGCTCGCCACGGATGAGAACATTGCCTGGAATCTTAGGCCTCTTTAGAATGAACCTTTTGCATTCAGAGATTTTGAAAGGCCATTTTGCCGTCGGTTTGAATATATGTTTTGCGGCTCCCTTGAAGTTCAGCATTTTGATTTCGGTCATATTTATCACGGTGGCATTTGTTTTAATTATTTCAATGTTTTCTTCAGGCCGAATTACGACTTCTTCGTTTTTCAACGTCTTTTCTATATTTCCTAAAACTCGCCTGGTGGCATGAATGAATGTCCAGTAATTGAGAATATAATTTCAACTTTCTTCACAGATGGGTTATCGAGCAACCACCGTGACAGCATACACAGCAATATACTGTTTTTATTTTGTCCTCCGCAACCGTCTGCAACTAAACGCACAGTGGTGATTCCTTCTAAATTTGTTTTTTGTAAACAATCTTACACTGCAGAGGCTATCTGATTAGATGTTTTAGGAAACTCGTTCTCGGTCCAAACGTACGCAAAAGTTGAGTCCTTATTTAATTTATCTTTCGAAGATCCTTTGACAATCGTAAAATTGTATAAATATATTTGGCGACTATAGTACGCACTGTGGTCGGGTACTCGTGGCAGAGGACTATTTTTTTGGCAATCGAATGAGAATGTTACCATTCCATCAGCTTTTTCTTGTAGTAGTTAAAAAAACGCTTTCGCTCTAAGCTTGTGCACTCTTGCTTCAATAATTAGGTCTTTTTTCTTTTGATCGTCACGTTCCTTTTTTATTCTCTCGTGCAACTCTATGCACTTTGAACATGCATCTGTTCTTGGAGAGGCGAACCCTAAATTAAAGTCTTTATTGAAAACTCCCCGAAAAAATGAAAGTTTAACTGTAGATTCAGGATTTTCTTCTATAAACATTCTGTAAAGTATGTTAATACTTAAGTCACTGTGCAGGTATTTACGCTCATGAGTCGAAGATCGACAGTAATGAGACTCTATGCATTTAAGTTTCATGATAAACTGCCGCACCAAATCCCTATGGCCCCTAAATTTGTTTTCTTTCCGGTTACCTCCTCGGTTTTGTGTACCACATCGTCCCGTATAGAAAAAAAGCTTCATTACAAATTCCACTTTACATCTTTTGATTTGAAGGGAACTCAAGAAGAATTTTTGACAAACACGAACGAATTCATTATTAGAATTTAAAATCCTGTAATGAGTGGTAAAATCTTTTCTTGACCTCTTGTTTTTGCTATGACGTCTCCTTTTAACTTTTTTACATTTGCAAAACTTGAGTATCAGTGCGTCTTAGATTTTTTTTCATTTGAAGCATAAAAAAAACTTAAAAAGATCGTTCATTGTGATCGTTTCACATTGATATGGTGATTTGGCACCATGCTGGCATTGGACTCGGATCGGTGCGTAGTTTGGGGAATGTTATTAATTATACAGTGAGTTTTCCCACAACCTAGTACGTCCTGGATGAATGTAAAATCTCTAGTTGTTGCGTCAAAACCCTTGATGTCGAACTCTTTTACGACCTGATAAAGATTATGATCTTGAAATATTTTTAGTGATTTTCCATTTTGATAATACAGATTCCGCGCAACGACTGCTCCCGTGTATATATCATTCCAAAAACGGAGCTTTTGCCCGTCATAAACTACCTGATAAGAGTCAAAGCCTCGCCAAGATGGTTGTCAATTAACCGTGCCGCCGCGGTACGAGTAGAAAAATTTGGGATGGATTTTCTGAAGTATGATACTAGCCAAATAACCTGCCGTACTTAATTGACAGAACGAGGGATAGGTGAATTAATTAGATCTGCAACTTTAGATGGACTTGGCCTAACGCCTTATTGGGATATTTGTCTACCTAAATATTCTATGGTATCAACAAAGAACTTACACTTCCTTGGATTAATTTTGAACCCCGAGTTACAGAGAGCTGAAACAGTTGATTCTAAATATTCAATACTGTTCAATACTTGAAAATGGAATTAAAACATCATCCATATATGTATAAGGTACAGGCGTCAATGAAGGCCCACTTAATTTCAAAACCTCGTAAAATGTTGCAGATAAGTAAAGAAAAAACATAATAAGGATAGTAGAAATAAAGAAGTACTTTGTAGCAACCTTTTGTTCATCTCCTCTTGTGGTGCTTCCTCCTTTTCCTGGATGGTGCATCTTCTCCCTCACTTTCTTGACTTCCCTCAGATTCTGATTCATCCTCTGAGGATTCTACGTGTTTTTTCTGAGCACGGGTTGTCTCTCCTATCACTCTTTTTATGTCCTTTAGAGTTGCTGAACAGCCAACTGTGGCCAGCCACTCTTTATCTTCTGCAGTCAAATCCGGAATTCTTCTTACTCCTTTGATTGATATGAGCTGTTTTGCAAGTTCTAGGTCTACCGATCTGTCAGTTATAGCTTTGCTGCCTAGGTAGTTCTTTTGCACCCTCTTTGTCTTTTTGGCCCACTGAAGCGTCGCCGCATACAGATCAGGATATTTGCTGTGGTTCAGGTCAGGGTGCTTGTTATTATCAAGGAGCCTACACGTCTTAAATCCAGCTCCCTCTTCAGCAATTACCTATTTATACGATTTAGTTAATGGAGGTTAAAAAAAGTGTTTCGTCTTGAGATAACCAAACTGTTATCTGTCTTCAAAACGCCGACGCACCGCTAATGAAACACATTTGCACCATTGTCTATGATAGAAGTAGCATAAATCCGCGAAATTTCAAATGTTTCGAATAATCATAACTGTATTTTTTTATAAGTGGGCTATCCTAGGAGCCGGGCCATCTTCGGCCACACTATCTTATAACCAGGAAATTCAAATTTTTGACTGCATTCGAAATGGGTCGTTGGAATACCGAAGGTCCATTACAAATACGAAATGGCATTTTAGTAAATTCGTAATGGCCGTCAGGAGTTGAGAAAGCTGCGTATTTAAAAGAGTCTTCGGAAACAGGGATTTGGTGGAAACCGTTTTTCATGTCTATTGAAATATGTATAATAAAAAATTTTGCTTTGCCTAGTTTGTCAATCTGGCCTTTGATAAGCGGGAGAGGATATGTATCCCTTTCAATTATTTTATTTAAGGATCTATAAACAATACAAAGTCTGTCGCTACCATCCTTTTTCGGTACTAATATGTCTGAGCTTAAAAAAGGTGATTCGCTTTCAAGTATAACATTATTCTCTGTAGCGGTAGGTTGCCATAGCGTAAGCCCTCGCTATTTATTTGTGCGCGGTCCGATGGATAACAAGAAAGAGGAGAAGTCCTCTATACAGTTTATTGCACAGGTAAGTAACAGCACACAGAACAGAAGGAGAGCGTTTGAAGAAACAGTTAAAAATAGCGAGCAGAAAGCGAATGCAGATTACAGTATCGTACTACGCGTGTCGCGGGAGCGCATGTATGAAATGAATGAAAGTGTGATGTGTGTATGTGTAGGTATAAATGTACATATATAAAGTATGATATAATAAATATTTTGTTTTGTGTAAATATATATAAAATATAGATAAAATAATAAATTTATAATATTTGTGTAAGTGAGATGCCCACATTCTCTAATAAGTCTTCGATAATAATTTTTACTTTTTCCTTTTCACTAGGGGCCAAACGATAAGGACGGTAATTCAATATCATATCATTCTAACCTCAACTTAAGTTCTCCCTGTTATGACTGATCCGGTTTAATCTAATACATCAATGTATCTTTCAAAAATATCTAGAATTTTTTATGTTGTTTAGATAACACTGTGATTTAATTTAGATTTTAACTCATCCATTTGAATATCGCTATACTTTGGTTTATAAGGTTGGGTGTTCGCGATGCGAAGATAAACTACATAACTCCTTGAGTAACTATTTATTACTGCCCCTTAGTCAGAGATACACCAATTAATATATATGTAACTATGGGTACTACATGCCCATCCACCAAATATTAAAAAAAATGTAAAACTAAAATACATTTTTTTTTTCGATTACATGGTTATTATATACTTAACTACTTTTTATAGAAAATTATATAAGTACATATGTGCTTTGTCTATATCTCTTAATTACTTATTCAATATCATAACATAGTTTTATTTAATGATATCCATTAGGTTTTTTTTTTATAAGTATTAAACTATCAAGTTACATATTATTGTTTTTCTTCACTGCAAGAACAATAATAATAAATTGGCAATGGCAATCAATAACATTGAAAACTTAAAATAATAATAAAGTATCAAGTACCTGTTTTTACATAAGGTCTTGTTCGGTTTTTATGAATTATCATAGGGTTATTCTTATAATTTATTTTTATATTTGGTTCCATGATTTCTAAGATTTCAAAAGGACCAATATACAGAGGATCAAATTTATTTGTAATTTGTTCATTTTTGACTAAAATCATGTCACCAACTTTATAAATAATGGGATTCATATTCTTATCATATTTTATTTTTCTTATCTGTTTACTATTAATTAAATTCTCCCTAGCATCATATTGCGATTTCTGTAACCGATACCTGAGTTGTTGTGGGTAATCGTAATGATTATACAAAGGATCTATATCAGACGTTATATTACTTGGTAGACGACATTGCTTCCCAAATACAAGTTCATAAGGTGTGTATTGCGTTTCTGTATGCACCGTGGTGTTAAACGCAAAACACCAGTAGGGTAGCCATGCGCTCCAATTGTGCGGTTCACCATCTGTTTGTATACGAAGGAAAGAAACCAAATGTTTATGCGTATTTTCCAATGACCCTATGGATTGGTGATGATAAGCGGTGGATGTTACCTGTTTGATGCCTAGGATTTGACAAACTTTTTTCATGATACTGGATACAAATTCAGTACCTCTGTCTGATATTATTTGTGACGGAATGCCGTAACGCAAAATGAAGTTATTTACCAAACTTGTTGCCACTGAAACCGTATCTTTATTTGTCAAGGGATAGGCCTCAACGAACTTACTTAGGTCACACTGTAGTGTGAGTATATAACTATGATTAAAACTATCCTTATATAAGGGCCCAACTAAATCTAAATATACTCTATCAAGTGCTGATTTACCAGTATCCGTAAGTACCATTGGTTCCTTTATATATCTATTTAAATGCTTATACCTAAGACACTTATCGCATCGACTAACATAATCTGTCACATCCTTGTATAATCCTGGCCAGAAATATTTTTTCTTTATATTATTTATCATTCTTCTAATGCCAGCATGTCCGCTCGTTGGCAAGATATGATAATCATTCAATATTATTCGCTTAGTATCGTCATCACTTATTTTATGGACACCCTTTAAAATATATAATTGCGGTCCGGACCAATTGGGTGTCTCGTTTATTATGCGCGTTATATCTCCTATGAATTGAGTATTATCAATATTCTTTACGATAAAGAGACTATCAAGTTTTGACTCTTTACAAAAGCGACCCAACTCCCTCACAAAGGCAGCTCGTGCACTATGTGATCGGCAAGACGGGTTGACATATATTATTGATTTCAAAGGATTATAAACAAATAACTTAGACTTTCCTTTCACACTATCATCTATCTTTCTCCAGTGATTCTCATCCACAAACAATAATTCTATGCAATCCTTTGGTTTTTTAAGTGTCCCCACAACTTTTGGGTGATCAGTCCAATCGTTAGAGGTAACCTTATCGACCAAAGGGTTGTCATCCTTCTTCAGCATATTTCTATCATACATCCTCTTTCTTTGTGCCCTCGTCAGTACTGAAATAATATTCTCATTCATTTCTTTCAAATCATTACTAGTTATTTTTATACGTGACAGAGAATCGGCAACGTTGGCTTCTCCTTTAATGTACTTTACCTCAAAATTATATTCTTCGAGTAACAGTCTAAATTTCATGAGGCGACTTGAAGGATTGTTCAAGCCAAATAAATAAACAAGAGGTTTATGGTCAGTTTCAATTATGAACTCTCGTCCATACAAATAAGGTCGAAAATATTTTACGGACCACACTATCGACAGGAGTTCTTTTTCGATAGTGGGGTAATTCTTTTCGGCTTTATTTAATGAACGGCTAGCGTAAGCTACAGGTAAACCGTTTTGGTTACACAGTATAGATCCGATAGCATATCCTGAAGCATCAGTTTTCAGTATAAACTTATGATTTTCGTTAAGATTAGGGTATTGTAATATCGGTGGTGTTATTAGGGCTTGTTTGAGCATCTGAAATGACGCATTACATTTGGCGTCCCACTGAAAAGGTACATTTTTGCGACAGAGATTGTTTAAGGGTATGGTTATTTCCGAAAAATGTGGGATAAATTTTCTGTAATAATTAGCGAACGCCACAAACCTTTTGACCTCCGCTACATTTTGAGGAACTGGATAATTTTGTAAGACTGATATCTTTTTAGGATCCGGTTTGATACCTTCCGCTGACACTACATGGCCAAGAAATAGGAGTTCCTTTTTAAGAAATTGACACTTAGCGGGCTCAGTTTTAAATTAACTTTTCGTAGGCGCGATAAAATATCTATTAAATTTTTATTATGAGCATCCAAATTTCGACCTATACACACTAAATCGTCTGCATAAGTCAGCACTTTATCATAATTCAGGCCGGACATTGCAATGGTTATAGCACGACTAAAAGAACTGGGACTTGATTTTAGGCCCATGGGCTTTCTGGTCATCTGGTATTGCCCTGACGGTGTTGTAAACGCTGTATATTTTCGACTGTTAGAATTAAGAGGAAATTGAAAAAATGCTTGGTTTAGGTCTAAATGCGAAAAATACATAGCTCCGCATAAAGAGTCTAAAACATCGGTTATACTGGGTAACGGAAAGGAGATCCCTAATTTTCGGCCCCGAACCATATGTAATCTGTGTTAGAACATCGGACTAGACAAGAGTAAACTATATACCAAAAAATTCGTCTTATTTATAAGATAAACATATTTAAATCTTAGCTTCAGCTGCTCTTGCCAAATGAACAAAATAATGCAAAAAAGTTTTCACAGTATTTACCTCATTACATACGATTTTATAATCGATTGAATCGATTGATAATTATCGATTGATGGAACATAATAATATATTTTATGTATTATTTAGTGATTATAATTATAATATTAATTTATTTTTTACATATTTTCGTATTCCATATAAATCAAAACTATGTAATATATTATAATTACCATTCAATCGTTACGGTAATTTTATTAAATTACATTTCGAATATTTTGACATCGATTAATCGATTGACAACAATGATGATGTAATCCCTAATATTGTCATTTTGGTAACCATAGTATTTATAAATAACACCACTGTATTGTCATATTTGTCATCGATCTTTCATCTTTCTACGCGTGTTCTTGTATATTTTTACTATCAAATATTTTCAGCGTATTTGGAGTCCTATTTACTATTGAAACTCATCGACACGTACACAGTGATTTTAATTTTCTATTGTATTCGCTTTCGTACTTGTGTTTTGGTGAATGTGTTTCGCAGTTTCGCTACAATTTCTTGCAAACCAATACTATATGAATATGGACTCCTTAATCGCCTGTTTTGTGACTGACAAAGGTTCAGAATAAGTCCTGAACACTGGATAACGTACCCTATACATCTTTAGAAGATCAGGAAGTTGCTGTGGCCATACTTACAATGAGTATATTATGGTATCTTGATTGGGCAAGGTACTAACGAAATATAACGCCTCCTGCACAACTACACGAAATATTAATATATTATAATGATAACTAATAAAATCTCTTGAAATATGCAATAGCTTTTATTATACAACCTTTTTATGACATTCGTTTTGGGTGAAAACCATTGAAGTAGTAGATATTATAATAGACACCCGCCAACGTAAGTGTAACATACATATTAAATAGCACTGTGACACGAGCATAATCATAACCTATAATTAAGGTGATTCATTCTAGGATTTCCTTAGTTGGCCATTGCTGGCAGCCGTGAAAATTGGAGAAATTGAACTTTTTGCAATAATCTAATTAACAGCCAATTTCCAGTCTTGTCTACTTAGGCCTGAGTTTCTATGGAAACTGGGGTTCTCCTTTATCGTCGACAATGCGATCGTTTAATTTTCTAAAATCAATAACTAATCGCCAGGTTTTATTTTGGCTGTTTTCTGACCCTTTAGGGACAAGAAGAACTGGGCTGGACCACTCGCTGCAGGCTGGTTCAATAATTCCGTCGTGTAATAACTTTTTGACCTGTCTCTCCATTTCACCCCTCTGAGAATACGGTAAACGGTATTGTTTTACATAAACTGGTTCACTATTAGGTTTTAGTTGTATATTTTGCTCATATAAATTACAGGTTGAAAGCTTATCTCCCGGTAACATAAATACGTCAGAAAATTTTGCACATATATTCATAATAGAGGTTTTTTCTTCCTTATTCAAATGACCTAAATTCAATAGAGAAAACATTTCATGTATTCGTTTCGGATCAACTATATCTTTCCCGAAATTACAAATTGAATAGTTATATAAATAATCTGATTCCGGTGTAAAATAACTGAGACTGACCTCATCCTCTCGCGTGTTTAATATTTGTATTGGTATTTTTCCATTTTTAACATTTGCAATTCCACCAGACAAAAATACATCTTCACATAATTCTCTCGGAAAAATCACACATTCGCCTTTCATATCCGTTTTTATATAAAATATTTTTTCACATCTTGGGGGTATGTTTAAATAACTGTTATTAACCTAATTTTCCCATATTTAACTGTAGAGTAACGTTATTCTGACCATTTTGCAAAGTTATATTGTTAGTTTCAAAATCTATTCTGCAATCAAATTTTCGTAAAAAATCTGTGCCTAAAATTCCGGTGGTCGGGGTCGGTAATTGTTTTAAAACATGAAACTTATGTTTAAATTCCAAACCATTTATAGACAAAGTTATGTAAACATATCCCTCCGTTTGTAACCTGCCTCCAATACCATTTATATAAAGTCGATTCTTAATAATGGGTACGTTTAGACTTGTCAGCGCTTCATATTTTATTGCGCTCAGCGTGGCTCCGGTGTCTACTAACCATCTATATTTGGTGCTACCTACCGCGAGCTCTATCGAATTACTAAATTCGCAACTGAAAATATTATTGACGAAAAAATTCTAATGAAGTGGCATTGGTATCTCCTTGTAAATCTTCTGAATTTTGCGTGACGTCATTCGGTTCAGAATTATTTGTATTAAAGAAATTAACTCGATGGTTCTTACTATGAAAATAACCGCGGCGTGTGTAATTATGACCTCTAGTATTAGTTCGAGAAGGTTGGTTTTGCCCTCTCGGCGAATACGAAGTGCGCGATGTATTTGATGGACCGTTGTTGTGTACCGGTCGGTGTTGCTGGGAATGCCCGAAACGTCTGGCACCGTTTCCTCTAAATCTGCCACGGGGGTTTCTATACGTACCTGAATTACCTCGATTCCCAAAATATACTGACTCTTCCTGATTCTGGCGGCTACATGAGGCCTCTTCGTCCTTCGCTCCCCTGATAGCATCCTTCAATGCTGTATAATTACGGGCTGTTAAAATAGTGCTAATTTGGCGATTTCGCAAGCCACTAACGAAACTTTTGATAGCGATTCTTTCGTTTAGCGGGCGTAGTATCTTAAATGCCTTCTGATCGCCATCGGCTTGTGAAATCGTCAAATCGACGAATAATTTTTCTATTTTACTACCGTACTGGTCTAATGAGGATCCGTTTTGTTTTATTTGCACTAACTCATTGTGAATCGCCGTATCCGATTTCTTCGTAAGTAAATGAGTTCGCATATCGTTTAGGAGTTCATCGCACGAGTCATATGATTCTAAAAGTCTCAACTTAGCATTTTGTGTTAGGCGAGTTTTTAATACAAATTTAATTAACATACTCTTACCTTTGTCATCCAGTGTCGAGTTGTACAACTCGATTGCGTCCATCAGGTTCCTCGTGACCTGCTCCTCACCTGTCATCACAGGGAGCATAGACACCGCTGTTTTAAAATTAAAAGTTTCCATTGCAATAGTTTTAACACCTAAATCTACCTTAGAACTTGATTGAGAGCTATAGTCCGTAGAACAAAATGTCTCAATTTGTAAATATACGTCCTTTATAGAATCGCAATATGATTGTATATCAGTTAATGCTTGGCCTATAATTTCTTTATTTTCAATCTGTTTACTCAGGATATTTAAACACACAAAAAATTCCTTTTGTAACTTACAAGCTTCGCTTAATTTTTGTTGTAATATATCCTTTGTCCTTCTAGCATAGCTTAATTTAACTAAACTATCTTTGATATGCTTAAGACCTTCGTATATATTTTTTAAATCACTAGCCATTACAAAATTTAATTAATAAAATTTATTCTGACGATGGACAGAATTATTACAACAAAAGTTAGACATGTTTTAACAAATAATGATAATAGAAAAGAAATAGAGTCATTTCTTACAGCTAATGTTCATAATTAGATATAGCATTTGTTAAAAAAAATATTGAGTACCTCACTGCATCATATCTTCCTATATACCTACGTATTTCACTTCACTCTCACTTTGCACTGTTTTACACTCAACACTTTATTTTCTTAACGTCTCGGTCGCTGCGCCCTCTCGATGGCCATCGTAGTAAACTGTAGGTTCCCGAGGTCCTGGGTTCGATCTTCTGAAGGAGCGTCTCAAATTTTGCACCATACTTTCCTCCCTTATCCACGCCAAATGACATCTTTTGTACATCTTATAACCTGCGTACAACACTCCAATTCCCAGAATTGTGCAAATTACAATGAGCACAACACTTATGGTAGACAGATGGAATTTTAGCTCGGAAGCCGTGTTTGAACCCAACGCATTTTGGGTAATAATTACGTCTTCTTTCTCGACGGTAGAGCGACACATATTTCACTTTTTTTTTTATTTACAGGCGAGATTCGAATTTAAATACTAGTCCATAAAATCACGCGTAACGCGACACGACCGAACTCAACCAGAACGCCGTACATGGCAGGGTCGCCATATAAGGTTGGGTGTTCGCGATGCGAAGATAAACTACATAACTCCTTGAGTAACTATTTATTACTGCCCCTTAGTCAGAGATACACCAATTAATATATATGTAACTATGGGTACTACAGGTTTATGTAGACAATTTATATGTAGCCAGATATTATTAGATTGTTTTCTTATAATTCTGCTTCCAGGGCATTTAACAGCATTTCATCAAAGATTCATCGAATCGTTACTATCGACATAAAGGTCCATTCCGTATGAATATCATCAAATCTTACAGGTACAGTTATTCTGCCAGAAACTTCTAGTTTACCATTACCTTTTTTTTCTTTGTCGTAATGAAATCGATAACTATGTAAGGTTGATTATAAAAGAAAAAATAATTATATTCAATGTTTTTCATTAAAACAAGGTAAACAAAAGTATTTTTGACACTCAGTTCATTTCGTGTTTTTTTTTACCTTTTTTTAAAATGAAAGCTCCATTATTACTTTCCTCCACCACTTCACTCCTTTTATTAACGTTGTATAATAAGATGACATTTGGTCACTGTAATCTATTACTTTTTTAGTTTTATTGTTCATGAGAACACGTCCTGGTTTCTTAATAGGTTCGTTCACACCTCGCTTTCTTTTTCCTGTATATATTAGTTTATCATCATGATTTTTGCACGTAGTTAATATTAAAGATATTATTATATCTTTTATCAACCCATTTCAATACTTTTACTCTTTTCTTGTTCTTTTTCCAACAATCTGGCCTTTCTTTAGTTTTTATAGAGTAACTAACTTTGGTAAATGTTTTCTCCTTATGTTTAAAGTTCCACATATGAAGGACTTTCACACATCGAAGTTTTCGATCTTTTTTCGGCACCTTTTCTTTGAAGACATTTCGACGGACGTGTGCGTTTTATCGACTGCGAACACAACACTGGCCACGTGAAGCTAGCGCAGGTTGCGGTACAAGGTGCGGGGTACAAACTGCTATCAAAAGGGCCAGAACTTTGATTAGCTAAAATAAAAAAATACCAAAATTTTTATATTTTAAAATCTCCAATTTCATAGGTAAAGACCTAATTCGACCTCGTATTAATATAGTATCCTGTTGGGTTGGCATGAGTTCACTAACCACTTCCAGATTGTTAGATATTTCTACCAGGAATGACCCATGTTGCATAATATGTTCCCCATAATAACTTCTTGCTTGTTTAATGTGATAAATTCCCAATCCAAAAGTTATCAACTCTGACATGGTCATTACAGGGAAAATATCTAACTCTGAAAGTTGGATATCTACAATACGCTTGACAATAATATTTGGGCTTTCAGTCTGTCTGTAATAACTGGATGGAAGGCAAATCATCCATCAGGTGGGTGACAGCTGTATTAAAATATTCTTGTCTAAATAGTTTAAAATCTCTTTTGAATCTACCATTCACTATTTCCACCACCCATCTGCATAATGTGACACACCTAGGTTTATTATTGGCCTTAAAGGTTGGCGACTATCGTTCTCCTCCCTCTTTTGATTCTGGTTTATGTATTTCCTACCCCAACCCATTTAAAAATGGAATGGCATCACGAAATTTTCGATCCAAAATAAAGGCATCACATGGTGAGACATGGTGTATCTCAACTCCCCATTTTCATTTTGGAACAGAGCTTTCATGATGCTTGCATCAGACTCCGTGGCTGCGTATGGGCCAGATACATCTAGGATGTGTCCATCAGTAGGTACCATTAAAAATGGTTTAACTAGATTGCGGTATTTGTGCAAGCTGTAGGATATTTTTTTGAAAGAGGTAATTAGAGGATTTTGAACATATACATAAGTTCCGTCACAAATAACAATTGCTTTTCTCTCCTCTCTTTTGTCCAAATAGACCTTCGGGTATTAAAAGATTTGTATTTAAAAATTCTTCCCTCGATATATGGCTTATGACTAAGTGTAAGCGTACAAATAATCTTAATAGTGCTTCTCTGGCCACTTTTAATAATGTTGATACTGAGGCTTTAGTAATGCTCAAGAGAGAGGAAATGCTTTCATGGAAGTTCCCTGTTCGAATTTTTATGAAATAAATTCCCAATGCAGTTTTTCGGGATTTGCATGTTACTGCTGAGCTTATAATATTTAATATACAGTATGTCCCGTAAGTAGTGGCTCAGCCGTAAAGGTAAATAAAAGTGTCACCGTTTTGACATTTTTTTCCTAAGAGCTTTCATTTGAAAACTAACAACAACAACAACAGCAACTATTTAGTTGCTTTATAATTATTTATATGTAATTTTGTTGACATTATTAGTTTGTTTTTGATTTTCTTCAACACAACTTTGTTGAGAGGCGGTTGAAAAAAATATGTCAAAAAGTGACCTTCTGATATATTCATAATAATTCCAAAAACTTGCTGAGCAAAATAAGTAAGGAAGTTGAAAAAGCAATAAAAAGTGAAATGCGGGAACTCAACGAGTCTTTGCAGTTTCATAGTGCTAAGCTAGAAGAGGTGGTCGAGTGTATAGATGCATTTAAACAAACCATTAAAGTCTTGGAACGGAAAAATTTAGAACTTACTAATAAGAATAACAACCTGGAAACGCGGGTAGGTGCCCTTGAACAACAACTGCAAGAAATCGAGCAAGAAAAGCTTACAAATTGCATAGAAATATCAAATGTTCCCTGCCAGCCCACAGACAATGTCAAAAAATTGGTGGAAAGTGTTGCTCTGAAACTCCAACAACCCCTCGAAGGAATAAAAAGTGTTCGCAAACTTCCCGGGAAAAAAGACCAACCAGCGAACATAAGAGTAGAACTTCAAGACGAGTCTTCACAAGAGAAATGGATATCAGCAGCAAAATCCACTAAGACTACCGTAGCAGATATCTACCCTACAGAAATGAAAAACAATAGTGTCGTGTACATCAGAGAAGCAATGACAAAAAATAATAAAACTATATTGTGGCAGGCGAAGCAGGAGTTAAAAAATTATCAGAATTATAAGTATGTATGGTTTAAGAAGGGATATGTAAAGGCACGTAAGGATGACGGTTCAAAAATCTACACACTGAAAACCCTGCATGACCTAAATGTTCTAACTAAGCTTTCTTAATTTAGTATTTATACACCTAGTCGTAAAGTCTCAAACTAATTTTAATAACACTGGAAGTATGTTACATGAAATTTGTGAGATATCTGACTGTTTAAATATAAACCAATTTCTAAGTAATATTCCTAATTTACATGTAAAGGAGGTGGCCAACATGTACCCCGGAAATGGTTAAAATACTCTTATTTGTACAAGGTTTTAGTCACTTGAAAAGACATGTTTTCCATTTATTAAAACATAACTAGAATTTTAATTTTCTTCTGAACTCCGCCATTAGTAGTCATAATAAATTAACAATAAAAATAAGTTGTATAATCTTCTACTTCCTCCATTGCTATTATAGATTAAGAGCCCAGGGCCGCCAGACATCACTTATTTTCTGACGGATGAAATGTGGACGATTGAGTAGTGTTAGTATGTACTATGATCGTATGCCTGCTTGCTAGCTTGGAAAAACGGCCAATTTCCAGGTATGAGGTGATCAAGGTACAAAAAATCATTACTAAGTTCACGTATTTTCTCATGGCTGATTTTCACGTATGTTCTAGATAATATAGTTAGAAATAAGTTGTCAATACTCCCAGACACATTCCGTGGGCCATTTTGCTTTACGGACACCTTGAACCTGCCAAAATAATGAGTTAAGTTCACGTATTTTCAGACAACTATTTAAACTTCTTTTCGATTATTAACCACGATTGTTATTTTCACAACAAATCAATTTATCAATGGACTGTAGGTATAAATATTTCAGGCGTATTTAAAAAATCGGAGCTATCTACAGAATAATTTACAGTTTATTTACACTTCTCTGTATCGAAGCAACTGCTCAAAATGGAGTCCGCTGCGTTCAATACACAAACGTCCACGTTTAACACAATTGTCTTTTAATTTTCTTAATGTGTCTCTATCACTTTTCACTTTATGAAAAGCGTCCACTATCGCAATGCGTAAATCATCACGGCTTTCATATTCACGTGTATAAACAAGTCGTTTTATTTCCGACCATAAGAAAAATCCAGGGGCGTTAAGTCCGGGCTTCTAGGTGGCCAAGGCACAGGCCCTCCTCGACCTATCCACCGATCACTAAACTCATTGTCCAGGTATGCACGCACTACATTCGCGTAATGAGCGGGACAGCCGTCGTGTTGGTAGTACATACCTCTCGAGTAAGCTAATGGCACATCGTCTACTAACTCAGATATTACTGTCCTTAACATCTCTAAGTACGAGTTGCCGGTTAGATGACCTTTAATAAAAATAGGCCCTATTAATTGGTCGTTAATAATACCGGCCCAAACGTTCACACTGAAACGAACCTGGTAATGGTGTTCTCGTATCAAGTGGGGATTAATTAGAGCCCAGTAATGCTCATTGTGCACATTGTATAATCCAACTCGAGTAAACAGTGACTCGTCCGTCCAGAGTATGTTGGCGTTTGCATTATTTAACAACCACTGGCAAAAGGCGATTCTTGCCGGTGCGTCACTGTTGTTTATTACGTGAGCCTTACGAAAATAATACGGATGTAATCCTTGTGTACGTAATATCTTCCATACGAAGTTTTGGCTAACATCGAATCCTCGTGCTACCATCCTTGTGCTCCGCCGGGGATCGCGCTCGAAGTACTCAACAATATTTTCTTCAAACTCCGGCGAATAATAATTTAAACGTCCTTGACCTTGCGCATGAGTAGGCGCACGAAATTGTCCGTGGTCGAGAAGACGTTGGGTTGCAGCCAAGATGGTAGGTGTAGAGGGAATTTGAGGGCTTTCAATTCCACGTAGCCGTAGTGCACTTAAATGCTCCGGCCGGGAATACAAACGCCGGGCCTCTTCCAAGTTGTAGTTGGCGGTAGCATACACCTGTACCATTGCCAAGTACTCCACGTTTGCAAATTCGTACTGTCGACTCATTTTGGCGGTAATCAATGTAACATGCCGTCACGATGTTATGGTGTTACTGACCTACTTAAAGCAAGGTCCAAGGACGCCTGACGATTACAGGCGAGTCCCGCGCATGCGCCTACGGGCATACGACTCAGTGCAATGCCGTCTTTGGTTGGACGACTCCGGCGCAACTCAGTCGCGCAAGTCAGTTGTTTTTATTGGCGAATACGATTTTATGTGACTCGATATTAAAACACATAGTATTTCTATTTGTAGTATGTATCTACGTGTGATTGAATGTGTGTGGAACCGGATACCCGATATCACCCCGTCCGGTCGTACCCCACAGGTGCCTTTTTTTTTAAATACTACTTGCCAAAATAGTATGCTTAGACTCACAGCAACAATTAATGCAGTTTTTTTAGCTCAAATAACCAAGAAGTTATGTAAAGAATGTAATATGATTGTACATTGCCAAAACAAATGAGAATACGTCAAAAATAACAAGATATTAGATAACTTACTTATTTTTTAAATTTTTTCGTATACACGCACGCGATGAGATTAGCGCGTAACGGTTGACTATTTAGAACGAGACAGCTATATGTCTACTAGTGAAATAGCAGCTATCTGTTTTCACCCCCTGTCCGGTCTCTCCCCACATTCCCTTATAGTCCAACCTCGTCCCTTTCCCCTTCAGTTTTCATCAGGACGTCTAGTATGAACCAGTTGTTTATGTTGACTCCAGAAATCAATGGTGTCAGTTTCCGATTCCGAGGAGTTCGTTGATGGTCACGCGTTGTTATTTGCGTTTACTTTCTTTCGGATGAACGAAATTGCACGAGCATTGGGATCTGTAATGTGGATGTTTTTGAATCTTGGAGATAGCCAAAATGCGATTTTGGTCTACTGATCGAAATCGATCGTTAAATTCTTTAATGACGCGCTCTTATCAATGTTCATTTATTCACTTTGTCTTCGCCTTGAGCCTTAACGCTCTTAGTATACCTACACGTTCGGCTGCGAGTCTTTGCGAAATAATTGCGGTAGCGAAACATCTACGGAACGTTAGTACACTGCAGTTCTTTCGCAAGGAAATGTCATTGTAGCTTTCGTGGGCTGTAGGTGCAGACGTCGTTTCAGAATGTCATCTGAGTCGTCCCAGTCGTCGCTTTCAGATTCTGAAGAGGAAGAATTGTTGTTGCTGGCGTCGGTATTAAAGAGAAAGCGTAGAATTTGGGTGCATGAAATAAATCAGAAACGAAGAAAACTCGGAGAAAATAAGCTATGCTTAGAACTTCAATCACATGAAGATCGTTTCTATACGTATTTCAGAATGAAGCCGGAAACTTTTGAATATTTACACAATCTTCTTGAACGTCATATCAAAAAGAAAAATACAAACTACAGGATGGCTATTTCAACAAAAGAAAGACTGGCACTTTGTTTAAGGTACCTAAGTATTTATTAAATGTTAATGTGTTCATTTTACCACATTCCAATTACAAATATATTCTTGTATATTTTTAAGTTGTCGTGTTCTTTGTATCTGTCTTTTTGGTACTTGGGTGTTTGTATTGCTAACAGTCGAGACCGATTGGGTTTGTATATTGGGTGAGTGTATTTGTGCAATGGTTGAGTTTGTATTTATGAAAGTCGGGACCGAATGTGTTTGTGTACTAGGTATGTGTATTTGTGCACTTGTTGAAATATTTTGGGAGTCTGTATTGTCAATAGTGGGGATCGTATGTATTTGTGTATTGGGTGAGTGTATTTGTGCAATGGTTAAAAAGTTTTGAGAGTTTCTGTTTATTAAAGTCGGGACCGAATGTGTTGGTGTATTAGGTATGTGTATTTGTGCAATTGTTGAAACATTTTGGGAGTCTGTATTGTGAATAGGGGGCATCGTATGTATTTGTGTAATGGGTGAGTGTATTTGTGTAATGGGTGAGTGTGTTTGTGTATTGGGTGAGTGTATTTGTGTAATTTCTGTATGATATGATGGCTGTTCTGCAGATTGCATTGGGGTTGACATGTTCAAGTCTTCATCAATGTAGTAAAGATTGCTAGTACTGCAGGATGAAGAATTACTTAAATTAGAATTTAGCCGGCTATACTCTGCCATCTATCTTAATTTGTACCTTGAACATAAAGGAGATGAATAAATACTAGGAACATTACATTTCTTACTTTGTACCCTTCCTCTTAGATGTAATATGTTCTGATAAAAACTAATTTTTCGAAATAGACATGATTTGTCCATTTGTTGGTTATTGTGAATAAGTATTTACAGCTCCCAATTTCACCATCCTTCCTAAGATCACTGTACCTAAACATATTAATCCTAATAAATATAACACAAATCGTAAACTTGTTAAATAAATAATAAATTTCATCCACATAACCTCACCACACAACAACTTATTTGCTCCGTATCAAATTTATCGCTGTAGCTATGTTCCATTAATTTATATTGCCTGTTTTCTCGCTTAAAAATAACAACAACATAATAATATGATTGAGAAATAAAATAATTATTGAATCAATTAATATCAATAATGTACATTAAACAAACAACTAAAACAGCTATCTATAGCACGATAGCAAGTTAACTACAGTATAACACCACTATTTTAATTGTAGCTTGATATTAATGCAACTAGATAGATGTCTTATTCTCAATTTGGTTGGTTTTTCTAACGAGACTTAACTTAAGTGAGATAACGTGGAAATAAGCGAGCCACGATTTGAGACTCGCACTCGCAACTTTTCGATACTCGCGTCATTTTGATGACATGCTGGTGAAGTCGTCGATACAATTTTGGTACAACTCGCACTAATCACACTGATTTAAGTTCATGATGTCGATTGAGTCTTTTTTCTAAATTAGTTAAACGCGATAGCGTATGAGTATAAGATTCACCTAAATGACGGTCGCAATCCTATAAGAGGATAGGAACGACATATCGCCCGTTAGGTTCCCAATAAGTTAAATCAGTGTACATCCACTCACAGATATCATCCTCGGGTGCGTTTATAGATACGCGCGGTGGCTCTTCCACTTCCCAGAATTTTTTAATTTGATCGTCAAGCTTGCACGTGGTAGCCACTAGAGAAGGCGCGGTATTTAAAGGTAATGAATTAAAATGAACTACCCCGGTAAGAATACCGGTACTGTCACTGCTCTATTCAATAAAATCTCGCGTACGGTATACAGGAAAGATATTGCCGTGTGAACGTAGCCTGTTTTGACTCGGTTTGCTGGCCAAACGGCCGATGCACTATTTATGTACGTCGTAATGTAAATCGTCAAACTAACTGTGTTTTAATCAATGGTCTAAAGAAAGAAGTTCGATAATGCCGTTAGTAATGTTAATATAACACAATAAATATCGTGAAAGTTGTAATTAACCAGGCTAGACTTTGTAAAAAAATATGTTAAATATAATACTGCTAAATTACGATGACTTATGTATTCGTATAGGGGCCGTCCATTAATCACGTGATCTTTTTTTAGCATTTTTTAACCCCCCCCCCCTCCCCCCTTGGTGATATGTAGTGAGGTTTAAGACTAACCCCCCCCCCCCTCCCCCAACATCACGTGTATTTTTCCTTTCTTATACTCTGCAAAAAGGTCTTTATACAGATCACCTACTTTCGACATTGTTTTAATCCAAAACATGCCGAGCCGGGTAGTCGGTGGCGGCGCGTGAGGCTTCGTTCGTTGCCTGGCAACGGCAAGTCAAAGTCACACTACACGCTGCTTTTCTATTTAAAAATCGCGCGTTTGACGAAAAAATAAATACACGTGATATCTTACTACACCCCCCCCCCCCTCCCCCCTCGTGATATTTTCGTGATTTTTGTTACCCCCTTTCAAGCCTCACGTGATTAATGGACGGCCCCATAGGTGACACTTTATGACCTCCTTTATTTGGGTGGGTTATACTAGTAAAAAGCTAATATTTCGCAAATCTCAGAGTTTTCTTACGAATTGAACCTGAGCATGACCGAAACAACTAATCTATAGGTATCCGGCTCGAAGGACCCAATTTTATTTTAAGATATGTGCCCGCCAAGTAATCGTTGATTCACGGTCCAGGCTTGAGGATGTCAGATTTAAAAGGAAAAGTACTCACAGTTACAGGATAACAGGAAAACAACACAATATACACTGCGTTAAGGTTTTCTTCCTTGGATTAGGGTTTTATTGACTTTCCCCGCGCGGTTGAGATTTCTTGCCGGCCGGCGCAACAGTTGACTTCGAACTGCTTTGGCGACATTTGACATTTTATACATATATGTCAGTCACTGTCGTTGAGTTCTGGCAGCTCTGACAGGCGGCGAAATGATGACGAGTGATTTCTGAAAGGGAGCAAGGAGAAGGACAAAGGACGGATAATGTCATCAGTTCTTACCAGAATCCAAAACTCGGTTAACGAGTTAGGAGACTGGTTTAAGAAGTGGCGCATCGAGGTCAATGCGGACAAAAGCGCCGCAGTTCGATTCTCGCATAAGCGACGACTCTTGAGAGATACTCTCATCCGCTTCTTGGGAATCCCCGTTCCATGGAGGTCTCAAACAAAATATCTAGGTATAACCTTAGACTCTAGACTCACCTTTAGGCCCCTTATTAGCAAGATGACTAGTACAGCCCGTAATAATATGAGCCGACTTAACGTTATGTTGGGAAGGAAAAGTAAAATGCCCCTTAGGAGCAAGCGAACGCTCTTCAAGGTTTGCATTCGACCGGTATTACTCTATGCCGCCCCTGTCTTCGCACATGCGGCTTCTAACATTACGTACAAGCTCCAAATAGTCCAAAACTTGTTCTGTTGCAGGGCGATCGACGCATACTGGTGCGTCTGCACCGGGACTTAGGGCTCCCCACAATTCTGTTGTATTTTTGTATTAAAAATAGTAAAGAGAAGAGAAAAACGTTGTTGATGATTTGAAGTTTATTTTTGAAGTGTAAATAAAAGGAACATAGAAAAAGGAGACAAGTTTTGATTAAATATAGAACGAAATATAACAAACCAGTATTACAACATCCACCCTTAATCAAAACTCTACTTAGATCTAAGCCTATATCGCTGATACATTTCAAATGTGCGGTCTTACCTAGGCACTTCAGTTAAAACATCAGCTAACATATTACTGGACTTAGTATACTTAAGGTTTATCACATTATCAGATACTTTTTCTCGAATAAAATGATATTTCGTATCAATGTGCTTAGTTCTCCCATGATGCATGGGGTTATAGGCCAAGTTTTGTGCACTCTGACTATCGCTATGTATTGTAACGCTAGTTAACTGGTTGTTGCATACCTCATAGATAAACCGTCGCAAATAAATTTCTTCTTTCGCAGCATCAGTTAAAGCCATGTACTCAGCTTCCGTCGAAGTTAGTGCAACTGTGGGTTGTTTCCTAGATGCCCACGACACTGGACCATCAGTCAACTTGAAACAATATCCCGTATACGATCGTCTATCTTCAGTGCAATTCGCCCAATCCGCATCAGTATACCCGACAAGGGGTTTTCCGGTCTTCCTATAAGTAACGGAATAATTAATAGTGCCCTTAAGATATTGCAATACTCGCTTAGCTGCCACCCAATGACAATGGTCAAATTTACTATTAAATTGACTTAGCTTGCAGCAAACGAAATATCCGGTCGAGTATTTATAGCAAGATACATTAAACATCCTATGATATTCTGGTAAGGATATTCCATCGAATCCTTCCTGTAGAATTTGTAGCGTTCACTTTACTGTGTGCGAGGGGCGTACTGTACTTTTTTGCATTTTCCATGTTGAACTTTTTCAATAAATATTCGATATAGGAACGTTGGTTTATACGAATTTCTCCTTCACTGCGAGTAATATTTAAACCTAAATAATAATTTAAAATTCCTAAATCTTTCAACGAAAAATGCTTTTCCAAATCCGATTTGACACTGTCAAATGTCATATCATTTGAGAAAAATTTTATAATACCGTCAACAAATACAGTCATTATGACCAACTCGGAACCAAAAAGTTTTTTATAAACACATGGTTCTGTTGGCAATCTATTGAAACCTATTTTACATAAAGTTTCATTTAATTTCATATTCCATGCCCGAGGAGCTTGTTTGAGTCCATAAAGCGATCTTTGCAGTAAACACACCTTATCTTCATGGCCTTTCTTCACAAACCCTTGAGCCTGGTACATGTAGACCTCCTCATGAATATCACCATATAGGAATGCGGTGTTTACATCCAAATGACGCATTTTTAGATTCATTTCCGCAGCAATTGCAAACAAAGTACGTAGAGACGAATGCCTGACCACCGGAGAAAAGGTTTCATGGTAATCTACACCAGCTACTTGGTTAAAACCTTTTATCAAAAGTCTAGCCTTGTATTTTGTAACGTTGCCATGTGCGTCCGTCTTCAGTTTGTAAACCCATTTGCATGGAATAATCTTCTTATTAGGTTTATCAACGAGTTTCCACGTATTCAAACTCGTCAGCGAATCGTACTAATCTTGCATAGCCAACTTCCATTTGTCAGCATCATCAAGCTCGACATACTTCCGCATACATTTTAGGCTCATTTTCTTCAGTCAAAGTATGATAAGAGAAATAATCAGGAGGTTTCCGCTCTCTCACAGAATATCTTCGATCTTCCATTATCTGTTCATCCATTACACGTGAATCTGAATTTTCAGGTAGAACATCTGTAGAAGCATCTTGAAAATCTTCTACTGTATCCATTTCTATAGTCTTCAGAGGTAACTCCATCTCTTTATCAATTTGTTCACTTTCCTGACTTACATTATCCAACAACAATAACGTAGGAGGTGCAGGGACTGGAACAGCTCTAGATGTACTGGGTTCCTCACAAGATTTATTTCTTTAAACTATTGAAGCAATCTTCGAAAAAAGTTACGTCACGTGCTTTAATTAATAGCTTCGGGCATTGAAGATCCCTAAACAAATAATTATTTGGTTGATCCGAATAACCAACAAAAATAGACTGTATCGCTTTCATATCTAATTTCTTCCTTTGACAGTCAGCAACATAAATCAAAGCTCTACATCCGAAAACAAGATGGCTTAAATTAGGCTTAAAGCCATACCATTTTTCGAAAGGTGTTAAACAGCCTAAGGCACGGTGCGGGGACCTATTTTTCAAATAAACAGACGTTTGTATAAGGGCTCCCACACAAAACTGCGATGCGATGCGATGCGAATTCGCATCGCAGGAAGTTGCGATGCGAATTTCTGCGATACGATTTAGTGCGGCAAACCGTTTGGTAGGGCGACCATTCCTTCAAGTGTAGTCAGCCGTACTGGACGTGTTTTTAGGAAGCGTAAGATGGATTGCAAAAAGATTATTGCACTGCTGTTATTGTTAAATAGATATAAAAGAAAAAGAAGATTCTGGGTTCATCCATTTATTACGATTATGAACTCTGATGGGAACTATTTTACTCAAAAGTACTATGCGTTGAGAACTGAAGAAGATAAATTTTTTGATTATTTTAGAATGAGCATATCTTCATTTGAAGAGCTTTTGAGTTTATTATCACCATGCCTTCAAAAACGATCGTACAAGGGAAGAATTCCTGTTATGCCTTTGGAAATGCTGGGACTGACTATCAGGTAAAGTAAAACAAAATTTATTTATTGACATTTTAATTGTTTTTTTGCGAAAAATCAAATTTGTGATTATCAGCAGATAATAGTAATTAATATTATGTGAAATCAAACTCTTCTTCCGTCGACAAAGCGCTATAGGTAGAATAATTATCACTAGGTGAATTAATTTGATCTTCCCCTGCGTTTGATGATTGTTCGTGTGATAAATGTGGAATTGGTGTTTGGTCTGCATTTGATGATTGTTCGTGTGATAAATGTGGGCGTGTCAGTGGTGTTTGGTTTGCAAAATGTTGAGTTTGATAGCCTGTGTAGCTCTGGTAGTTGCCAGGCTGATAGGAGGAACTATAAGGTGGGTAGCCTTGATATGCCGGTTGAAGTAAGTCTATTAAAGTTTGGAGGACACGACTTTGAAAAATAAGTGTTTTGTTCTCATCCAATTTTTCCAGAGACGGTAGAATTCCCTCAAAAAAGACAAGTGCCTGTTTTCCGGTTCCTTTATAATGTTAATAATTTCATCTTCAAACTCGTTGGCCTTTCTTTTTCGCGGCTTCTGCTGGTATCGTCTTGGAGATTTTTCAGATCTTGCTTGATTCTCTTGTCCAGGTGGTGCTTGCATTTCCGTTTCATTAATGCTATCTGTTGTCTCATTTTGTAAATTTTTTTTAAGAAATAATAACTGCTTGTATAGATGGTATTCTTTGGTAGATTTTGCTCCTGTTCCAGATCGCTTTTCGTCTTTAAGTTTCTTTACGTACTTTTTGAAGGTATCGTTGATCCCTCTCCATTTTTTTAATACTTCATTACCTGTAAATTATACAAAATTAATCAATAAAAATACATTAATGTAGGGCTATCCCTATGAAATTAAATATAAAGAAACCATTCATATTTTTAAAAATATTTTATGTATGTATTTAATGTCATATTAGGGTAAATTTTTAATTGTCTCCACTATTTTTTGTTAAATTTTCTATTTTAATTTCAGATTTTTAGCAACCGGAGAAGAATTCAACGATATGCATTTAAACTATTATAGAGGTGCAAGTACAATAGCGAAAACAATACGATTGGTGTGTAACGCAATATGGGATCGCTGTTTACGTCAAAACATGCATGAAATAACTGATGAATTATGAACGGATGATTGTTGGTTGCTATTGGTTACATATTGTTTGTGTCAGTATTGTATGTGTCAACAGAGGGCACGTCAATTATTATTCCGTGGTTCAGTGATAAAGAAATATCTTCTCCGTTAAATATTTGCCGGCACCGGGATATTTGCCGGCACGGTTACAGTATCTCCGAAAAATGTCTTCGAGTTCGTTCAACTTGGAGAAGTTGACGGGACGAGCGAATTTCTCGTCATGGAAATTTGGTGTGAAAACGTATCTACAGCACGAGGATTTGTGGGATTGCGTAGAACGTCCGGACGGCACCAAACCAGATTTAAGTTAGGACGTCAAAGCCCGAACAAAAATCATCCTTCTTCTCGACCCCGTGAACTACGTGCATGTTCAAGATGCTGAGACCCCGAAGGATGTATGGATGAATCTTGAGAAAGCCTTTGACGACAATGGCTTGACTAGAAGAGTAGGACTATTGAAAGACTTGGTCACAACAACGTTAGAAGGATGTGGCAATAGTATTGAAGAATACGTGAACAAAATAATGAGCACCGCACACAAGTTGCGCAGTATCAACTTTCAGATTGAAGACGAGTGGATTGGTACATTGATGTTGGTCGGACTCCCCGATACTTACAGGCCAATGATTATGGCTTTAGAGAGCTCTGGAATACCCATCACTGCGGACGCTATAAAGACAAAACTAATCCAGGAGGTTAAGAGCATAGAGCCTTCAGCTTTTTATACTAACAAAAAAAACGTGTAGGTCTTCACCGGGCCAAGGCCCTCGCTGCTTCAACTGTAATAAACATGGGCATATAAGCCGATATTGCACAGCTCCGAGAAAGCCCAGTACTAAAGATGATGTAAAAGGTCAAAAGTGTAAGAAATCTAATACCTTTATTGCAGCCATTTCAGCGTTCTCGGAAAACACTGTGGTCAAGAACATCAGCACAGACAGTCTATGATGGCAGACTGTCTCACCGAGCCGAAGCATCATAAGTTCCTGGAAGCATGGGCTTGCGTTCAAGGGAGGATGATGAATTATGAACGCAGCCAGCTTCAAATAAAGAACACATAGCTGTCTATTTAATGTGACAGAATATTTTCACAGTTGACTTTTACACTGCTCTTTGCTATGATTCTGTAATTTTGTACTCCATATACAAGTTTTATATCACGCACAGTTTTATTTATGTAGTAAGCTTCCTATTCCCTATATATCAGTTTCATTAATAACACAACAGCTGTTTGAAGAAATTAGTGCAGATTTTGACAAGAAAGCCAATTTCCCTAACTGTTTAGGAGCCATTGACGGCAAACATATTCGTATCCGTAGTCCCGCAAATAGTGGATCACTGTTTTACAATTACAAAGGTTATAATTCAATTGTTTTGTTGGCTATTACTGACTCTAAATACAGATTCATCTACGTGGATATAGGAGCATATGGAAAGGAAAGCGACTCCACGATTTTCCACAACTCGAAACTTTATGACTCACTGATGATAGGTAGCTTGCCCATACCAATATCGAAGCCGTTGCCAGGCTTTCAAGAACCGGTCACGTTTGTTTTCATAGGAGACGAAGCTTTTTCTATTTCAAATAACGTTATGCGCCCTTATTCTGGCAAGCATTTAACCGTTAAACAAAGAATATTTAACTACCGTTTGAGTAGGGCGAGGCGATATGTCGAGTGTGCTTTCGGCATACTAGCCAACAAATGGCGAGTATTTCATCGACCCCTTAACGTCTCAATTGATTTTGCAGTCGATATTGTCAAAGCTTGTTGTATATTACACAACTTTGTACTAAACCGCGATGGATTACAATCCCCCGTAGAAATGATCATAGATGATTCTGAACTACAAAGCCTACAGACGTTGAATGCAAGAATAATGAGTGCAAATGTAATAACAGACAAGTTTTCGAATTATTTTTCTAGTGTCTTTGGAGCCTTGAAGTGGCAATTAAAAAAAATTTGAAATTATAGAAGCACTTGCTTAGTTCTAAATACAGTACGTCCGAAATAACTTGGCAAGCCTGAACATAGGCTCTGCGAACTTTAGCGCATGTACACTCGTAAAAAAACTGTTATTGACATTTATTTTTTTAAACCAAAATACGAATAAAAATGTACTTGACGGCGCCACCATCAATGTTTTGTAAAAAACAGCGTTTAACGGGCAATTCGAGCGATCGAGTGATGTGTCACTCGATTCATACCACAGATTCCTATATAAAGCAGCGCACGCGCACAACCCGGGATTCGTTCATCGACCGTTGCCCAGTGCACACTTTACGTAGTTACCGAGTAGTTTTGTTACCGAGTATCAGACAACTATGCGAGACAATCAGTTCTAATCGCGTATTTAATTATAACTAGTGTAAGACCTGTTTTAAAATGAGTTTCTGACTAAAGTGATTTAAACGTCCACTGTTGCTATTAATTCCCGAACCACCACCCCACCAGTCCTATTCGCCTATATACTAATACAGGGACCAAGTACCAATAAAATAAATATTTAAACACTTTGAGACAGAAAGCTACAAAAATAACTTCTGAATTAAAGAAAAAAACCTAACACTACACAAAAAACTTAACAATTTAATAATAACAACCAACGAAAACTTTTGTCACTGTCTGTGCTCAAGACAGAGATAGCAACACGAAAATGACATCTTTGCTAACGTGTGAGTGAGTATATTACCGGGACGCGAACATTGCCGAATAAGCACGAAGCTTTACGAAGTTACTAAAGAGAGATGTCCAATACGCGTGTCTGAGGGTGTTGTTTAATCGATTTTTCTTCAAATCGATTTAAATTAAGTAATAAAAATATATTTATATTCAATTTTCTATGGTGGTTTAAAACATTCTCAAACAGTCGTTATTTGTATAGAGGCTTATAAATAATTGATATTTAACTAAATCATGTTTTTCAACCTAGAAAATAAAATTTTATTAGTTTTTTTTTTATTAAAGTCGAAATCCCGTTTACTAACGATAACATTAACTATGTTTGTAAATCGATTTCGTTCAATATCTCGTTTAAACAAAAATTAATAAATTCCAAATCGATTAAAATCGATTGCGATATTTGATTGAATAAAGGGTATGCCACCATTTGGTTCCAAAAAAACGTTCGTGCGCAGCCTTCTGCGCGTAGTTCGGGCTTACCAAGTTATTTCGGACGTACTGTAGATATACAGTAGGTACTTCAAGATAAATAATGGTGTTTGCGCAGGATTGCGATTTATTTAGACGTTGAAATTAAATGTAAAATTCTTCGTTGTATGCGTTTATTACAGAACTGGGTTAGTAATATACAATATTTAAAAATTTGATGCGCGTATAAGTGATCGTTATGCCGTCTAATGATCTAATGTAACCTTATCGAGGGAAAATATACGTTTCATGAAATTTAAAATTTGCGCCAATCACGATGAAGCCTCTGCCACAGACTAAGACAAACAAAATAATTGTCAGTCATTTATAAGAAAATCAAAATAGGTCAGAAACACGACATTAGTCGATGCTCATTATTTACCTTGTCGTACACTTTATTCCACTGAATTACATTTATTCATAGAAGTACGAATAGCGCGCCAGATTCTGGAAGCCCTCTTACACGCGCGCACGCTATTTAATTCATACTTATATGCATTGATTGTATTGTTGTAGAAATAAAAGTACTTACCAAGTTTTGTTTTTTCACTGTTTTCTTTGTCTTGGAAATTTGGAAACAAACTTTCACAGACGCTCTTCCACGCATCTTGCTTAATAAATTTATTTTTATAATGTTCATCACTTGTGTCCCAAAGGACGGGACGCTCCTCAATTAAAGATATTAAAAAATCTATATCATATTCCGCCATTTTTTTATAAACAAAGAAGGCGGCGCTGGCGCCGTGCGTCTTTCTCTAAAAGGCCCTACTCACGGTTCAACACAACCCACAATCTGCTGACACAATTTGTTGAAGTCGCGATTGAGCGTTCTCTACTCACGATTCATCCAACCCACAATCTGCTGACACAATTTCATTCCGCGATTGCTTGCCACAACGTGTGCACGTCACGTTCGTATTAGACATGGGTCCGCCGAAACTAACAAAATTTCAAAAAGCAGGTGTTGCACTTACTGTAGCATCGTTATGTGTATCCAGAGAGCGACGTCAAAAACGATACTGGGTAAAAAAGTGGCTGTTATTAAGAAAGAAAATCTCGCATATGTCGATTATGTATTATTTGGAACCAGAAGATTTTTTAAATTTTCTAAGAATGGGTTCAGACAGTTTTGAAGAATTGCTCAGAATGGTAACTCCGTTAATCAAAAAACAAGATACAGTGATGCGCGAAAGCATAACTCCAAAAGAACGATTGGTTTTAACCCTGAGATTTTTAGCTACCGGGCAAACTTACGAAGATTTAAAATTTTCTTCCATAATATCGCCACAAATTTTATCAAAAATTATTCCTGAGACGTGCTGGGCGATTTACAGATGTTTACGACATTACATTAAGGTAAGTACAAATAAAAATTATAAGGATTTAAGTAAGTATTTTTGAATGTCAAAATACAAAAAAGTTACAATAATTAAGTTATATTAATTTTTACTATTACCTTTATTTTTTACGATTGATAATAATGAAATCTTTCATATCGATACCATTTCCTTCGCAAATCACAGTTTGATCATTTAAAAAACTGACGTTAGGAGAATCTGCTGACGGCAATGAACAGTTTAGCTCAGAGGATTCTGTTTGGGTTTGAGGTTCTGACTGATGTTGTAACTGTGTGTGAGGTGAGTGAGGCAAAACTGTGTACTGAGGAGATGGCGACATTCGTGGCAATGGCTGATGTGACTGTGTGTGGGATGGAGTAGATAAAACTATGTATTGAGGAGACGGCGACGTTTGAGGCAATGGCTGATGTGACTGTGTGTTGGGTGGAGGAGACAAGACTGTATACAGAGGCGGTGATTCCAAATCAGACATTGTTTCGGACTGTGGGGATGATAAATAAGTATATTGTGGTGAATATCGTGGAAATCTTTGGGTAAAAGATCTTTGGAGGAGTGGAGAGCGGGAGGTTTTAGTGAGATCTTCGGTCCCTAAAACTATATGAGAATTCATACTCAATTTTTTGTGTTTTGCGTAGAAAATGGCGTCTGAAATTATTTTATTTACTACAGTTAATTGATCATTATCAATGTCTTTCATTTGTATTGCTATTGACTTTCCTATTATGTCCCATTTATCATAATTTTGGTTAAGAAGCTGCTTCGCAGTGTCAAGCAATTCGTTTTGTTTTGTATTTAATGATGACTTTTTATTCTTTTTCTTTGGTTGACTTTGTTCCTCTTCTTGTATTGTAGTTGCATCATCTAGCCGGGAACTCTGTAACAAAATACATATGTTTAAATTATATCTAATTACAATTTTGTTTTCAGATGCCTGCAACCGAAAATGAATGGAGAAACACAGCAGAAAAGTTTGAAAAAAAATGGCATTTTCCACTCTGCGTGGGTGCAATCGATGGGAAGCACATTGCTATTGAAAAACCCTCAGGAAGTGGGTCAGAATTTCACAACTACAAAAAAATTTTCAGTGTGGTCTTATTAGGAGTAGTAAATGCTGACTATGAATTCATATACGTTAATACTGGTACAAATGGAAGTGTTTCTGATGGTGGTGTGCATTTGTATACAAAACTGATGTCGGGTGAACTGAATTTACCGCCTCCTTCAAATTTACCGCCTCCTTCAAATTTACCAGGTACAACAATATCTGCACTATATGTGTTTGTTGGAGACAGTGCCTTTGCTATAAATAGAAATAAAATGAAACCATATCCTTTCAAAGGCATAAATCATGATCAAAGAATTTTCAATTATAGACTTTCTAGGGCTAGAAGGGTAGTAGAAAATGCTTTTGGCATATTGGCGGCACGATTTAGGATTTTTCGTCGAAATATTTCTGTAGATCTTGAAAACGTGGATGCCATAGTGCTCGCATGTTGCGCATTACATAATTATTTGAGGAAAAAACATTCACGCTATGTCCACAACAAATTTATTGATCGTGAAAATATCTCAAAAGCTGCATTTAGTCGCGGAGCTTGGCGGCAAGAAACACCAGCATTAGTATCGTTAGAAAAATGTAACGAGAGACAGCGAAATGTGGAAGGAAATGATGTCCGAAATACCTTTGCTCATTTTTTTAACCACGAAGGAAGTGTTTCCAAAATGAAATGATTAATGTAATACCTTTGGATACAAATTAATATGTTTAATTATTAGGTATTTAGATAATAATACCTACCTCATCAATAGTGTCTACTAAGGTGTCTACAGAACTTCGCGAGGCTTCACAAGTATCCTCTAAAAACATTAAAAGATCGAAATACCATAATGTAGGTATATATACATCTTCAGTCCCACTTCCAGTTTGGGTTCCTGTCTTGACCTGAAAATATATTAATCACACAATAAATTCTTTGATTTGTTAAAAGTGGTTCTATTTATACCTACTTATCTGAATAAATGTTTAAAAAAAAACGGCCAAGTGCGAGTCGGACTCGCGCACATAGGGTTCCGTAGTCACCTATAGTGGCAAATTTACATGTACTTATTATACCTATTGTTAGTTTTGAACGAAGTTTTCCAAGTAAACATTTTTTTATAATTTGGGCCCCTGTAACTCCTGAACTAAGAAAGTGATCTAATCCGTTATAGTTTTCCTTGAAAGTTCACTACATAAACTACCATCATGAATTTTTCTGAATTTTTCGAGCCAGGCGTTTAGTTTTTAGCTTTAGCCGTTAGAGGGGGGGGGGGGGTCGCCCTATTTTCCAAAAAAAATGTCCTTTAAAATTAAATAACTCGGAAATGGACGAGTTTATCAAAAAATCGTTGTAGAAACCTCTCAATGGTTTTGAAAAACCTATTTAATGATACCCCACACGATGGGGTAGACGCGAAAAAAAATAATATCATCCCCACTTTACACGTAGGGGAGGTACCCTAGAAAAAAGCACTAAAAACGATAAAATGCATAAAACATAATACTGCGTTAAAGGACCCCGCAAAATCTCTATGGGAATTGGCTCTCGGCTAAATTAGCTGAAATTTTGCACAAAGGTAGCTTTCATCATGCTGATCAAAAGTCTCAATAGGCGCAACCCCCCCAAATCAAACCCAGACCCACCACTCCCCCCCCAAATCTCAAAATACTCCCCAAAGCAAATTGGATGAAAATCAATGCATAAGGGATATATTCATATGAAACTTCGCACAGAGGTAGCTTTCATCATGCTGATCAAGAGTCTCAATGGGTGCAACCCCCCAAAAACAAACCCACACCCACCACTACCCCCAAACACCACCTGGCGTAAACAGGTCGAGTATCAGTATCACCCAACACCTTACCTTCATATGCATATTATTAGCCGTATATTTTATTATATTTTAGCCGTATTGGGGCGGCTTACAATAATAACCCCAATCCCTTGCCGGAAGGGTGTCGTAAGAGGCGACTAAATCCGGCCCGCTGGTGGTAGGGCCCTCGGAGGGATTATATTGGTAGTATTGATTTTAATTGTTAATTAATACCATTATTACTATTATCATTTCTCCAGGGGTTCGCCTGGATAGCTACCACCCTCGAGCATGAGTCAGAAGACTCGTCGTTTTCCGGATGGGGGCTTGAGAGCCAGTTTTTTCTTTCTTTTTCCTCTTTCTTTTTTGGCCGGCAACGCATCAGTGATGCCTTTGGTGTTGCTGATGTTCATGGGCGGCGATAGCCACTTAACATCAGGTCAGCTCGTCAGCTCGTTTGCCGGCTATTTCCATAAAAAAATATGTCCCTTATGCATTCCATCGTAATGTGCTTTGGGGAGCATTTTGAGATTTTCTGGGTTTGATTTTGGGGGGTTGCGCCCATTCAGACTTTTGATCAACATGATGAAAGCTACCTCTGTGCGAAGTTTCATATGAATATATCCCTTATCCATTGATTTTCATCCAGTTTGCTTTGGGGAGCATTTTGAGATTTGGGGGGGAGTGGTGGGTCTGGGTTTGATTTTGGGGGGTTGCGCCCATTCAGACTTTTGAGCAACATGATGAAAGCTACCTTTGTGCGAAGTTTCATATGAATATATCCCTTATCCATTGATTTTCATCCAGTTTGCTTTGGGGAGCATTTTGAGATTTGGGGGGGAGTGGTGGGTCTGGGTTTGATTTTGGGGGGTTGCGCCCATTCAGACTTTTGATCAACATGATGAAAGCTACCTTTGTGCGAAGTTTCATATGAATATATCCCTTATCCATTGATTTTCATCCAGTTTGCTTTGGGGAGCATTTTGAGATTTGGGGGGGAGTGGTGGGTCTGGGTTTGATTTTGGGGGGTTGCGCCCATTCAGACTTTTGATCAACATGATGAAAGCTACCTTTGTGCGAAGTTTCATATGAATATATCCCTTATCCATTGATTTTCATCCAGTTTGCTTTGGGGAGTATTTTGAGATGTGGGGTGGAGTGGTGGGTCTGGGTTTGATTTTGGGGGGTTGCGCCCATTGAGACTTTTGATCAGCAAGATGAAAGCTACCTCTGTGCAAAATTTCAGCCAATTTAGCCGAGAGCCAATTCCCATAGAGATTTTGCGGGGTCCTTTATAATTAGGTACTCTTTTTCATTACCAAGTCCCCGTCCAAATACCTACCTACATGACATATTTTCCTGTTTTCCTGTATTTGTAAAAACACTTTATTGCACACAAAATAAAAACAATACAAAAACAATCTAATTTTATGTAGGTACTTACTTTTTTTAATTCTCTGTAAAAAGAGGTTCTCTTATTGGATATAAGATTTTTGAGAACTTCAACTGTAGCTTCCTTGTCGAGATCTTTGTATATTTCCAAAAGAATTCTGAATGAGTCATTTCTCATCTCTTTGTTCATATAATTTTTATTTTTTTTTGTCCCATAAATGAGGCATGTCCTTATAGATTTCGAAAATCTGGGTCCACACAGTTTTTTCTTTATTAGTCGTCATGTTGCACGTGCGAGGTGGAGATGGCGACCCGGAAGCGTACAATCCGAACTTGAACAGCGCCTCACAACGGGTGGGTCTTAAGATGAACATGGACAAGACGAAAATCATGTCGAATGTCCATGTCACACCCGTACCGGTTGTTGTTGACGGCGCTGCTCTCGAAGTTGTAGACGAATACAATTACCTGGGACAGGTGATCCAGATGGGTAAGTCCAACTTTGAGAAAGAAGTCACTCGTAGAATCCAACTCAGATGGGCTGCGTTCGGGAAACTGCGTCATATCTTGTCGTCCAAAACACTACCTCAGTGCCTGAAGTCGAAGGTGTTCGAGCAGTGTGTGTTGCCAGTGATGACATACGGATCCGAGACGTGGTGCTTTACTATTGGCCTAATCCACAAGCTCAGAGTAGCGCAGCGGGCTATGGAGAGGGCTATGCTCGGTATTTCTCTACGTGATCGAATCAGAAATGAGGAGATCCGTAGACGAACAAGGGTAACCGACATAGCTCAAAGAATTAGCCGGCTGAAGTGGCAATGGGCTGGCCACATAGTGCGAAGGACCGATAACCGTTGGGGAAGAAAGGTCCTTGAATGGCGCCCACGTCTCGGAAAAAGGAGCATAGGACGCCCCCCGACCAGGTGGACTGACGACCTGAAGAAGACAGCGGGTATCCGCTGGATTCAGAAGGCTCAGGACCGGTCAGAGTGGCGCAAATTAGGGGAGGCCTATGTCCAGCAGTGGACCTCCAAAGGCTGATGGATGGATGGATGGATGCATTTCGTAATGCTGTCCAAGCCTCTGACGCTGTTTTAGCATTTCTTACATGCGTAATAGCAGAACCTTCTAATGTGAGACATATCTTGGTCAATGCCTTTTTATCATTTTTTTATCAGGGTTGCACTAGATATAACGTGGCCTTGGGGATACCCGTCAACAGCTTCCCATAAGTCTTCATGCATCAGATAATTACGCATTTTAAATTTCCATATACTGTAACCATCTCGACTGCTAAGACTAAATGAGGGCAGGGAGGAACTATAGCAGTATCTCCACTTTGAAGTGCCATATCGAAATCTGACGTACACGGAAACTAATGATATTTTCACTTCCCGATAAAATGATTTTCAAAAAATCATATCAATACATTAATCCACGATCACTTTAGCTATTATTTTCGTGCTGATAAAGATTTTGTTGTATTTTTGTATTAAAAATAGTTAAGAGAAGAGAAAAACGATGTTGATGATTTTAAGTTTATTTTTGAAGTGTAAATAAAAGGAACATAGAAAAAGTAGACAAGTTTTGATTAAATATAGAACGAAATATAACAAACCAGTATTACAACAAATTCAACAAGTCATGAAAAGCTTTGAAAGATTCTTGAAATCCTCAGAATCACACTCAACAAAGCAGCGGACTACACCGCCCCCAACCTGACTGGCCATAAAATACAAAGGCCGCGTAATGTCCTCACGGACCCGCCCAACAAGCTCTCGTCTTACTTGGAACACCTCTTGGCTTCCTCTAAAGACACAGACGAGTCGTTCCCAGATGATGTCCATCCTAATGATAATAATAATAATAAAATATTTTAAATGATGGCACAAGTACCTCTTCGACAACACTAGGGAGCGCCGCTAGCGCCACACCTCTCCAAGTGGGGTCACGTCCGACGAAGGCTTAAAGGTCGTAAGACCAAAGCCACTCTTCTTCATGCATGTGTTTAGTTGGTGAGAGTCTCACATAACCAGCCTCTCCCGTGAGTTAATGGTATTTGTTGATAGTTTTGTCCAAATAATAAGAGACGCCGGGTGGTTTCTTCGCGCTGGGACACATTGTATATCCCTATTTCTACCATCAGTATTGGATGCTAGTTATAAAGTATTAGAAGAATGTATGTATACAGGTCAGTACAGTAAATGTCATAATTTTTATTTTTTATATTTTTTTTATTTCATTTTAATTCTATCATTTCTTTTATTTAAATCAAAATTAAATAATTCTTTAAAATATTCACAAGTATTCACTTTTTTGGTGTTTGAGTAATTCCTCCGATACTCTTGATAACCTGTTGTAGTTGTAGTACCTTGGGTACTATCCTGAACTATGTCTGAAGCATAAGTATCATTGTGGATATGTGGATCTAGAATATTTTGAGGTTAAATAAATATTTGTTCTGGTATTTGAATTTGGATAATATTCTGATTGGGGTTGCTCATGTTGGAGAATGGATTACCTTTTTATTTTAATTAAATTTAATATTTCCGTTTTAACATCCAAATCTGGTTTTGGTAGTTGACGTAGTTGACAAGCAATATTTTTTCCACAATGATAGAACCTATCATCCGCTTCTTACGATTAAAAATTGATCTTTAATTGATTGCAGTGTTTCAATAGATTTACCAATATGATCTGACAGTGTTCTTTTTATTATTTTTCTTACTAAATTTTGAGGCCTAACAAAGTCACTATCCGGTAAATCAGGTGAAGGCTAAGCTAGAGTATCTGGTATAAAGTTTTCTGGTATTTCTGGTGAAGGATTTTCTGGTATATCTGGTAAAGGGTTTTTGGTCATACTTTCTGAATTTTTTGATATGTTCAGTTCATCAATTGAATCCGTCTGTAACAAAACATAAGACTTGATTAGAGGAAATTAAACTGGTTCACTGAATTAGCATTATAGACATAGATATCTTCCATCCTAATTGTGAGTTTCTCCAAAACATTTTCAGAGTTAGTTTCAAATATCTCAACAAATGGGTTGAATGAGACCCTTCGCTGATCGTCGGTTTCGCACATCCGATGACAGTAGGGTACCACCTCTCCAGATGCACGAGGAAGGAGGTACCCTACTTGTTTGGGGCTAATGAGGCAATTTTCTTCACTGCAACTGAATACGTGTTATCCTTGTACAAGTGTAATCTTGATGCAATTAGGTTCATGGACTGAGCCACTGTTGTTAAACCCTCATCATCTATCAAGCCACCTTTTCTGAGGGCGCTTTCCTTGACTGCATCAAATACAATGGTTCCATGGACTGCCGCCATTACGAACGTTTCAGACTTCTCTAACAAATCTCCCGTGGTCATAGTTTCCATTCTCCTCTTTTCCTTTGGAGTGCTCAACATTATAGACATTTCCAAGTTGAGATATTTAGAAATCTCAACTAACTCAGCATCTGATTCTCTAAGCAATCCAGGGAAGATTGTATGAGTCATTAACAATGGCAAGGTGACTCCCGGGAACAGTTTTGTCTTCAAATTGCCAACAATATTGTGTGACAGAATCACGGCAGCCGAGACCGGGAGGAAGGACTGCGCCAGTCTGGCTAATGTGATTATTGATGACCCTAAAGGTCCAGTCCCTTGCTTCGCACTGGTACTGATCCCATATTGTCCACACTTTCTGGTGATTACATCAATAATCTTCGGGTCGCTCTTGAATAGAATTTTGGAAACATTGTTTCCCCTAGTCAAGAAAAGTGTTATTAGAAACACTAAATCAGTTTTAGGCTCTGCCTTCTTATAGATTGAGAAGCTGCCAGTTCCAACTGTTATGGTCATTGGTAAGTCAGAGGGTGTTGCCAGATTAGACTGAGCCTTTCTCATGAATTCAGCAACAATTTTAAATGGGTCGAAACCTTGATATGCCACAGCTTCTCTAATCTGCGGAACTGCTGCCCATTCCACGTCGGTTAGTTTCATGCCAAAGACATCCTTGGCCTCAGCTAGTTCAGCCCCTAATGCAGAAGTATAGTTCTTTCACCTGATTAGTGGCAAGGCCGAGAGCCGTCTCAACACGGGATGTGGCAGACATGATTGATTTTATTTATTCGAATAAACAATATCAACTTGTACTTCTCCGTCTGTGTGACAATTCAAAAAATATTACAACTACTGTTTCTACAATTTTTGTAATTTTCAGATTGCGAAAACACTACTAAAAACTACCTCCATTTCAAGAGGGTATAATAAGGACTTTCTTGGATGTTGTGGGGTAAAGATGGTAGATGATGGATGGTAGATGGAAAGCATATTAACATACAACAACCAGTAGATAATGGAAATGATGATAGATAATGATGATTCATACCTTGAACTTTTCACGTAAAGATTCCCGAGACTTAACTTTATAAATAGCCCTGAGAGCCCTTTTCTTGAGTATTACCGAGTATCAGACAACTATGGGAGACAATCAGTTCTAATCGCGTATTTAATTATAACTAGTGTAAAACCTGTGTTATGACTAAAGTGAGTTTCAGTATTAAAAATATTTAAGAGAAGAGAAAAACGTTGTTGATGATTTGAAGTTTATTTTTGAAGTGTAAATAAAAGGAACATAGAAAAAGTAGACAAGTTTTGATTAAATATAGAACGAAATATAACAAACCAGTATTACAACAAATTCAACAAGTCATGAAAAGCTTTGAGAGATTCTTGAAATCCTCAAAATCACACTCAACAAAGCAGCGGACTACACCGCCCCCAACCTGACTGGCCATCAAATACAAAGGCCGCGTAATGTCCTCACGGACCCCCCCAACAAGCTCTCGTCTTACTTGGAACACCTCTTCCTCTAAAGACACAGACGAATCGTTCCCAGATGATGTCCATCCTAATGATTGTTACATATACTATCTGTCATAATATCTATCAAAATAATTAGTCTGTGTCGTAGGATGTAAACGCTGTAGTCTATACGATTGTCTCTGATCTTTCGCTTCCCTCCATGTCGGCCAGCCATTAACTATGTATGTAGAAGTCCTCCAGTCTAAATAAAAGGTATTTATTATCATCCTGGCGTTTACCTTCACCGTTCACACCAACCAACATCACATGGTGTCAGAAGTAAAAAATTATGTCGAAACAAAACAAAGACGAAGTCAGAAAACCGTCTGAAGAAGAATATGTCAACACCCGACCGCGTGGCTTCGCAAGTACAAGCTGTACAAGTAAGTCAGCAAGCTCAAGCATTACGTTACTGGCAGGCATGACTATTCCATTTCTTGACATAAATGCGAATAATATGCCACTTGAATGGAAAAAATGGCTAACGAGGCTGAAACTATTCATTAGGGCGAACGACTTACACAACGCAGACGACAGTAGAAAAGTCTCGATCCTGCTGCATTTCATCGGCGCAGAGGCATTAGAAATTTTTTACTCATTCGGAATCGATATCGACATAATAACATTTGACAATCTTTGTGACCGATTCACACAATTTTTCACTCCAAAAGTCAATGTCACAGTCGAAAGACATAAGTTGTTTAGTCGCAAACAATTACAAAATGAACCAATAGACACGTATGTGACGGACCTTAAAAATTTAAGTTATCATGCGAATTTGGCAACCTTCGAGATGACCTACTTAAGGACATATTCAGTTGGAACTGCAACAACCCATACTACAAAGAAAGAATACTAATTGAGAAGCCACAGACACTGGACGAAGCAGTAAATATTACTAAACGTTGTGAGGCAACCAAACAACAAACAAAGGCGCTCGAAGATTCATCATTGCATTTTGTTGGTCGAGTCTCCAGATCTCCATCTCGCAGGCAACAGTCCAGACATAGAAGTGTATCCCGCAAGCCATCGCAGTCCAGGTATCATCAAGGTTCTTCCAACTCTAGGGCAAGGAATAATAAATCAGCATCTTGCAGTCGATGTGGCCAAGTACATAGGTATAAGTGTCCCGCTTTAGGAGCTAAATGTAAGAAATGTAATAAATATAATCATTATGCACATTTATGTCGTACCCGTCAGGTTCAATTTGTCCAAAGTGAAAAGTGTATAACAGATAAAAGTAATGACCCATCATTGTATGTCAGTTCAAATTATAGTATAAGTCAACAAAATAATTCAGATGCTTCAAAGCCATGGAGTATTGATTTATTAATTAACCAAATTAGGGTGAATTTTCTTTTAGACACAGGTGCAGACACAAACATTGTATCCATTTACACATACAATATGTTAAATTTACCACACTCCAATATTCAGAAAAGCAACAATACATTATCAACATATAGCGGAGAGGTTATACCATTAATAGGTCAATGTGAGTTACCCGTCATACATAAAAAATAAGTCACACATCATAAGTTTTCATATTGTCGACATTAAGAGCCAGAATATTATAGGCAGAGATACATGCAAATCTTTAAATTTAGTCAAAAAAGTCAGCAGCGTAACATTTCATAATTTAACTTGCTTGCTTGCTCGTGGGTGCTGGAGCACCCGAGCACCCGCGGAGTCGGCGCCCCTGCTTATTATACCTTGTTTTTTGTCTATGTATTTATGCGATGTGTGGTCTCTAACACGATTTTCTTTTGGGAAATTACCTTTTAGGTAATAATTCTTTACCACGTTTTCTATTCGGTACCTTTTTATGTGCAATATTTGCAAAAACGCTTTTTGGCAAGCTACAATCATCTTTTTTGGGATCAACTGTGAGACTGGATCATCAGAGTTTACACTCTGTATGTCATTTGCATATCTCTAGGTTTGTAGTGGTTAGAATTATTCCTAGGACGTCGTCGTCTTGTTTTTCAAGCATCTTGTTTTACTTTGTCGTTTATGGCATAAATTGATCTATGAAAAATTTGAAGGTCAGCCATACTGACTGACTGATAATGCATATATGTAACAAACAGTTAAAATTTTTATTATTAAAAAAAAACATGATTATATGATAGATCCACAACTTCATAATGAATTTTTACGTTGTAGGTAGACGGGAACACCCACGCATTTGAGTTTTGTCCATGGCATCTATGACTGTGGTTGAGACCACTTTATAATTAAAACATAATATTAAAACTATAGGGTTCTCTCTGTTACGAAATCCCATAAAACTGACAAAGACAAAAAAATTTATGTGAGTGGTTGTCACACAACAGGCTGTGTTATTAATTTAAACTAGTATTCTTCCCAGGACATTTTCCTTTCTATTAAGTGAAAATAGAAGTTCTTAAAACCCCAATATTAAAAAAATTAGGGCTTCAATAACTAAATTATAATACAATGAATTCAAAGGAAAACAAACAAGCGTAATAAATAAAATATTAACATCATTTATTCATTATATTTATTTTATTATTATTCAGTAAAAACATACTAAAATAAACACATACTCTGTACACTGCTTCATCGCTTTTTGCTGACCAATTACAAATGAGCCTATGTTTTCCTAATAACTGTGCCTAATAAGAATAATTTGTCTCCACGGCAATCGGTATTGGTAGGCACCAATACCGATGGGATAGGTATCCCAAAGAGTACATTTGTATTGGTATCCTATTTAAGACCTCTATGATATTATAGTTTAATAATGGCTTCAACCCATTAATGGCCCACTACTGGGCTCGGGTCTCTCCTCTTGAGGAGGCCTAGAGCATACTCCACCACGCTGCTTCAGTGCGGATTGGTGGAGGGGTTAGTGGCCAGTCCGAGTGTCGGAAGGTTTCAAACCGCCTGAGGGCCTCCTACATGGCTTAACGTATTTTTAATAATTCCTGCAGTAACCCAAGAGGGCTATAGATTTCTTTGTGTCTTAAATTCCGTTCTATTACGCTGTCTGTGCACACAGTCCATGGTCATGGTCTTGGTCATTTCCATGACCAGGTTCTGAAATTTTTTGCTCTATCTTCGTTATATTTTTTTATCTATCTCTGTTAGCTTTTTCTAACTGCAAAAACTTAACAAAGTCATGCTTATGTGTGAGTTTTTGTAGAACTGTAGAAAATTGGATTGTAGCGATCCGTTTGCGTCAGCAGATAATCTGCGCATTGTCTCTCTACGCATTGTCTTTTATTCTTTGTTCGATCTTCTCGCGAATCCCATGCATTTAAGTGTGCATCTAAACAACTGAGAGAATATCTGATTCAATTTTCTTCATTGTTACTTCTACCTCTTTTTTCTTCTTCTTCATTTGTGATTATTTTTTCTATATATCTATACAATAGCGTTTTTTTTTACTTAATATAAGTTAATCCTTGACCACAATCCCACCTGATGGTAAGTGGATATGTGCTGCGCCCACCACGGGCGCACTAACTTAATAAAAGCCTATTCACTCTTTTTTTGAAGTCATCCACGTCATAGGTGGGCGGGAACGCAGACGCAGGCAAGCTGTTCCAATCCTTAGCGGTGCGCATAATGAATGACGATGCAAACCGCGACGTTCGTACCGGCGGGATATCTAGGACATAAGGGTGGATACCCGCCGTGCGTCGTGTCGTTCGATGGTGGAATGGGGAGGGGGAATTAATTCAAATAATTCCTGCGCACACTCTTCAAAATGTGCCCTATAGAAAACCGAGAGGCTGGCTACTCTGCGCCTGTGCTTGAGGCTTTGCAAATTGGTCTCAACCAGATCTGGGTCACCAATGAGCCTCTTCGCACGACTCTCCATCGAATCCAAAGCAGAAAGGTGATATTTGGCTGCACCTGCCCAAATGTGAGAACAGTACTCCACACACGGCCGAACCTGAGCTTTGTACAAGGTTAAAAGTTGCCTCGGTGTAAAGTACCGCCGCACCTTCGCAAGGACGCCAAGTTTCCTTGCACCTGTTTTAGCTTTGGATTCGATGAACTGCCCAAAGTTGAAATTGAGTTGCAAAATCTCAACTCCTAACAACTGAAGGCAGTCGGTATAATCCAAGGACACATTCTGAAAAGTAGGAGCCAAAATGAGCGGGCTCCTTTTAGGGGTGAAGAGACACGTCTGTGTTTTAGTGGCGTTGAATCTCACAAGATTGGCTTCGCCGCACTCGGACACAGCCCGCAGTGTGAGATTCACACGTTCCACCATGGCCTCTCTTTCCGACTGAATTTCGTGCCTACTGGCCCTGGAACTCGGTAGGTTTCTTTCAGTACAAATACGAAATAGGGATTGATATGTCAGTTTTCTTGTCGAAGATTCAAGAGATGCAAAATTTGTTAAAACAGATGGGTGAAGAAATTTCATATAAGTTTGTTATTACAAAGGTTTCAATGTCATTGTCTGACGAATACAAGCATTTTCTGTCAGCGTCCGTACCTGACAACAAACAGACAAAATCTGGTAGTCAGACTGTTAATTGAAGAAGAGAGCGTGTGACGAAAAAATGAGGAGTCCAGACAAACTCAATTGTCTGCTTTTGTCGTGAAAAATAAAAGGCAAGTAAAATGTTATAAGTGTGGCAAAATTAGTCAGTATCAAAGTTTGCATTCGCAAAGATTATAAAAACAACAGAGATGAAAACGTAAACAATTAAAAAATGATTTTATTGTGGAAAGTTCGGATACTTCAAGGCGCAGTGCAAGTTTAGAAGACAAAAAGCTAAACCTGATATAGTAAGCGGCACATTAGTTGACCTATGCGCAGTAACACATTTTCGGGTCTCAATGGAAGTGCGTGATGCGGGGGCGGCGCATGTGCTCAGTATAGAGATGCGCGACTTCGAATGATCTCACTATTCGAAAAATCTACCTACAACTACTAATGTACACATTCGACTTGAATATTAGTAATATACTAATGTTTATATATTCGAATGACGACTACTAAATTAGTAACTAATCTAATGTTCCGTTAACACGTAAATAGTTAAGTAGTTAACTAAATTTTAAGTAAATTAATACGACGTGTCAGCGGACAATTTAGTACATAAAAGAACAATGCCCAAAAATTATTTTATATTTTTTGTAGCGTCTTAAAACGTCAGTTATTCCGAAGCAATTCAATTATTTTTGTACGTATTTTAAAATTAATACCTGTGCCCGTATTACCCAGCGTAAAATAATTTTATTAATAAGTGATGAATTGACTATAATAACAATGATGTCAACAATGTCCACTTTCATTCGGGCACTCACTTCGATACATAGCTTGTATCAAGCAAAATAAAGGGAGACTTCTGGCCAATATTACACACAGAATTTCGTTATAAATGTTGGTAACAATGTAATGATGTCAAATTTTTATTTCCGGTTGTCAATCAAAAAAAAGTCAGAATAAAAAATAATGGTCAAAATTACATTCTCCCCTACTCTATGACTCAATGGTTATAAGAATTCAATCTCAAAATACTTTGGTTCTAGGGTGTGTCTGCTGAAAATTCTTATATATCTAAGCTCAGAAATTAAAGCGGCGATTTTTAGATTTTTTTTTATTTTAAGACGCTAAAGTTGAAAATGAAATAAAACGATGTATGGCAGTTGGGCATTGTTCTTTAGTACGCAAGTAAACAAGTAATTTAGAATTATTTTCTGTTAAGAAGGTGGGTGGGGTTTATCACTTAACACGTTTGGACAGGCACTTTTTAGTTAATATTTAGTTAAAATGTAGTAAAATGCTTAATTAATTAAGTAGCTTGTGAAGAATTGTATGAACTAAAGAGCTTTACTAAATTATTACTACTACTTTAAAAATTATTACTATTATTAAAAATTATTACTATATATTTCATTTTATAATGTATTTGCATCACCCACTTAGTGAAAAAAGTTAATTATAATTTTAATAATAATAATAATTTAATTTATTTATTTAATAATTTAATTTAATAATTTTATGAAATTTCATTTTATAATGTATTTATAATACTAATTATCCACATCCAATACTTATCATTCCATTTATCCACTTTTGTTAACATGAATAATGCATGATATTAATTGAATTAAGATTATTGTATAATTTAATGTGTAATACAACTCATATAATGTAATCCATTCAATGTACTAGTTTCCTGATTCTGTAGACATTTTTATACAATTTCATTATTCATAATTGATTTTATATACAATGTTCTTTCCTTTATGTATTGCGCAATGTTGCCTGAATGTAATGTGGTTTACACCTGTAAGTGAAGTAACACTTAGCTATTACTCAATGCTGTATAATTGTTATGCTTGCCATAGTGCTTACTGTGTTGGTGTAACATAATAAATAAGTAAATAAATAAATAAATAAAAATTATTCACTTAAAATTTAGTTATCTACTTAATACGTATAAACAGGACTTATAGTTCGTTTCAACGAATAGTACCTATGGCGTTATGTTGGCAGCGATGTTTTCCAGTGTTGTCACATACCTATAATAACCTACCTCAAAGTAAGGGTGGGGTTTTTAGTTAGATTCTTATATATTTACAAATTAATCAATATTTGTTTACTTGTGTTTACGCAAATTTCACTCATTATAATGAAACAACTTTTACGCCCCCACTTTACCATCGCGATAAAATCCGTAAAAGTTGTTTCATTACAAAATATTCGATTATCATTTTAAAAGTCAGGACAGTAATAAAAAGCATAAATTATTTAACATTTTTTATTATAATTATGATCAGACAAAAAATGCTCATCCAACGGACTTATACCCGAGAGATCGTCGTCATCTTCATCTTCCATATCATCCTCGTCATCAGAAGTGTCGCTATCGTCTCCCACTTCAATTATGAACCTGTCCATCTCGCTATCAATAACTGGGCCATCGGCGTAATATTTTTCTTCCACTTTTTTCACGTGCTCACATTCTTTTCTCCATTCTTCTTCGGTGATCGTTGCAAAGGCTTCTTCTGTGATTTGGACTATTTTATTTGCTTCTTGACCTACGTTTTTTTCAGCAATTCGTCTTTTTAAGACACTCCATATCAGCTCTATGGGGTTTAAATCGCAGTGGTAAGGTGGAAGCCTTACCACTTTATGCCCATGCGCTTCCAACATTATATCGGCTTCATATACGGGCGGCTGTTTGTGCTCCTTTATTATTTGAAATAGCTGGGCTTTTACCATAGATGGCAAATAAGAAAGACCATTACTTGTTATCCAGTTTTGCATTTCTGCCTTCCTGCTTGAAATTGTTGGTGCTTTGTTAAGCTGTACTGTGTGGTATGAGGCGTTATCCATCACCACAATTGATTGGGGAGGCAGATTCGGTATAAGCTTTTCATTAAGCCACTTATTAAAATTAGTTTTATTCATATCATCGTGATAATCGGCCGCTTGTGACTGAGATCTGAAGATCAGTTGAGCATTGGGTATGAAACCCATTGCACCACCCGCGTGGACGATAATCCAACGTGGCCCTTTGGAGTCTGATGATAATACACCTTCTTCTTGTTCGCTTTGCCAACATTTTCCGGCGCAATATGTTGCGTGTATGTACGTCTCGTCCAAATATACCTTCATTCACTGCTTTTTTTTATTATTATTAGTACATATGTTTTGTTTGTCATTTTGATATATATACTTTTTTTTTCTTCTCTCTACTTCACCTTTTCACACTGTAATACCTTATGTAGGTACGCCTATACCCAATTTATATTCTTGCTGTTTTCTTGCTACTGCTGGGTTGCCTGGAAGAAATCGCTACATAGCGATAAGGTCGCCCATTGTTTTGTATTCTTTTTTCTTGTGCTCTTATGTATATTATTGTATGGTGTACAAACAATAAAGTGTTAAATAAATAAATAAATAATAAATAAGATATTTGTTCTTTGTTGCGTGAGGAACTGAAGGCTCAAGAATACAGAATAACTAGGAAAATGGACGACCTCTACACGCAAATAGACGACTTCAAGCAATCGATGGACTTCCTCAACGAGCAGTTTGAAAAGTTGCGGGCGGACAATTTTGTGCACCAAACCAGCATAAACGCTCTCAAAAAAGAGAACGAAAATCTCCGAGGCACGGTGAACACCTTAGTCTCCCGGCTCAACGAAATTGACCAAATATCCCGGGCGCCAAACCTGGAAATTCAATGTGTACCAGAGCACAAGGCTGAAAACATAATCAACCTTGTTTAACAACAGCTAGGTAGAGTTGTGGAGTGTCCCATCAACGAAAACGACATCCATTATTGCTCCCGCGTAGTAAAGCCACCTGGGAATCGGTGGTGATAAAAAATTGCCGGTATACGTCGTGAAAAACTTATCTCCGGAAAACAAATCCATCCATGCTAGAGCCCGAGCTCGCGCCAAGGAATTTAATTACAAGTTTGTGTGGGTTCGTGGTGGACGTATCTTCATGAGACAAACGGAAACCTCTGGCTAAGTATACGTACGAGACATGGAAACCTTTGCCAAACTATCTTGATCACTACCTAGTCTGGCCATAAATACTGTTACATAAAAACTTTTCTTTTTTTCAGCTTTTTAATTGTTTTGAATTTGGAACACTTATATTATTTTAAAAACTTCTTTCGATTTCGCGCCATTTCACATACTTTTTCGTGTTCATTGTCAAATTACAATATGGAATGGGGTGTTAAAGAAAATAGGATTGCAGTGATCGCCTTGCACAAAGTGGGTATGGAGCCGTCGGTCATATTCCAGACATCGTACAATGAACAGATACAACAACACTTCATCTGTCGAAGACCAGAAAAGATCGGGGCGGCCGCGTGCTGTTAGAACTACAAAGGCTGTTAATGCTGTTAAAGCCAGAATTCGTCGAAACCCCATTAGGAAGCAAAAAATCTTATCGCGAGAAATGAAGATTCCCGCTAGGACTCTGTCGCGTATTATAAAACAAGACCTGAAGCTCGGTGCTTATCGTCGATATACAGGACATGCCCTAAATCAATCTTTACAATTAAAGAGAGTGGATCGATCAAAACGCCTTCTGTCGCGATACGCAGGTGAAAGGCTCAGAAATATCCTCTTTACCGATGAAAAAATTTTCACGATTGAAGAACACTACAATAAGCAAAATGATAAAGTGTACGCTCACAGTTCTAAAGAAGCTGCTCAAGTGGTCGGGAAGGTACAACGTGGTCATCATCCTGCGTCAGTGATGGTTTGGTGGGGCGTGTCTTATCAAGGAGTCACAAAACTGCATTTTTGTGAAAAAGGAGTGAAAACTACAGCCAAAGTGTATCAAGTTACAGTCTTGGATCATGTTGTGAAACCTCTCAGCAATACTCTTTTTAAAAATATACCGTGGACTTTCCAACAGGACTCTGCACCTGGTCACAAGGCACGAACTACCCAAGCCTGGCTTGAAACCAATGTTCCGGACTTTATAAGAGCTGAAGACTGGCCCTCATCTAGCCCAGACCTCAACCCTTTAGACTTCAAATTATGGTCAGTTTTAGAGGACATGGCCTGCCCTAAACGATACGGCGACATTGAGTCTCTTAAAAAATCTTTGGAGCAAGCAGTGGCGAAATATCCCTTGGAAACAGTGCGTAAATCCATAGATTCGTGGCCAAACAGATTAAAGGCCTGTATAAGCCAAAGGTGGCCATTTCGAATAGAATATTTTTTTTATTTTTTGCTGAGACTTTAATAAATAGGTAGGTATAAATTTTATTAATATTACATTGCTTCATTTAAAAAAAAAGGATTTTCATTTGTAACAGAACTTATGGCTGGACTAGTTATTTATACATACTTGATTTTCTTTCTTATCCTCTACATGATTTAAAATATTATTATATTCCTTTTCTCTCTAAATAGTATAAATTTTTACTATCAAAATGTAAGAGGCTTAAGAACGAAAACAAGTGAATTGGATAAAAATATTTGTAGTTGTAATTACGACATAATTATATTGACAGAAACATGGCTAAACTCATCAATATTTGATAATGAGTTGCGGTTTATATTTACCGCCACCAATTCAAAAACAAGTCATCGATACTTTCATTGATAATGTAAATTTAAATTTATCGAGTTTAAAACAGATGTTAATAGTCGGGGACTTTAACCTCAGTAACATAACGCGGGCATGCAATATGACGCGTTAGCAACAAATCCTCAAGTAAGCAAATAAAGCACATGTGTTAGTGCATTGTTAGATTGTATTGCACGGCACAGCCTATCTCAATATAATTACGTCATAAACCACAAACATAAAATCTTAAATTATTTAAATTCAGGACATTATTAATACTTTTAGCAGAAAAACCTTACATTTAAACATAAATTTAATTAGGTACTTTGTTTTTATTAATATTTTTATTTTATAAATTATTATTCTTTTTTACCTTTCATTGAGCTCTCTTACCTTTATAATATTATAAAATATTGATTATAAACGTAATAACTGGAAAAACCTTTAAATGTTGTCCTTAGTCAATTGTTTTATATATAAATAATTATAATTAAATACAATAGCTCGACCACGATGCATGCCGTGGTAACCTATAATTAAGACTACATTAAGTTTTAAGTCTACCCATGACTTGGATGTATTCATAATGTAATTGTCTTGTTGGTTACCCTAATAAAATAAAATAAAATAAAATAGTGCATGTTTCCGTTGTAGGAAGGAGGGAAGTGCCGGACATGTCTTAAATTATGCCATCATACATGTTAACCGCGGATAGACTAATACCGTATGCCGTTAATAACGTATGGAGGTTATTGTGAAACTTGAGGAATACATAGAAATTTAAGAAAAATATGGAAACTTTTAAAAGATTTGATGGCGTAAAGGATTGGAAATCTGAACTCGAAAATATAACATAATTCGTCCACCAAGACATTGGTGTTTCCAATTCAATCAATACAAACGATTTTATTTAAGAAAAAATAATAACAATGATGTTTATGTACGGGGAGAACCTAACTATAGAGTAGATGCAGGATGTTTCAAGTCCAAAACATTATTTGACGCTAATCCAGCTAAACTATAGCTTGTACGAGAAAAAGGCGAACTGAATGTTAAACAAAAAAAATAAAAGATGTCGACAATTTGCTAAAAAAGCACTACGGCGATAATTGGAATATTATAAACGACGAAAACTTAAAGTACATACAGCCGGAAAAAACGTGTACAGAGCATTACATAAAACAAGAAAACAAGTAAGGTATTTATACACTTTAAACAATTTACACAAGAAATATGAAAATGAAAGGGGTAAGCAACCTTATGCCACATTTAATCGCTACAAGCCATTTTATGTCTACTATTTTAGTAGACATAAATACTTGTGCATGCGTTAGACATGCGAATCTAAGTCTCATAGTCAACAAATTGAAGCAATTACGTTTACTAAAAACGATTAACTTTATTGAACTGGTACCAACAATAGCGTATTATACATATAAATATAGATTGGGGGTAATCGATGAATATAAATAACAAGAAATGCATGTACAATGAATGTCACACTTGCTCTTCCAAAAGTTTTGAATTTGATTTGTCACAATCGAATCTAACAGATGCACCCATTTCTTTAATTTATAAAGACGACATTAAACACTAATATTTCATTAAATGGTTGCACAAAGCAAAATTTAAACAGATTTTAAAGATCCATTAAAGGAGAATGCCCATAGCCAGTACTTTCAAAAAAATTATTGTGTCACAGTCACAATGACTTTTGGACAAAAAATTAAATTAAAATATTTCAAGCATATACCCTATTTCCTAAAACAATCCTCTTTGGGAATAATTTTCTGAAATTAATAAGTAACCTAACTTCCGTTTTACAAAAGAAAACCATTGGGTCATTTATATTTGGATAAGGGCCAATCAGAAATCTTTTAAGATCCTTGAAGAAAATGTATTGTGAAATAACAGTTAGTATATTGATTTCTTTAAAGAGTTCTCTAAGAGAGTCCCTAGGCCTGAGGTTGAAAATAGCGCGAACTGTTCTTTTCTGTAATACAAAGATTGACTCAATATCTGCAGCTGAGCCCCACAACAATAGACCGTAGGACATTATACTATGAAAGTAGCTGTAATAAACTAATCTTGCTGTTTCTACATCAGTCAAGAGCCTTACTTTCTTAACAGCGTAAGCAGCGGAACTGAGCCTCCCTGACAAGGCTTCAATATGAGGACCCCATTGTAGTCGAGAGTCTATTGTTAGCAGCGCCCCCACCAGAAACCGGAACAAACGAGTAGTGGTCGGACCACTGCTATAAAAAGGCCTGACGGCCGGCGCCAGCTCTCACTCGCTCACCTACCGTCACCTGACAGACAACCTTGCCTCTCACGACGTTACGCTGCCCTTTTTCTTATATAATTCTCCTTTTATTTATTTCTCTTTGTTTTCTATTCCAAATAAAATAATTGATTTATGTAAAAGTTAATTTATTAGTAAATCGTATGTATTTTACAAATCGTGTAAAATATATTTTTCGCTGTGTTGTTCTTTTTTTTATTAGTTTTCGAAATATAAATTCAGAAGTGGGATTCTTATCCACTTCTATTTAATTTGGCGCACCAGTACTCTCGTAAATTTACAATGCCCAATACTCGACGCAAGCGCACACGCGATGTGACACCTTCCCCCGACTTAGGGCGCACCATGGAAGCGATTTTAGGTCGCCTGTCCGCGCTGGAGCAGCCCGCCCCATCAGAGACACCTTCAAGCGCGGCGGTGTGCCCCGCCATCACGGAGGCGTGCCCCAGCGCGTCCCCGGCGCAGACCGTTGTTTCTAACGCGGCGTCTACATCATCTTCTGGACCCGACACGGCGGATGTAACGGAGCGCCTTATCGACGCATTAAAATCTATCAATCCGGTAAGATCCAACCATTACTTTGTGTCTGACTTCGACCCAAGCATTCATGACGTTAGTGTGTGGTGCGAGGAAGTAGATCGCGCTCGTTCCTTGAATAAATGGGACGAAAAGGAGTGCCTGGCCCGCGTTGGTCAATGTTTGAAGGGAGAGGCACGCTCTTGGCTGGGACAATGGACGAGAACCGATCGCACCTGGACTAATTTCAAATCCGAACTAAAATCATTGTGTCCACGGCTCATCGATGTCGCGAACATTCTTTTTGACGTCATGTGCACAGATTCGGATAAATACTCCACGTACGCCGAGTACGCTCGTCAGAGTTTGTTGCGCCTGCGAATTGTTAACGGCATTAGCGACGATTTATTGTGTAGTATTATAATCCGCGGCGTTAAAGATGCACATATTCGTGCAGCTGCGATCAATGCTCATTTGACGACATCAAATACTGTGGAGTTTTTATCCATGTATGTAAAGCCTAGCCGATCCAATTTTAACGTTAATAATCGCCCTCAATATGTTATACGCAGTAACAAAAATCATTATAACAATCCAATCTCGAATACTGATTCACGTAAACGCGTGAGCGACAGGGACAGGTCCCTGAAGTGTTTTTCTTGCGATCAAACCGGTCATAGAAGTAAAAATTGCCCTAAGCGTGTGAAACTACCCTCCAATTCTAACCGTGATTTGACAAACAGAAATATCCCCAAGCCTGCAGTCCTGACGTGTACGTTTTGCAAAAAATTAGGTCATATCGAAGAAAATTGCTTCGCGAAGGAACGTTCAGAAAATCGTAACAAATTCAGTGTAAAGAACAATGGGTAATTTTGTATGGAACCCGTACCCACCGTGTAGCATTTCAGACTAGGTGTCATTTAGAAGAGGCATAAGTGACTGACAGAAAAATGAATGAACGAATGAATGAATGAATGGGAGACCGAAGTTATGAGAACGTCTTTTTTGCATTTTTAATTGCCAAGTATTATAACAATAGCACTTTTTTCTGTTCTATATACCAAATTAACAACCAGACATTCTTTCATTCTAAAAAGAGACCATCTTAAAAACTAAGACGTTCTCTATTCGTTACCTCCATACCGTTCGTTTTTGCTACGGGCAAAATATTAAATAAAAAAACCATCAATCTTAAAAAGCACAGTTTTATTGCAGAACAAAGAATCATTTTTATATTGTGTTGCTACTTTCAATAATTACATCGTCCCAGGCATTTGCCGGACCAACGAAGTTATCTAGGTGCCTACCCACACCTAAGTACCATATTATGCTAACAGTGTGGGCACAGGCGCCTAGAGTTCTCATACCTGTCATGCAGGAACAATAATATGCTGCGATAGCTTCTCTGCCCTGGATATTCTCTTTTAGCAAAATGTACGTGTAATATATTTTATTCGAGACGTGCCTCGATAATATGCGGCCTCTAATTAATGAGCAGTTTTCTGTCACTAGCCCATACTCCGACATACTAGGGCTAGGGCTAGAAGATACCTCTATATTATATATACCATCTTCACCTCGCAAATGCTCGGCAACGTACGATCTAGCGAGTTTTAAGTGGTATGTTCCCAAACTGAATAAAATTATGTCTTCTTCCGTCAATTGTGGAAATGGTATTGCTGTAGCCGTCATTGTAGTGAACACCGCCCGTTGTCGATTCATATTTTCTGTGACTACATAATTGCCCAGTCTATTGGGTTCGTTTATTCTTTGAGCTATTATTTCTATAAAGGCTTGGGCATGCTCATTGTCTGTCAGAGGCTGCCTAAATGCATTTATAAGTGCTCCTGCAATGCGAAAGTCTTTAAACACGTGAGGGAGTGTTTTGTTAATAAGTGTATTCCTGAATATCTTGTAATCCCTTTTGAACCATCCGTTTATGACTTCAATGACCCATCGCACTATTGTGATTTGTCGAGATTTATTTGCTTGTTTGTCTGTGAGCTGTGTGGCATGTCTGTTTTTGCGAGAAGCGATTTTAAAATACCCGGTAGTATTTTTTTAGTAGTAGAAGCGATTTTAAAATACCCGGTATTTTAATAAAATCGCTTCTACTTTATCATTATTAAAGGAGAATGCCCATTTAGTATGGAGAAATGTACTGACTTTAACATTTTGTATCGTGATAAAAATACCTTTATTTGATTATGTTATCTTAATAAATTACACATATTAACTTTAGTCAATGTTGTAGGAAATACGAGATTTTCAACAAAATAAGTTCGAATTTAGGTTATAGTAAACTCACAGTAATGTGGACTCTATACCGGCGTATTAAAGTCGATTGCGTATGTAATGTCGATCTTTTGTTTGAAATTCATTTGACAGTCCCAAAACGCCATGTAGTTTGTAATGTATTGGGTCATTGCATAAGTAATGATACGATTCAAAGAAATAAACAAAAAAACCTTAATCATGATAACATATATATTTAATCAATAATATGATTGCCTTGGTTTGCAATAACCGTGCTCCACCGATCAGGCAGCATATTGATTCCTTTTTCGTAAAAGGAGGCAGGTTTGCTGCAAAAATGCATGTTATTTTACAAAGGTAATTTTTTTGTACATTTTTTTTGTATACAGTATCAATAAAGGAAACCGTAAAAATAAATAAAAAAAACTTAAAAAACAGAAAAATTGGAAAATGGAAAAAGAAGAAAAAACATTTTAACTTTATTTAGTGCCTATATACATAACTATTTAGTATGTCAATTTTAATCCCAATTTCTTTTCCGTTTGTAATTTTTTTTTCGGTATTTTCAGTTTTTTATATTTATTTTTACGGGATCCTTTATTGATACTGAACATACCCTAAAGCTATGGCACGTATTTTTTATACATATTAATTAACTTAAGTACATATTAATTACATAAAAGGCGGTGGTGGTAAAATTTTTATAATTCTCCACTATTGTCCCGAATTAAAAAAAAAGAAAAAACCGACACAATGGGGACGTTGCGGCTCAACAGGGAATTTGTTCCTGATAGTTTGAAGTCAAAAAATAAATTTAACCTACAACCTAGCGAAGTGGCCTTCAGCCATACTAAAGATTTGTCCATTGTTGTTTGGCGTGACTCTAACATTGTGTCGTTAATATCAAAATTTCACAAGGCGGCGGTATCGGGTAAGGATAAATTTGGATATTATAAGTACAAGCCGCAAGTTGTACTTGACTACAATCTTTCTATGGGGGGAGTTGATAAGAAGGACCAACTTCTTCAGGCTTACCCCATAGAAAGAGTGAGAAACAAAATATGGTACAAAAAACTGTTCCGGCGCCTTCTGAACGTCTCAATCCACAACTCCTTTGTTATAGCATCTCACAGTAGGAACATTTTACACCGGGAGTTCAGAAAAACGCTGCTTCTGAATATAGTGACCAAATATTGCACCCAAACACAATATTTAATCTGTAAAACTCACTGAAGAGAATCAGAAATTAGACTTGAAGAAGACTCGATAATCTTAATCTTCGATACTTGCCCTATGGATGTAAATAATAATATTTATCTTTACATATTAGAAAAACATCAATTAACCACTGGCAGTCTTTATTTACTTAATACAGAAGCTGGCCCGAAAGTATTATTAATATGGTAACATTACTACGAGTACTCCATGCATCCAGATAGTCAATGTAAGGTAGTCATTAGTCAAGTACATTACACAGTTTTAAAATGTCTTTAATTTTCAAGCGTGTAGATAAAATATTATTATATCGATGTAGAAATCTTTCAAACGATTTAGAAAATCAATTTTTCTTTCAATCCTTACTCATTAACGACAAACTTAAGTTCCTAACTGTCAAATTGTCATTGGTATATTATTTTCTGTACAAAGAAGTTTTGACAATATTTGGTGTTTTAGAGAGTTTTAGTGATTAAACGGCGAATTTAGTCAATATCAATAGTTATTTGTATAATAAACGTATCTTAAAAGTATACAACACTCAAAGGGTGTCCGTGTCGTGAAACTACATTTGCGAGCTTTAAACTTTAATCATCTAAACGGGGATTGTTCAAAACAATTTTAACAATGTTCATGTAATAAAATTATAGAATGTGGTGGTATATGATTTGATTGATTTGAAAGAGAATTTTATTGGCTTTCATCCTCTTTTGATATCATAACCAAATCTTCCTATTAGTTCTATTAGTCCGTCCACTCTAGTTCTACTAATCAGTCCTATTAATTCACGCCACTGGGAACACATAAAGTAAAAAAAATGGGAACCACAGCTGCAGAAGCTGCTCAAATCGTTATTCTAAGGGTTGTCTCAGCGTACTATCGCTCGTCAGCTTCATCTGAATCAGTCCTGCGTCTCAAAAGTATACCAGAGATTCAGGGAGACTGGAAACTTAGTGCGAAGACCAGGTTCTGGCCGTCAGCGATACATTTCTGTGAGAGTTGACCGTTTTCTTGTCTCTACTTCGCTCCGGAATCGACACCTGACCGGTGTTGACGTCCAGCAGCGGATCAGAGAAGTTCGAGGGAAGGCTGTCAGCGAGTGGACAGTGAGACGAAGACTTAAAGAAGCAAACTTGACCCCAAAAAGGCCAGCCACGGAACCCAAATTAACTGCAGCCCACCGACAAGCCCGACTTCAATTTGCCCGCGATCACTTAGATTGGGGTATAGAGCAATGGAGCCGAGTCTTGGTCTCGGATGAAACCAGAACGATTTGCACAATGCTGTTTTGCGGAAACCGTGGCATACGGGGGTGGGTCCTGTATGATGTGAGCAGGGATTTCTATCGAAGCAAAAACTGAGCTAATATTCGTAACCGGTGAAGGTCGGGAAGGGGTATTGTTCCTCATGTATTTTCCGAAATGTATTTCTCAGATTCTCATGAAGATTATCTCACCATCTGGGTTTTTTATCCCACGCCTTGATGTAGTACAGGGCTCTGTGGAGGTATTTATTCGTATATTCAGATCATCTCTATAAACCATGTATCAAATATCACTTCAGTACTAAAAACATAGATCTCTCTCTGTGGACGGAGTATGTATGTCATGATTGCTAGGATACTATTATAAATAAAGCACACAATTCGACAGGCACAAAGATTACTTTTATTGTCTGATAACACCCGATTTTATCAATTCAACGTTACTTAGTTTTACATTGATTCGCGATCCTATCAATCTGTCTGCTATCTTGATAGTTCCCTTTTTCTTCATTTCATAGGTTATTATGAACTTATTTTAGACTGCACCGATATATATAATTTTGGTATTATAAGATCTGTACCAGACCTTATACTTAGACCTTGAATATAAATAATGTAACTTTGTATCCCTGGCTAGAACTGAGCACCGCAAAGGTGCCAACGAAATAGCATCAGCAGTTTACGATAGACTTTTACGAGTTTTTACTGTTTACGAGATTCAAACTACGGATTTTCCTGGCCATGTAAATACTGTTAGATATGTAGCAGATGGACGCGTTGCGCAAAATAAAAATAGTATTATGATGGGTATGTGCGCTGTCTGGTTATCCCATGCACCGGACCATATAAAACAGTCGAACTAGTATTTCCCATTCCAGGACGTTCCTTTCTACCACCCGACCGAGTTTTCGGTCTTATTGAGAAGGAAGTACAGCGTATGGAGGTTCAACTTACCTTTAGTGAGGATTTTCAACAATAAACACCAGATTACGTCAGACCCGGTTTCTACCGGTATGAATCACTAATGATCACTAATTATCGACAACATCATTAAGATAATTCAGCCGCGCTCAGTAACCGATGTTCACTTTCCGACTGACCATCGTAGAGTCAACTTACCCTGAGGATACTCCGTTTCGGGACGAAACACGTGTTGGTGCTGGTATGTATGTTGGTATATGCTTTTAATTATTGCATGAGAGATGCATGAAAGTTGTCGTCGAGCTTGGACGTCTACATAGCTAATTTATTAATTGAATATTTATTTTCACCTATCTATCAGTTGTATTTACCTTATTACAATACAATAAAGTTCAAATTCAAGTGCGTACTAAACTCGCTAATATTGCCCTACAAACATTGCGGCTACAGCAATATAATTCGTCATCGGTCATCGACGCTTCGAGGCTCAACACAAATCTGCGACGGTAAAGTAAGCCAACATTTTACCTTTACGTTTACTACATTTCCCAGATACCAATATGAATTGTGCTGCATGCAAAGACTTTATCGACGGGGTGGACTACGTCGAATGCCAGCTCTGCCACCTTGAGTATCATAATGAGTGCGTCAACACCCCGGCTACTATCGATTGGTTATGTCCAACGTGCACGTCGAAGGTACCCAAAGGGGACAACACTAACAAGGCCATACGACTTGCTACTCCAACAAGACCAATCACTACTCCAATCGTCACGCAGAGACAAAAGCGATTCAAACCGGACGTCAATTGCTCGGACACCTCGAAAAGTAACATCACCATAGAACACACCACCAGTCTATCGTGGACACCACAAATTAATGAGGTTAGTAAAAAGTTGTTTTCTGCGGTTGGTAGTCTTCGTAGACTTAGAAATTTCCTCCCTATGCCCACTAGAATTTCTCTTGCTACTTCCTTGCTTTTACCCATTCTTGACTATGCCGTTTCCTGTTATCTTGACATTACTGAGGAGCAACTAGATAAGCTTGAGCATCTCCAAAATGTATGTATTAGATTCATATTTGGTTTACGTAAATATGATCGTGTCTCCGAATTTCGCGCTAAACTCAAGTGTGCCGCCGGAATGCTCACATACTTTCTACTCTGTACTCTGTGTTATTTAACCCGTTAGCTCCTTCATATCTCCGTGATAACTTTGAATATCTTCATCTGTCCCACAATCACTTACTTCGTTCTTCCAACAATCTTACTTTACAAGTTCCTTCACACACCTCTTCATTCTATCATAAATCTTTCACTCTCACATCTATACGTCTCTGGAATTCACTACCCCTACCGATAAGAAAAGCTGAAACTGTGTTTTCTTTAAAAAGCTACTTAAAGAATATTACCTTCTTTCCTAACCTGTCATCATCCTTTCTTTTTTCCTTTTTCTTGGCTTTCGTTAACCTTCATTCACTGCTTTTTTTTATTATTATTAGTACATATGTTTTGTTTGTCATTTTGATATATATACTTTTTTTTTCTTCTCTCTACTTCACCTTTTCACACTGTAATACCTTATGTAGGTACGCCTATACCCAATTTATATTCTTGCTGTTTTCTTGCTACTGCTGGGTTGCCTGGAAGAAATCGCTACATAGCGATAAGGTCGCCCATTGTTTTGTATTCTTTTTTCTTGTGCTCTTATGTATATTATTGTATGGTGTACAAACAATAAAGTGTTAAATAAATAAATAAATAATAAATAAGATATTTGTTCTTTGTTGCGTGAGGAACTGAAGGCTCAAGAATACAGAATAACTAGGAAAATGGACGACCTCTACACGCAAATAGACGACTTCAAGCAATCGATGGACTTCCTCAACGAGCAGTTTGAAAAGTTGCGGGCGGACAATTTTGTGCACCAAACCAGCATAAACGCTCTCAAAAAAGAGAACGAAAATCTCCGAGGCACGGTGAACACCTTAGTCTCCCGGCTCAACGAAATTGACCAAATATCCCGGGCGCCAAACCTGGAAATTCAATGTGTACCAGAGCACAAGGCTGAAAACATAATCAACCTTGTTTAACAACAGCTAGGTAGAGTTGTGGAGTGTCCCATCAACGAAAACGACATCCATTATTGCTCCCGCGTAGTAAAGCCACCTGGGAATCGGTGGTGATAAAAAATTGCCGGTATACGTCGTGAAAAACTTATCTCCGGAAAACAAATCCATCCATGCTAGAGCCCGAGCTCGCGCCAAGGAATTTAATTACAAGTTTGTGTGGGTTCGTGGTGGACGTATCTTCATGAGACAAACGGAAACCTCTGGCTAAGTATACGTACGAGACATGGAAACCTTTGCCAAACTATCTTGATCACTACCTAGTCTGGCCATAAATACTGTTACATAAAAACTTTTCTTTTTTTCAGCTTTTTAATTGTTTTGAATTTGGAACACTTATATTATTTTAAAAACTTCTTTCGATTTCGCGCCATTTCACATACTTTTTCGTGTTCATTGTCAAATTACAATATGGAATGGGGTGTTAAAGAAAATAGGATTGCAGTGATCGCCTTGCACAAAGTGGGTATGGAGCCGTCGGTCATATTCCAGACATCGTACAATGAACAGATACAACAACACTTCATCTGTCGAAGACCAGAAAAGATCGGGGCGGCCGCGTGCTGTTAGAACTACAAAGGCTGTTAATGCTGTTAAAGCCAGAATTCGTCGAAACCCCATTAGGAAGCAAAAAATCTTATCGCGAGAAATGAAGATTCCCGCTAGGACTCTGTCGCGTATTATAAAACAAGACCTGAAGCTCGGTGCTTATCGTCGATATACAGGACATGCCCTAAATCAATCTTTACAATTAAAGAGAGTGGATCGATCAAAACGCCTTCTGTCGCGATACGCAGGTGAAAGGCTCAGAAATATCCTCTTTACCGATGAAAAAATTTTCACGATTGAAGAACACTACAATAAGCAAAATGATAAAGTGTACGCTCACAGTTCTAAAGAAGCTGCTCAAGTGGTCGGGAAGGTACAACGTGGTCATCATCCTGCGTCAGTGATGGTTTGGTGGGGCGTGTCTTATCAAGGAGTCACAAAACTGCATTTTTGTGAAAAAGGAGTGAAAACTACAGCCAAAGTGTATCAAGTTACAGTCTTGGATCATGTTGTGAAACCTCTCAGCAATACTCTTTTTAAAAATATACCGTGGACTTTCCAACAGGACTCTGCACCTGGTCACAAGGCACGAACTACCCAAGCCTGGCTTGAAACCAATGTTCCGGACTTTATAAGAGCTGAAGACTGGCCCTCATCTAGCCCAGACCTCAACCCTTTAGACTTCAAATTATGGTCAGTTTTAGAGGACATGGCCTGCCCTAAACGATACGGCGACATTGAGTCTCTTAAAAAATCTTTGGAGCAAGCAGTGGCGAAATATCCCTTGGAAACAGTGCGTAAATCCATAGATTCGTGGCCAAACAGATTAAAGGCCTGTATAAGCCAAAGGTGGCCATTTCGAATAGAATATTTTTTTTATTTTTTGCTGAGACTTTAATAAATAGGTAGGTATAAATTTTATTAATATTACATTGCTTCATTTAAAAAAAAAGGATTTTCATTTGTAACAGAACTTATGGCTGGACTAGTTATTTATACATACTTGATTTTCTTTCTTATCCTCTACATGATTTAAAATATTATTATATTCCTTTTCTCTCTAAATAGTATAAATTTTTACTATCAAAATGTAAGAGGCTTAAGAACGAAAACAAGTGAATTGGATAAAAATATTTGTAGTTGTAATTACGACATAATTATATTGACAGAAACATGGCTAAACTCATCAATATTTGATAATGAGTTGCGGTTTATATTTACCGCCACCAATTCAAAAACAAGTCATCGATACTTTCATTGATAATGTAAATTTAAATTTATCGAGTTTAAAACAGATGTTAATAGTCGGGGACTTTAACCTCAGTAACATAACGCGGGCATGCAATATGACGCGTTAGCAACAAATCCTCAAGTAAGCAAATAAAGCACATGTGTTAGTGCATTGTTAGATTGTATTGCACGGCACAGCCTATCTCAATATAATTACGTCATAAACCACAAACATAAAATCTTAAATTATTTAAATTCAGGACATTATTAATACTTTTAGCAGAAAAACCTTACATTTAAACATAAATTTAATTAGGTACTTTGTTTTTATTAATATTTTTATTTTATAAATTATTATTCTTTTTTACCTTTCATTGAGCTCTCTTACCTTTATAATATTATAAAATATTGATTATAAACGTAATAACTGGAAAAACCTTTAAATGTTGTCCTTAGTCAATTGTTTTATATATAAATAATTATAATTAAATACAATAGCTCGACCACGATGCATGCCGTGGTAACCTATAATTAAGACTACATTAAGTTTTAAGTCTACCCATGACTTGGATGTATTCATAATGTAATTGTCTTGTTGGTTACCCTAATAAAATAAAATAAAATAAAATAGTGCATGTTTCCGTTGTAGGAAGGAGGGAAGTGCCGGACATGTCTTAAATTATGCCATCATACATGTTAACCGCGGATAGACTAATACCGTATGCCGTTAATAACGTATGGAGGTTATTGTGAAACTTGAGGAATACATAGAAATTTAAGAAAAATATGGAAACTTTTAAAAGATTTGATGGCGTAAAGGATTGGAAATCTGAACTCGAAAATATAACATAATTCGTCCACCAAGACATTGGTGTTTCCAATTCAATCAATACAAACGATTTTATTTAAGAAAAAATAATAACAATGATGTTTATGTACGGGGAGAACCTAACTATAGAGTAGATGCAGGATGTTTCAAGTCCAAAACATTATTTGACGCTAATCCAGCTAAACTATAGCTTGTACGAGAAAAAGGCGAACTGAATGTTAAACAAAAAAAATAAAAGATGTCGACAATTTGCTAAAAAAGCACTACGGCGATAATTGGAATATTATAAACGACGAAAACTTAAAGTACATACAGCCGGAAAAAACGTGTACAGAGCATTACATAAAACAAGAAAACAAGTAAGGTATTTATACACTTTAAACAATTTACACAAGAAATATGAAAATGAAAGGGGTAAGCAACCTTATGCCACATTTAATCGCTACAAGCCATTTTATGTCTACTATTTTAGTAGACATAAATACTTGTGCATGCGTTAGACATGCGAATCTAAGTCTCATAGTCAACAAATTGAAGCAATTACGTTTACTAAAAACGATTAACTTTATTGAACTGGTACCAACAATAGCGTATTATACATATAAATATAGATTGGGGGTAATCGATGAATATAAATAACAAGAAATGCATGTACAATGAATGTCACACTTGCTCTTCCAAAAGTTTTGAATTTGATTTGTCACAATCGAATCTAACAGATGCACCCATTTCTTTAATTTATAAAGACGACATTAAACACTAATATTTCATTAAATGGTTGCACAAAGCAAAATTTAAACAGATTTTAAAGATCCATTAAAGGAGAATGCCCATAGCCAGTACTTTCAAAAAAATTATTGTGTCACAGTCACAATGACTTTTGGACAAAAAATTAAATTAAAATATTTCAAGCATATACCCTATTTCCTAAAACAATCCTCTTTGGGAATAATTTTCTGAAATTAATAAGTAACCTAACTTCCGTTTTACAAAAGAAAACCATTGGGTCATTTATATTTGGATAAGGGCCAATCAGAAATCTTTTAAGATCCTTGAAGAAAATGTATTGTGAAATAACAGTTAGTATATTGATTTCTTTAAAGAGTTCTCTAAGAGAGTCCCTAGGCCTGAGGTTGAAAATAGCGCGAACTGTTCTTTTCTGTAATACAAAGATTGACTCAATATCTGCAGCTGAGCCCCACAACAATAGACCGTAGGACATTATACTATGAAAGTAGCTGTAATAAACTAATCTTGCTGTTTCTACATCAGTCAAGAGCCTTACTTTCTTAACAGCGTAAGCAGCGGAACTGAGCCTCCCTGACAAGGCTTCAATATGAGGACCCCATTGTAGTCGAGAGTCTATTGTTAGCAGCGCCCCCACCAGAAACCGGAACAAACGAGTAGTGGTCGGACCACTGCTATAAAAAGGCCTGACGGCCGGCGCCAGCTCTCACTCGCTCACCTACCGTCACCTGACAGACAACCTTGCCTCTCACGACGTTACGCTGCCCTTTTTCTTATATAATTCTCCTTTTATTTATTTCTCTTTGTTTTCTATTCCAAATAAAATAATTGATTTATGTAAAAGTTAATTTATTAGTAAATCGTATGTATTTTACAAATCGTGTAAAATATATTTTTCGCTGTGTTGTTCTTTTTTTTATTAGTTTTCGAAATATAAATTCAGAAGTGGGATTCTTATCCACTTCTATTTAATTATACACTACACGGCGTTCACCTTCCATTTCGTCAAATCCAGTCGTTAAGCAATACACTAAAGTCCGTTGTGAAGGCTGAGGTTGTAGGTAAAAGAACGATAAAAAAACTAAGATGACAAAAATGCGCGCGCTCAAAGATAGCTCCAAACAGGTACTAACTAGTAACTTGGCGAGAACAAAAGATCGAGGCGGCGCGGCGGCGGTGCTGACTGCACACTATCTATCTCACTTGCACTTATGGGTGCGTCGGCTTTACTGTACTTCCGCAACTCCGGATACTTAAGTAACGACACACCAACGTTGCTAGCGCATTTATATCGCGAATACGTTGAATGCGCGTGAGGTAAATTCGCAAATGATTTTCGGCATTTTTAACGCCGAATATCTTTTTTCCTCCATGAGCTACAAAGTTGGCCCCATACAACAAGTATATATATTTTCAAAGACCTTTCTAATGACACCGGTTTCAATTTGCTACAAGGGTGGGTACGTTTTGTTCCATGTTCTTTTTGCCAAACAACAGACCGACAAACCGAGACGTGACAACTGCGGTGGTGTGTGGCGTTCCTACCGACGTTTTAATTGATAGTGGATCTAATATTTGTTTGATTTCTATTGATTTAATTAAACATTTCCCGTGTAAAGTACAACAGAGTTTTAAATTATTGCGCGGTATAGGTGGATCGGAAATTCAGTGTGATAAGTGCGTTACGTTGCCAATAGAGTTTAAAAATATTACTTTAGAAGTTGATTTTCATGTAGTGTCCCGTGATTGTCTTACGTGTCCAGTGCTCATCGGTACGGATGTCTTAAACCAGCGTGGCATCACATACATACGTACGGCTGGCTCTCAAGAACTAATAAGAGATGATTCTTTCGCGAATAATAGTGCATGTGAAGTGAATTCGGCTTTAAGTTTGGATAGTGTGAACACCCCGTTGAGCGGCGCTGACAGGGTACGCTTGAATTCCATACTGAGTAAGTACTCTGATTTCTTTCTAAGTGGCATCGCTACTACTACTGTGACTACCGGAGAAATGAATATTCGTCTCACTACCAATACCCCTGTTGTTTATCGACCCTACAAATTATCTTTGGACGAGAAGTTACGCATTCGCGCTATCATTAGTGACTTGCTAAATAAGGGCATAATTAGGAAATCCGAGTCGCAATACGCTAGCCCAATCCTACTCGTACGTAAAAAGGATTCTTCTGATAGGATGGTGGTGGACTATCGAGCCTTGAACGCAATCACTGTCAAGGATCGATATCCATTACCGTTGATCGATGACCACATCGATAGATTAGGTAAGTGCCGATATTTCTCTGCTCTCGACATGGTCTCCGGTTTCCACCAGATTAAGGTAAGTGAAGAATCGATACATAAGACCGCGTTCGTAACAAATGAAGGACATTGGGAGTACGTCAAAATGCCGTACGGTCTCTGCAATGCTCCTATTGTCTATCAGAAAATTATAACTGATACCCTTCAAACTTTCATTGACGCCGGTCAACTTTTAGTTTATATCGATGACGTGCTTCTGTTAAGTAATACAATCGACGAAGGATTAATATTATTAGATGCGGTTCTAAAAAGACTGACGGAGTCTGGATTTTCCATCAATATACGTAAGTGTTCCTTTCTAACTTCCGAAGTAGAATATCTGGGGAGGTTGATAAGAGATGGTCAGGTACGGCCGAGCCGTAAATCCTCAGTATACAACTATATGTATGACACTTCAACAGGTTATCAAACAACAGGGTATCGATCAGACAATAATCATAATAAATAATTAAATGTTTGTTAAAAAATATTATATGATGATTAAAATATGTTTGTTAATTTCTTAAATAGAGGTAAATATTACCTTACCTATTATGTTGATTGTATGTTGTTTTTTTTTTAATAAATATTACATTCCCTATTGCACAGTATACTAAATACTAAAACGATACTAAAGCGACATACGCGGACGATCGGTCTGTGCGGAGCGATCTGTACTGACGGTCCGCGTGACACTAAAACCAGCCTTAATGTAAGGTAAAATTAAAATGTGTACATTATGTTTCACAAGTGGGGCAAATGCCCATACAGATGTTGGCCATCTCCTTTAATCTGTCTTTGTAATGTAACAACACGCACTTTCTGAAACAGTGTGAAGATTGCGGCGTTTAAAAAGAAACTGCAGTTGTGGATAAAAAAATGAAATAAGGGGCGGTCAAGATTGCTTCCCGAAATTGTTTATGCGGCATCTAATGAACTGGGGCCTAATTCACGTAACTTTAAGAAGCATCGAGTTGCAGTGACGCTGCAATTAAGTTGAAGTTTAGCGAGTATCCTGCGCGCCTACCATGCTTTTTTCTGATTATTTAGTACTCTGTGTCAGTGTTGTCTTATGAGAGAACAAATAAACCTATTAAATAATCAAATAAAATTTATTATGTTTCCACTAAAAACCGTTGAAGAATATTTACTTATTATCCCAATAATGATTTTAACGATAATTCTTATAAAAAAGTAATGATTTCTGCTTCAATTCACAAAAAACGTTATATCGCGGAATGAAGGTTTTCACTTTGCCTCATAATGCAATTAGTAAAAAAAGTGTCTGTTTAAATATGTATTTAGTCTGTGACATTTTACAGTCCACTAGCCTTATACTCTATGCATAATCTATGGCATAATGATTAACTACTCTGTAATCTATGGTAAAAAAATGTCCATTCTTGTAATCCGTGTAAAAGAGTTGAGAAATAAATCCACGAAATTAACAGCAAGTTTTAATCCAAATACGCAAAACCCACACCTTATCTCACGTAAACATATTGGTCCTTCGAGCCGGATAATATTTCATAATATTGCCAACGAGAAAAGTGAATCTGCGTCAAGATAAGGATTTCTGTGCAACAAAGGGTTTTATTTATTTATTTAATCTTTTTTGCAAGACCTAAAACAGGTTTTTACAAAGGGCGGACTTAAAGCGGCGGGGTTTAGAGCGGTTTTGCTACGAGAAACGACACGAGTCGTGGAATTTACTACAATACCTACGAGTGTAATACAAAGTATTTGCAATACATGAACAGTCTAGTTGTGAGTGAGAATTATACAGTGATAATTGTGATATACCTAAACTTTTTACTGCAACTAATATTACGTCGTTTTGAGAAAAAGTGGCAAGTGCCTCGCGCCATTAATTACCTAACCTACAAGCCGGCGCCGCGTGCCCTTTTAACAAATAATTATAACTATCGACTTATTCGATCTCTGCACAATGGAAGATCTTATAAACTATCAAAGTGAACTTCTAGAAAATTTGAGAAAAGCAGAGGTGAATTTCAAGAAATCACTGAAAGCGGCTTATTGCTCCACTAAAATCACCATTGAAGAATGTCACAAAGCAGAAGAAGCAACAGTCTGTCAAGCTACTTCACCGTTATGGCATGAGTTAAGGTATTGCAGAATAACCGAGTCTAGAGTTCACGAAGTTGCACCTTGCAATACTCCTGATGGTGCTTTGATTGAACAGATATTTGGTGCCTCTGTACCAGAGACTCTGGCTATGAAGAGAGGCAAACGATTGGAATCAGATGTCAGAGCAGAAGTAGCCAAAACAAGGAAAATAGTTATCGAAAATGGTGGTTTCTTTTTAAAACCCGATTGGCCTCATTAAGGTGCTTCTCCAGATGGATTGACAAGTGAATACGTATTAGAAGTAAAATGCCCCTCGACAAAGAAAGGAAAGGAAAGTTTCGTAAAGAATAATGTTCTCGGCAACAAGTCCAAAGCTCAAATGAATTTGCTGTTTGTAGCTGAAGTTACAAATGTTTTTTGCAATAAAGTCAAGGGATTGTTTTGGGTAGCTAATGAAAATTTTGAAAGCAATAAGTAGAAATATTCGAAGAAGATTATGATGAAAAATATTGTACTGATCTTTTAGAGAAGTCCACGCATTTTTGGAAAACATCAGTGTTTCCGAAACTGGTTGAGACTTAAAATTACTGTTAATATAATGACGTGCTTTTGATTATACAAGTTTGTCGAAATAAAACAATAAAGGAAAGGAAAGCATTTTTATTTTTACACTTGATTACTAAAAAGACAATCCTGTAAATTAACTAAACCACAGGCTATTGTTACAATATTATCCGAATATTTTATGTATGAAATATCGACACAAGCGTGAGGTCCGATCATTTTAAAGTCTCTCAACTTCCCTATGCTTCTTTCAACGTGAACTCTTTTAGCCGCAATTCTTTTTGTTATTAAGACTTCCTCTGCTGTAGGGTTTGAGTTGGCACTTACACTAGGCGGCCTCAGGAGTGTACAACCACGCTGTTCCAGTAAATGGCAAATATTTTTGAAACCCCTGTCTGCTAACACAATATTTCCTTGTGGCAATTTGTCAAGAAATCCGCTGTCTTCAAATATTGTTGAGTCTGGGGTCCTCCCTCAGAGATAAAGTTTATCAAACCATCAGTTGTATATATGGTGTCTTCTCTGCTCTGTATCTATGGGCTCGTACTAAGTCTCTTCCTCTTGTGTAACTGTAGAGTAAAATACGCTGCTTACAATTGTAATGATTGTAAGAAATATAATTAAAGTTCTTTAGACAAAATATAAGTGTTTCTATAGCAATCCACTTCCACTGTACGTAAGAACACATATTCTGCGAACACTTATTTTACCCATATTTAGGTTCATGCCATCGGATTTTTCGTAGTCACTAGGATTTGAATAGATGATATTCTAGTGAAGTTTTGTAAATGTTTAATACAAAAGTATGAATGGGCAGGAATGCCTATTAGTAATTTTGAATCTCGATATATAGCCATTAGAGCACCCTTTTGCATATGCTCATTGAAGAAATTTTTGTTCATCGGCTTTGTTATAACCAAATCATTTGACTCGTTATCACTAGCATTAACACCAAAAGAACGAGTAATGTCACTTGAATTTGAGTTGCTGCTCGTGAAGCTAACGTTTGGATCGAGATTTTTAGGGATTGTTTTTTTCTAACTATGCGTTGTTTCCATTTGATTGGCGTATTATTAGACTTACTTTTCATTTTTGGTTTCATATTAACCTGCACTGCTTATGTTTTTTGACCCCTTGCATTGCTTTTTGATAATACGTCTATTACTTCAGGTATGTTAATGGGATCACTGTTTTGGATGATATTTGAGTCTAGATTCTCACACTCGACTACTTCAATGGAATGCAGCAACTCCTGTTTAAATTTTTTGTAATTAATTAATATTGTGTACTTAAACTTATAAAAAGTGATAAAATCATAAATATAATTAACTTATTACTCATAAATGTGATCAAAGGAAAGCACAACCACATACTTATTGTATATAACTTCACCGGCGAATCCCAACCTCATCACTGGTGGAAACTGTCACTCGGAATTTGAATTTTCAACATCTTAAACCCGGGGAGTACAATTTATATCATTATTTACTAACTTCTTAATTCACTAACACTTATTTACTCAACTAGAAGTGATATTACATTTTCTATAGCTGTGAAAATCATTACATTATATAAAGAATCTATCTACTAGCCATCAGCTGTAGGTCTCATATTGCTTATCAAACTGAAAAGCAGTATCTGAAGATCTTAGGGGCTTATGAGGCTAAAGTATATTCAAATTCTTTGCTAGTCAATAGTCAATATCATTGTCTCATCTTGCTTGACTGAATGTTGAAGCAGGAATTTGATGACACGGATACAAAATTGTTTTATTTATATCTTCCTAATTCATTTTCATAGTAATATTTTACATGTAACTATACCTACATTGAATACTATAGGCACAGTTAGAGGATTTTATTAAAGAACCATATAAATAAACTAAATATATTAAACACTAATATTTTAACGACTACCTGCATAGTAATTTGACATTTTAAATTGAGAAATCACTTCTAATTGAATATTGCAAATTAAGTCAGGTTATTACATCCTAGGAACCTTTTTTGAATAACACAAGAGTCCTTACATTAGTTTATTTATTTCAGATTTCTTAAATTGTAGAAAAATGATGACCCGTCAAGCGGCTTTCAAAGACCTAGAATCCAAATTGAAAGTGGCTCTTCATGAGCTCAAGATCTCAAAAGACCTCAACACTCAGCTGCTACGGGAGAGGGAAGAAAGTGAAGCTGAAATATTAAAGATTGTTGACTTGAACACTAGTTATAAGAATCAACTCGCCGAACTCCACATTAAATATATGGACACTTTGGAGCAACGAGATCAGCTCAAACATGTTGTGGACTCCTTCTATCAATGTAGTAATGAGCATGAGAAGGCTTTGAGTCGCATCACGGAGCTAGAGATTAGTCTGCATGAGGCCAACAAAACCGTGTCTCAGTTAGAACAACTGAAGGACTTACAAGAATGTGATGCTACACAGAGCCTTTTCAATGAGTTGGTCAACTACGATTCCTATAATAATAAAGAATTCCCCCCCATTATTGACCTGACATCTTGTGATAATACCATAGAGCCCAGAATTAACTTTAACAGCAGCAATAAGTTGAAAAAATACATAAAATTAAAAAGATTTATTGTTAAAACCAAAAAAGTAATAAAACACAAAAACTGTATCCAGCAATTAGGCCATAGTAAAAAGGAACGTATTTCCTTAATTAATAAAATTAAAACCATGCAGACTGAATTAGAATATAATAGGTCTCTGTATGATACTGAATCTCTGCACCTACAAAGTAAAATAGATAGCTTAGAGCAGTCTTTGCAGGATATGACCACCTTATATAGCAAAGCTCAGTTGCAAATAAATGAGCATATAACATCATTTGATCATCTGTTAGAAGTTTGCAATGAGAATATGGAGCGATTTGAATCATTGTCCAACAAACTAAATCTTGACCAGGACAATAGCTGTAAGTGCTCTGAAGCAGTGCAGAGTGGAAGTCTCAAACAGAGCATCCCCCAACCTTCTTCACCACTAATTAAATCAAAAAGGAAAACTATTATTATTAGTGATAGTTTGGGTAAAAATTTTGGGTCTTTTATGAGTAGTAATCTGGCACATTCGGTGACAAACTTATGCTCACCAGGAGCCACTTTCCAGTACTTAGTGAACCATATTAATTGTGATAATCTTGATGAGAATACTTCATTAATTTTAATGATCGGTGACAGTTTAAATATAATGAAATGGGAATTAACTAAATGTGTTGAAAAATTGTTATTGTTACATAGAAATACTAAATGCAAGTTTACTTTATGTGCTTTTCCTTATTCCAATGAGTTTAGTGATAAACAAAATAATTATATTTATAAGTTAAACCAGAAACTGTACAATTTGACATACCATCATAATGATGCAATAGTTTATTTTGACACAAATAAATATATTTTTTCTTCCTTTAAATTAAGTGGAAATAAAATGTACTTACCTTTAAAGTATCGAAGACATATAGCTAAACTGTTAGCTTATAATTTAACAAATGATAGTGTTACATGTGTAACAAAGTCTATTGACCCATTTTATATTGATTGTGGTAGTACTACCACTATTCCTATAGTTGACAAATGTACCAGCTCAGGTACATTAATTAATACTTTAAACTAGATTTAATGACAACGGATAAGCACTTTAATATGAATATTGTACATCAAAACATACAGGGCTTATCGGGCAAAGAGTTAGAAATTGAATTATTTGTTAAAGATTATAATGTACATATTCTATGCATTACTGAGCATTGGTTAACAAGTGTAAGAAATAATATTAATGTAATCAATTACAGTTTGTTAAGTGCATTCTATAGAGAGACTGCAATCCATGGAGGATCACTAATTTTAGTGCACAGCAATATACCTTGTAAAGATCGAAAGGACATTGTTAGTCTTTCTATTGAGCGCACTATAGAGCTAGCCTGTGTGGAGCTGGAGCGGTTTATTATAGTCTGTATATATCGCCCCCCCTCTGGGGATTTTTGCCTATTCGAAGATACTCTAGAGGATGTCCTTAAACGGTTATTTGTGTCGAAAAAAGAATTAATAGTTTGCGGTGACTTTAATGTTGACATTTTAGTAGAATCTTCTATAGCTGCTAGGTTACTCGCATTGTTTAAGTGTTTTAATTTAAATCCTTCGTTTACTGAGCCTACCAGAATAACTGCAACTTCACGTACTTGTATCGATAATGTATTTTGCAATTGTGAGATATTAGACAAAGAAATACTTAGCAAGTTGAGATCAGACCACTGTGGGCAAAAAATAGCGGTACGTAACAGCCACGATAATAAGAAAAAAATAATAAAATATAGACCCGTCACAAAGAGAAAAATATCACTTTTTAAAGAAAAAATTCAAACAAAATTGCGTAAATCAGTGTATTCTCAAAATGGACATCCTATTAATCTTTACAATACATTGTCTAAAAATATTAATGACGAGTTTAATCGAATATTTCAATTCAGATACATAGAAGAAAGTAAAAATAGTAAATTTAGCGACTGGGCTACTGTAGGTATTTTTAAAAGTAGAAACAAATTATACGAGCTTTATGACGAAAAACAATATAATTTTTCTCCCTCATTTCAGGAATACGTAAGAAATTACTCAAAAATTTTCAAAATCATCTGTACTCAAGCAAAGTCAATGTACATAAAGGATAAAATAGTTAATTCGGATAATAAAATAAAAACCACCTGGGATATCATTAAAAATGAGACCGGCCACTCTAAATCTTGTGACTTTAGTTATGAAATAATGATTAATGGAAACAAAATCACTTCTGATAAAGAAGTGGCAAGCGTTTTTGAAGAGTTCTTCCGCAACATTCCCGTTAAATTAACTAGTACACTATCCTCTTCTTCAACAGAAGCATTTTATCTATTAAGAGATAATGTTAAGGAATGCAATGTGGTATTTGACTTTAAGCACATTACAATCAGGGACATAATTAAAGTTTTCCAGTCTCTGAAAGTAAAAAGTACGGGTGATCTCTGGGGTATTTCAGTAAAAATAATTCGTCACATAATAGATATTATAGCTCCTTGTTTAGTTGTAGTTTTTAATAAATGCATAGATCTTGGTGTATTTCCAGATCTAATGAAATGCAGTAAAGTTATACCATTATTTAAAACAGGTGAAAAAACGGATATTAATAATTATAGGCCAATTTCTATATTACCAACACTCAGTAAGATCTTCGAAAAGATCATACTGAATCAAATGCTAACCCACTTCAACAATAATAATTTATTACATCCGGAGCAATACGGTTTTACTAAAGGTCGTAGTACAACAGATGCCGGAGCCAGGCTCTTAAAGCATATATATGAAGCATGGGAGTCGTCGCAAAATGCTATAGGTGTATTTTGTGATTTATCAAAGGCGTTTGATTGTGTTGAGCATGATACATTAATATCTAAACTTAGTCACTATGGCGTGAAAAACAAGGCCCTTAGCTTGCTCGCATCTTATTTAAGTAATAGGATACTAAAGGTTAATATAAACGATGAAAAGTCATCAGGGTCACCTACTGTGATGGGTGTTCCGCAAGGCTCGATCTTGGGCCCTTTTCTTTTCCTGGTGTATATAAATGACTTACCACATTATGTTAAAAACCATGCGAACATTGTGCTGTTTGCAGATGATACATCATTAATATTTAAGACTGATAGGAATAAAAATAATTTTGACGATGTTAATAGTGCTCTGTCGCATGTCTCACATTGGTTCACTATAAATAATTTACTTTTAAATGCAAAGAAAACCAAATGCTTAGAATTCGTGTTGCCAAATGTAAAAAAAGTAAATAAATCTCTTTAATTAAATAATGAAACATTAAATATAGAGGAATCCACGGCTTTTTTAGGGGTGACCTTGGACAGTAAACTGCAATGGGGCCCGCACATAGCATCTCTCACAACTAAACTTGCTAGGGCTGCTTATGCTGTTAGAAAAATAAGGCAGCTCACTGACGTCGACACTGCTCGGCTTGTTTATTTTGCATATTTCCATAGTGTTATGTCTTATGGCATTTTACTGTGGGGCAAAGCAGCCGGTATTGAACAAATTTTTGTATTACAGAAAAGAGCCATTAGAGCTATTTATAAACTAAAATCAAGGGAGTCCTTGCGTATCAAATTTAAACAAATAGGTATACTTACAGTAGCTTCCCAATATATTTATAATAATTTAGTGTTTATACGGAATAACATAACTGCATATAAACAAAATTGTGATTTTTCAAATCGTCAAACAAGAAGGATGCATCAATTGGCTAAAATCATCTGTACTCAAGCAAAGTCAATGTACATAAAGGATAAAATAGTTAATTCGGATAATAAAATAAAAACCACCTGGGATATCATTAAAAATGAGACCGGCCACTCTAAATCTTGTGACTTTAGTTATGAAATAATGATTAATGGAAACAAAATCACTTCTGATAAAGAAGTGGCAAGCGTTTTTGAAGAGTTCTTCCGCAACATTCCCGTTAAATTAACTAGTACACTATCCTCTTCTTCAACAGAAGCATTTTATCTATTAAGAGATAATGTTAAGGAATGCAATGTGGTATTTGACTTTAAGCACATTACAATCAGGGACATAATTAAAGTTTTCCAGTCTCTGAAAGTAAAAAGTACGGGTGATCTCTGGGGTATTTCAGTAAAAATAATTCGTCACATAATAGATATTATAGCTCCTTGTTTAGTTGTAGTTTTTAATAAATGCATAGATCTTGGTGTATTTCCAGATCTAATGAAATGCAGTAAAGTTATACCATTATTTAAAACAGGTGAAAAAACGGATATTAATACACCAAAACATACATACAAAAACGGATATAACACAACTAAACTTGCTAGGGCTGCTTATGCTGTTAGAAAAATAAGGCAGCTCACTGACGTCGACACTGCTCGGCTTGTTTATTTTGCATATTTCCATAGTGTTATGTCTTATGGCATTTTACTGTGGGGCAAAGCAGCCGGTATTGAACAAATTTTTGTATTACAGAAAAGAGCCATTAGAGCTATTTATAAACTAAAATCAAGGGAGTCCTTGCGTATCAAATTTAAACAAATAGGTATACTTACAGTAGCTTCCCAATATATTTATAATAATTTAGTGTTTATACGGAATAACATAACTGCATATAAACAAAATTGTGATTTTTCAAATCGTCAAACAAGAAGGATGCATCAATTGGCTACCTCTTCGTACCGTCTTTCCAAAGTGCAACGTTCTTTTATGGGACTAGGTATAAAATTTTATAATAAAGTCCCAAAACAAATACGTGACTTACCAGTGGAATCTTTTAAGAAACGTGTAAAGGCTCAGCTCTTAGGCAAGGGCTACTATAGCATAAATGAATATTTAAATGACAAGGATGCTTGGAAATGACTAGCTAGGCAACCAGTTCTGCACAGGTTAGAGAATACCTATTTTTGTAATAGATATAAGTTTTATTTTTAAAAGATGTGCTGAGGAGTTTCTTTACGGCTTTTCTTCTCCTCCATGACAAAGCACCTTTCCGAAAAGCTGGTAGATTAAAAAAATGACGTGCATAAGAGTATCAGTGATACCTACATGAATAAAGATTGTTTCATTTCATTTCATTTCATTTCATTTCATTTCAACAGGTCTTCGTGTCCAATATCTTTACTTAAAACTCTTTCAAAATATTCTATATCTTGTCTTTTTTTAAAACCGCGTCTGTCGATTTTCTCTTTTTCAGGATTTTGAATTCAAACCTATGAGGCAAAACTCCTTTCTTCAGTTTAAGTCTTCCTGCAACCAACTTTAACTTTACGTAATTTTCCGTATCTTCTTCCAACTGAAATAACGTATGCGGAGTGAAAGGACCCCGCACTAATTGTTTGAAAATTGTGTTTCAGCGGATTGGTCTGAATTTTTGGTATGTTGTAGCCCTAACCGTACTGATCAAAAGTCCCAATGGGCACGATCCCCCCAAATGCTTATTTTGTCCTCCAGGGGGCACTTTCCCCCAAAGTCTATTTATTCGATTTCTTCGGAATCATTCTGAATTTTAAGTATGTTGTAGTCCAAATCATGCCAAACAAGAGTCCCAATGGACACAACCCCCCCTAAATGCGTATTTTGTCCTCCAGGGGGCACTTTCCCCCCAAAGTGTATTTATTCGATTTCTGCGAAATCATTCAGAATTTTTAGTATATTGTGCCAAACAAGAGTTCCAATAGGCACGACCCCCCCATATTGCGTGTGTTCTCCTTCGTGGGGCGCTAAACCCCCCCCATGTTCTATTTATTTGATTTTAGCGGAATAATTCTGAATTTTTGGTATGTTGTAGTTCTAACCGTGCCAATCAAGAGTTCCTATAGGAACGAACCGTATTCCGTAGGCGTATTTCCGCCATCTGGAGAAAGAAAAACCCCCCAAAGCTTTAATAACACTAAAAATCTTAAGCAACAAGATCTGGATTTTGAGTATGAAGAAAAATGTTGAAGTTCACACAAAAAACAGGGCATTAAGGACTTTCAGGATTTCTGAATAAATATATGCAGTTAAGAGATCGTGCCCATTAGGGATTTACATTGCATTAGTAAGGGCTACAACATACTTAAGAATTCGGAACGATTCCACTGATATCACATGAATGAACTTGGTAGGGGGAGGTTGCCCCTTGCGAAAAAAACGCTCAGAAAGTTATTGAAAAAATGTAGGTTTTAAATGAATTAGCTTTGGGGGGTGTTTCTTGCTCCAGGTGGCGGAAATACGCCTACGGAATACGGTTCGTTCCTATAGGGACTCTTGATTGGCACGGTTAGAACTACAACATACCAAAAATTCAGAATTATTCCGCTAAAATCAAATAAATAGAATATGGGGGGGGGGGTTAGCGCCCCCGGAAGAAGAACACACGCAATAGGGGGGGTCGTGTCTATTGGGACTCTCGTTTGGCATGATTAGGACTACAATATACTAAAAATTCAGAATGATTCCGCAGAAATCGAATAAGTAGACTTTGGGAGGAAAATGCCCCCTGGAGGACAAAATACGCATTTGGGGGGGTTGTGCCCATTGGGACTCTTGTTTGGCATGATTAGGACTACAACATACTAAAAATTCAGAATGATTCCGAAGAAATCGAATAAATAGACTTTGGGGGAAAGTGCCCCCTGGAGGACAAAATACGCATTTGGGGGGGTCGTGCCCATTGGGACTTTTGATCAGTACGGTTAGGGCTACAACATACCAAAAATTCAGACCAATCCGCTGAAACACAATTTTCAAACAATTAGTGCGGGGTCCTTTGGACAAAGTTCAATATTGGTTTAAATAAAAATGCACCACTTTTTTAAAATAATTATGTTTTTATAATAATGTACATATCAATGCTTAATGTAAAAAATAGTTTACTCCCATGCGAGATGCTTTACAGCAGTTCTGTGGTACTTTGTCCATCGCTGTCGAAAACACAGATGTCGGCATTTTACTCAACTCCAATTTTATTTTTCGAATCAAACTCTGTACATTTTTGGGATGAAAATTATTGCAATATACTCGCTTCTTTAGATTTGCCCAAAAATTTTCAATAGGGCGAAGTTGCGGAACATTAGGTGGATTTGAAATCTTCGGTACGTATGGGATGTTTAACTCCGCCATTTTGCTAAGGGTTTTTTTTTGAATAATGGCTTGAGGCTAAGTCTGGCCAAAACACTACATTTTCTTCTCTATGACACGTATTTATGAAATCTCGCACTAATGGCAAACAACGCTCTATGTAGCAATCGGCGTTCACGGCGAAACCTGACTCAAAGAATACAGGCTTAGACATTCCGCGTCGACTGATGGCAAGCCATAGCAAAACTTTTGTATGCTCAAAATATTTTACGTTCTCATTGGTTGGACCATTGGTGTTCTCAAAATAGTAATTGCGTTGCCACTCGTGCCACTTCCATCTAACGTGAAATTACATGAATGGCATAGTAATAAAAATTCATTTATATGCTGGTTCTGGGGATCAATTGATAGGTGGAAAAATCATGTAAAAAAGTAGTAATGTTGGTAATAGAAAAATAATTAAATAAGGCACTTTATATTGATAATTATTATACCAGCGTCGGTTTAGCAGAGGAGCTTTTTAGATAAAAACACGTATAACAGGTACACTACGAGCAAAGCGCGTTGGTAATCCCACTTTAATTAATGTAAAATTAAAAACCAGTGAATTCTGTATTGTTCACAATTCCAAAAAAATTGTTGTTACCAACGCGAAGTGCATTGCATTATATGTCACTTTGACCTGCGCTTATTTGCTATTTTCTACCTCTTCTCGTCATTCCTAAAAATTATAATCCTTTCTAATCTATTCTATCGCAATCTTGCTCTATCCTTCCCTCTCTTCGCATTATGTTAGTTTCGCAGACCTCATAAACATCATTCTTGTCTTACTTGTGCTTGTACACCTCTACCAGCAATTTATTTGTCTACTTAGTTAAGTTTTCCACTTTGGGTTATCTGGAAGAGATCGCTTTTTAGCGATAAGATCGCCTATTGTATACTATCCATTGTAGTTGTTATGTATATGTACATTTTATTCTGGTGTGCAATAAAGAGTTTTGTATTGTATTGTATTGCTGTTTTTGAGTTCGCAGCATAAAAGCATTTACAAAGGGACTAACAGTCGCCACATACACACTTTCTATAAAATATAAGCCTGATGTACTAATTCAGTACAATAAATACATGAAAGCAATCGATAGGCACGACCAGCTTTTAAATTATTATTCCTGAAAACACAAAACCTTACGTTGGTATAAAAAAGTTATAATTCATTTAATCCAAATATATTTGGTGAATATCTTTGTTTTATATGTATAGAGAAATAAGCTAATCGAATTGTACGAGTCTCGTACGTTGTGCTTAGCACAGCGTCCTAGTTCCAAGCACGTGATGGCTTAGCTGGGCGCGCTGAGTCCGTGAACGCGTACATACGTGACATAGGACTCATCTGATAACAATAAAAACATGTAATGATGAGCATCATCATGTAATAAAAACAGAATTATATGATTTTATGTCTAGAAGAAAGACAATAATCGCCCAAGGAGTGAAGAATTTCAAAAAATGGAAAGGAGATCAGCAACTTTCTTAAGAACTTTGGGCCTGGAATAAACAAACATGCATGAGACATAGCACTTTCGATTGAGGATATTACATAAATTATCTGCATGTTTGTTTTTTAAAGTGAAACTTTTATTACATCGTCTCAAACTTTTTGGTATGTGTGTCGCATGTCGCGTGACGGTCGGTTCTTAACCCTTAACCAGGCAACAAGGGTTTCAATGAGTAATATTTGTGAAATTTATTAATTTGTTAATATATAAGGGAAGAAACAAAACCATGTTTTTTTTTTATATTTTTATTTATTTATATTATATAAAAAAACCTGTGGTCCATATTAGTACCTTGCCCAGTGAGGTAAAAATATTGTGGTCTCCATTAGTACTTTGCCCTGAATCAATAGCAAAATAACAATTCTTATGATAATTATAATTACAAATTATGAGGCACATGGGGCAAATGAAACCTTTCAAAACATGGTGTCACGCATAATGGTACTTTGCATGAAGTGCACTCTATTTTAGAACGCTTAGGATTGGTTCGAGTGCTGCAGAAACGGCACCGGCGTTTAGTTGCTGCACATGGCATGTGAACACCAACATTGGCCAGTCTCACCTCATCTGAGATTCTGTATACACCTCCTTTCTTATTTTTCAATATGGTAGAAGATGCCTTTCGGGAACTGAAGTTGTTGACTAGACCCCTGGCAACACGTAAACGAAACTGGCGATGGCTATTGTTGCGGATGACATGTCCCTGGTTGTAGAGAATGTAGGCATTTATAAGAGAAGCTTCAAACATAAACCAAAACAGGCGGAACCAGTTTTTTTTTGACTTGCGGCCTATAGAATAGGAGCTCCTGAAGTGGTCAAAATGGTCAACTCCACCCATAGTTTTTGTATATGCTGCAATGGTCAAAGGACAATACATGGGTTTTTTTGATCCATCTTTCTGTTTGCGTTCTATGATTTGTACATTTCTTGGATCAAATGCAGTAGTGGCAACATGGACATCTTTGGTGTCCATCCATTTGATCACTGATATTGGAGTAGCATACTGAAACATAAATTCTCCTGGCTTTAGGTGCATAGGGTCTCTTATTCCTCTCTTTGTAGTTATTTCAGCTGGGAGACCTTTTCTATTGACTCTGACTGTACCCACAGCATATATATTTTTGTGATAGAGCATCTCCAGAAGAGGCAAACTGGTAAAAAAATTATCAAATGCCATTAGTGTGTATGGTTGGACATTTCTACATAGATTCATTACCACTCTGTATCCAAGACCTCCAGAATTTTCATCGGTTGAAGTGGCTTTACCTGTATAAATATCAAATGAGTACAGGTATCCAGACTCAGAGTCACAGCGTGCCCAAATTTTGTATCCCCTTTTGATAGGTTTGTTCGGCATGTATTGTTTCATACTACTTCTGCCTTTGAATCGCACCATGCTTTCGTCTATGCTTTGTGATGATGATTGACTACACATGCTTGAAAAATTATCATTGAGAATTCCAATCAATGGTCTGATTTTAGCTAGTTTATCATAATTTGGATTACTGCGTTCCAATTCAGTATTTGGGTTGTTCACATGAAGGTTCTCTATTAGTTTTTTGTAACGTTTTAGTGTCATTACTCTGCTAATTACAGGGTTGTTATAAAAGTCATCAGTTGACCAGTAAAGCTCAACATCAGTCAGTGGATTTAAGCCCATCATTATAATTACTCCAAGCAAAGCACGCATTTCTTCATTGTTAGTTTCTACCCAGTTTCTTGACTGATTTTTGATAGCATATAGATTAGTGTTTTCCACCAGAATATCAATTATGTTTGATGTAAACATATGTTCAAAATAATCTAAAGGCAAATGCCTGTTATTGTAAGCAATAGTAGGTTTAGCTTTGGTTTCAAAAACTGGAAATGCTTGATTTTCAATATTTGTTGACCACAATCTTTCTTTTTGGTTCAGTTGAGTATAAGTGACAGTATAACTTACTGAAGGAGATGGTGGTCGAACTGGAGATAGTGGTTGAACTGCGAATAGTGGTTGAACTGGAGATGTTGGTCTAACTGGAGATGATGGTGCAACTAGAATATCGGAAACTATCCCAGATGGTGAATTATATGCTTCAATCCCCAGATCCTCAGGTTGTATTAGTTGACTTTCTTCAGCTGTTTCAATTACAGGCTCAGCAGAGGAAAGAGATGGTGCCACAGGATCTTCTAGTATATCTAGGAGCTTTTCAGTACTGATATTCTGTATCTGGTCTAGTCTTTTGTTGAAATTGTCAGAAAAATCTTCATTTCTTTCATCATCGTCGGTATCTTCTCCTTCTGATGACAGCAGACTATGAAGATAAGCTTCAATATCTTTGCTTTTCATCGGCCGGGGCTAAAAAAAGAAAATTCATCAATATGTATAGTACAAATCAACATGCGTAACGGGCAATGATCATAAATGGACCACATAATTCAAACAACCGTTACTACAACAAAAACAATGTTTATAACAAACAAAATATGTTCAGATTGTGTAAAAACTCTCAAATATACGTTTTTATACACGCAACAATACTTACTGGATTTTTTTTAGACATATTCCGGGGTTTACTGCAAACAACACACAAAAATGATCGTTTGTTATCAAAAAGTAAGTAACGTCAAAGTCATTGCACACTTTTTTTGGTTGGGCGCGTTCCATTTTACTCTATTGGCTTTCACAGCATAAAAATATTAATTATCTATGACTGTTTGACATATTGTGGTCCATAGGTACGCCTTACCCTGTAAAATCATTCAAAACGAATGTGGTCCTATTTAGTACTTTGCCTGGTTAAGGGTTAACTTATCGGTTCCAGGTAACGAAAGTACTTAGGATGACCTAGCTTTCAACATATCTGATTGAGTACGGGTGCTACTACATGATACATTCTGAAGGTCTGATGATGACCAGGTATATACTTATCGGTTCTCAGTAACGGAAGTACTTAGGATGACCTAGCTTTCAACATTTATCTGATTGAGTACGGGTGCTACTACATGATACATTCTGAAGGTCTGATGATGACCAGGTATGTACTTATCGGTTCTCAGTAACGGAAGTACTTAGGATGACCTAGCTTTCAACATTTATCTGATTGAGTACGGGTGCTACTACATGATACATTCTGAAGGTCTGATGATGACCAGGTATATACTTATCGGTTCTCAGTAACGAAAGTACTTAGGATGACCTAGCTTTCAACATTTATCTGATTGACTACGGGTGCTACTACATGATACATTCTGAAGGTCTGATGATGACCAGGTATATACTTATCGGTTCTCAGTAACGGAAGTACTTAGGATAACCTAGCTTTCAACATTTATCTGATTGAGTACGGGTGCTACTACATGATACATTCTGAAGGTCTGATGATGACCTAGCTTTCAACATTTATCTGATTGAGTACGGGTGCTACTACATGATACATTCTGAAGGTCTGATGATGACCAGGAATATACTTATCGGTTCTCAGTAACGGAAGTACTTAGGATGACCTAGCTTTCAACATTTATCTGATTGAGTACGGGTGCTACTACATGATACATTCTGAAGGTCTGATGATGACCAGGTATATATTTATCGGTTCTCAGTATCGGAAATACTTAGGATGATCTAGCTTTCAACATTTATCTGATTGAGTACGGGTGCTACTACATGATACATTCTGAAGGTCTGATGATGACCAGGTATATACTTATTGGTTCTTAGTAACGGAAGTACTTAGGATGACCTAGCTTTCAACATTTATCTGATTGAGTACGGGTGCTACTACATGATACATTCTGAAGGTCTGATGATGCCCAGGTATATACTTATGTTGCTATTTCTTGCTTTTGATAAACAACGACACAGTTAATCAGTCCGAAAAACTGATCAACGAGGATGATGCCATTTTAATACCCTAAATCGAATATTTATCCAAAATTTTTTAGTTAAATGTCTACAATACGAAAAAAAGTTTCACTTATACCGTGGTTTCATAAAACCACACAATCTTTTTTTTTTGTGGAAAAGGGTGGCTATTTACGAAATATAGCCATTTTACGCCCCGCGCACACATGATACTTTTAGTCGCCGCGGTCGGCGATTTAGCAACTGCATCTCGATACTAATGCCAACATAACATGTAGTATATTTAGTAGTGGGCTATGATGGATTACGAAGATGATATTCGTCCATTATCCGCAATCGTAGGCAAAATCGGCAGTCCAAATATTACGCGCCATTTAAGTCGTCTGGGCGAGATTCGAGGTCCAAGAAAGCCGGGGTCAATCGTATAGGCGAAATCGGATATCCAAAAGCACAACCAGGGGTAAGAATTTATCACAGCACACAAAAACACGAATACACATTCAAAGAGCATTCCCAACGTAATAATGAAAAATAAACTTACTTCAAGTTGCTTCAACAATGACAGTTAGCGACAGTGTAACCACGTCAAAAAACTGGATTATGGTAGATTTTTCCATGAAATACTAATATAGATTCTTATAAAATACGGTACATTGTATGAGATTTGATGTTTTTTCCTACTAAAATCAGATATTTGTGTGGGTCTAAATACGGTCAAATGTACTAAAAATCTAAAAATCGTTAAGGTAAAAATTTTATATTGTTACGGCAACTCTATTTATTATGTCGGAAATAAATGGTAGAAAAACAAATTGTGTCTAATTTTTTTTAATAAATCTGATCCCAACGGTAAAGCAAAAAACCAATTATGAAATGGAAGTATTACGTTGTCCCATTCAAAGTGACACCTCATAATTTTGAGTTTTCTCGAAATTTCTAAAGTTTATTCGATGCGACCGAATCAGTCATTAAAGAGCTATCAGTGGCACCGCACGTTCAAATTGTCTGCTTCGGAATGGATCGCGAAAATTTAATTAATTCTGTCAGCGATAGCGAAAAACGTGCTTTTAAGGTTCTGAAAGGGGATTGTTTCACGGTGTGCAAAAGCTTCCAGATCGATGGAATGCTGTAATTAATAACAACGGCACCTATTTGTAATAATAATAAAATATCAGTTCATAATTGGTTTTCTTTTCATTTATATAACATTTTTCTCAAGTGTCATTTTGAACGGGACAACGTAATATTAAAATATGTAAGATTTTTTGAACGTGTTGAACAAGCTGTCCACCCAAGCCCGAATCCGATGATCTCCTTTGAAGACGAAATGGCCTTTTGGTTAACATTTATGGCAAATAGAAACATCGTTGCCGCACCAGTAGGAGAATTCTTATATGAGACTACTGAATCGCCTGGCGCAGAGATAATCGAAGAATCCCTTACTGAAAATAATACCCAACAAAAAAACGATACTTAGATAACTATCACGAAGATATGCTAAAGTCGATGAAAGCAAGATTTCAGAGATCTGAAAAAAATAACATCGACCTATTATATTTTTAACAGTATCGCTGAAACTGTGAAGAAGTTTCCCAAATTAGAGGAGGTTAAATTAAAATTTAAGATTATGAATATGGTCCACGAGGTAGAGATGCAGATGTGTTTGGAAAGTGACGGAGCTTCTATTTCAACTAATATTTCAACACCTCATTTCAATCGCCAACCATTTTCTCCACACAATATCTCACTTTCACCACAGTACACATACATAAACAGTAACGTGACTCGGCCCGATTCTCGAAAAACTTGCCTACGCGTCGCCGCGCGCTAGGGCTGTCCGCCGACAGTATTTTAATTTTATAAAACGACTTGAGTTTCTTTGTAGTTTTGTATTTATAAATGTTATATTTTCTATTTTAATAAATGCAATTCATTGTGAATAAAAAGGAAGTGTTCCATAAAAATCTATGTTGTGTTTTTATTAGTACTGTGAAGGTTCGTAAGCCTTCTATAAACGTCCGATTCTATAAACTTTATACCTATTGCTAAATTAATTTATAACATTGAAATCAAAGTTACAGTAGCAAGTAGCAATAACGTTTTAATGACAAATTAGACGCAAATATTCACATTACAATTATTACAAATTACAATATTAGGTACAATTATTTCCAGACGAGATTCATAGATTCATCATTATATTCTTTATCACGTCATTCATATTATATTCGTCTATACTATAGCGAACCCTATAAAAGATAGCTGCCGAACTGATTTCTGCGACATGTGCCGCCGACACGATAAAAGTAGGTATGTATTACTCGCGCCATTAAAGAAACTAATCTAAAATGGCGGCATTTATCATTCACTCTCACTTGCACGTTATTCCTGTGTTTAGTCATACACGTCTGTACACCACGCAAAAAAATGTTATTGACGTAATAATATATTCTCAGAGAAGAAAGACTATTTACAAGTCGCCATTTTGAAAAAAAAAACATCGTTTCGGCGGCCAGTGATCAAACATATATCAATCGACTAGCTTTTGCCCGCAGCTTCACTCGCGGTAGAGATTGATTTTTTACAAATCCTACTTACTTACTTTTACTTAGTTAGACTTAGTTGCCTGTGATTTAAGTGATTTACATGTATCATTAATTGATAGCGTGATTCAGAACTTGCAAATGAATTTTACTAACGCCATCTATTAACAGCATTCGGAACTAAATATCTAGCAACTAACAAAATATCGATCTTCCCATGGAGATGTTTTATTTACCGCGGAAAAAAATAGCCTACGTTACTCTCCACCCTCCTCACTATCTCCACACACAAAAAAACATACCATATAACAGCTACGTTGCGACGTGAAAGACGGACAAACAAACAATTTTCACATTTATAATATTAGTATGGATAGACTAAGTGATTACGATCAAAAAGTATCCAGTGATGAATTCTACGGTTGTGAACTCAAACATCTCAGAAAGTATATCACTTACGACATTTCATCACTGAATACTTTTTGATTGTAATCATTTACTCCGTCTATTGACTGGAAGAATAACAAACACCTCATTAGTACGTTCAATAAAAAAAAACCCTTATAAATTTGAAACTGAAAAATATTTGCGCCTTGACTTAGACGTGCGAAAAGCTTTATTATTAAATTTAATAGTGTAAAAAATTCTCATTCTGATAAAAAGTTTTAGTAAAAATACTTTTGGGAAGCATGGACATGATGGAGAAAAGGGAATATTTTTTAATTTGTTATAAATGCCTGCAGCTACTTTACAATTTATGTGTCTTGTTACGAATGACGTTCGGAATATAGCCTCCATTTTTTCTACATATTCTACAAAATCGTCACTGGGTACTATCAAAAAAGAATGAGAATTATTTTTATTATAGTCCTGGTACCTTAAATATCGACTCTCTGCACTGAAATTGTGACTTATTTCATGGGGCCTTACGTACGACTTAAAAGCCTGGCAATTGTCATGTTTTTCAAAACATCTCTTAAGGAGATATCCACATATATAAAAAAGCGAATTTTTTTCTGGTATTTCTAGTTGTCTGTAGTCAGGATTAGTAATTTGGACGCTGGAAAATTCTTCATTATCTGTATATGATATTTCATTGGCTGGTACAGGTATTAAACAGCTATTAACTTCTTTACGAGTTGTTTGAACAAGAAGATTCCCGAAATCCCCTGTACAATTTCCTCCTTTTGGGGGTTTTATGATGTTGCAGAAAAATAAGTTTTTAAATGCCGATGCAAACTGTCTACACGTCAGATTTAGAGCCGCTCCATGTTTTGTTCGTATCTGTCCGAATAAATTTTCAAGTGCGTCTTGATTGCATCTTCTTGTCATAAGAAAATTATATCCTTCCACTCGCAAGTCATCAAATAAGAGCATTAAGGATGTGATAGTTATTTGGAAACCTTCAATGAATTTAACACCTGACGTGTGGTCACGGCCACTCTTTGGGTTTACTAATTTTAACTTTTGAAAAATATTTATCATCTTTATGAAAAATGCCTTTTGTGATTCATCGCCTGTATACGCTCTTTTATATTCATAACTATGTCTCAAATTAGATGTATTTAAAGAATCGAACAAATCATTCATCATCATTAGAAAATTTGCCGTGTCTCTTCCGCATCCTTCAATTTCTTTATTATCAATATACGTACAAATGCCATTTGCAACGGACCTACTAAGAAGTTGTGTTGCAAAACAAACCTTCATCTTTTCAAAGCTTGTGGGTTTAATATGGCTAGTGGTAAGTTTAGGAGCAAGCCTGAGACTATTTTTTATATCCTGATTATAAAACTGTATAATATGATAGTATTTTGCTATAGAATTTCCGACGTGAAAATCATATTGCATCAAGTTATTGCGTACGTTTTTGATTAAATGCGGTGCATCAAAAATGTAATATATTTTTCTGTTATTAATAAAAAAATACGGTGTTTCAATACTAACTTTCCTTTCTTTGGAAGCTTTCCATAAATCAGAACCTTGGTCTGATACAAAAGTACGGATATTGAGACCAATTTCGAATAACTTTTGTAGTACATTATCAATCCATTTATTTATTTCTTTACAGTTCCGACATTCTGAGATTAATGCGTATGCTACAGGTTGCTTCCAGTTCACAAATATACCACGAACCATTATTACTAACGCATTTTTAGCTGGTTCAGGAGACTGCAATCCTTCAATTTCGTGGAATCCGTTAATTTTGTCTTCTTTAATATTATAGAATAGGTTTGCTTTTAATGACATAGCATCAATCATAACAGAACAATTTTTTTCTACTTCTGTCATTTGTGCAACTTTCATTTGCATAATAGACATGGCTCTTTCATTTATTTCAGTTGTGATTGGGAAAGAATGTTTATACAATGTTGAAGGAGAGGGAAGACATAACGTATTTTGCAAAAACCGGTAAGCTTGTGGGCTGATGTAGTATAAATTTATGCAGAAAATGATGTAGTCCTGGTCGAATCGATTTCCTTTTCCATGTTTCTTTAGTTTACTTTGTGCTTTTATTAGGAGAGCTAGTTTATTGTCCAAAAATTTATCGCAGAGTTGATGAAAAGTACTTTCTGCAGCTTTTTGTGTTTTATTTCCAGTTTCCTGTAGTTTTAATTTCTTTCTGCATTGAAAGAGTTCGGCCTTCAATTTTCCTCCTTCGGCAGGACCGAAGACCTTGAATACAATAATTTGATTTCTTATTAATAATTACAATACAATAATAAAGTTAATATTAATCAATAACGCAATAATTATACAATACCTACTACCTAAGTTACCTACAATAATTATATATACCTACCTACAAGTACGTATTATATATTATATTATATAGTATTATATATACTATATAATACGTACTTGTAGGTAGGTGTATAAAAATAGTGTCTTACCTTTCGGAGTCTCCAGGTAACGTAAACAATGATATTCCTGGGTGACTTAATGTCGAATTAAAGCACCCAAAAACAGCACAATAATGTCTACTATTTCTGTTGCCCTTTTCTACTGCCATCTTAAATTTTTCTAAATCCGCAGCCGCACACGACCATACAGCTCAACCAGAGTAGAAAAACTAAAAAAATTGTTATTTGTACCGACCGGACCGCGGTACAAGCTCCGCTCGTTCGCCTGTCGGCAATCGCCACGCAGCGGCCGCTGTTGCCCACGTATCGCACGCGTATTCGGATGTGGGTAGGTATAACGCGCTTTTCGGCCGTTTGTATGAAGAGCGACTACTGTTTATATCTTTACCGTGCTTTCACCTCAGAGTTTTGACACTATAAGATGTAGAAATGAAATTCAGTTTTGTGGTTGAATCAAGAATGCCCCCCTGCTCTTTATTCCTCCCTTTTATATCTCATTACAGCGGAAATATGAAGCTCGACACAAACAATTTACTTTAGCGGAAATGACTAAAAATTAAAAACTTAAGAATAAGATTACTGTTTTAAATCGGATGTTCCGGTATCATAAAATACATTTATTTCCACAGTTAAAGTACTAATTTAGTGAATTATACCGGGACATTCGATGTCTTTGCTGGTATTTAATTTATAATTCACAAAACAAATTAAAATTATTATTTAATCGAAATTCAGATAGGAATAAGAAATTTAGCTTTAAACTTATTATATTAATTCAACGGAAGTCGCATTTAACCAAACCGAAAGTTAATCAGTATAATGTTTGGTTTCATCGGGTGCTCCGGTAGTTAAAAATTGTGTAATTAATGATGCCGGAAGTTGAGACACATTTATCAAATGAATACTACCGGAACTCCCGATTGTACAATTAATTTTTAGACTATTCTTTGGATTACAAAATGTAACTCTCTTACAAAATAAAGTTAATAAATTAATTAATCTATTTGTCACCGACATAGCATAGTTACATTTAGATTTTAAAATTAAAGTTACTGTTTTGTAGCAACTGTCTATGGTAAGGCGAGCGACTGATTCACAGACTAATAATTATGATGCTGACTCCTCTACACAGATTCATAATATTATAATAAATACTCTAAATAAGAAATCTAACATTCGGCCTTTCCTGACAATAAGTTTGTCCTCAAACTTCCAGAAAACAGTAAATAAGAAATTTAAATTAATAACAATCAAAAATAAAATTTTACATAACTCAATGACAAACAATGATGATTAAGAAAACTATTCAGTAAAAATAAGAATCAATATAATAACAATAATCCTTTTTACATAACTCAATGACAAACAATGATGATTAAGAAAACTATTCAGTAAAAATAAGAATCAATATAATAACAATAATTCTAAGACCATCGGATATGTCAACGATAGATCTTGGAAATCATCTCACATTATTAGACTATCGGATATGTCAACGATAGATCTTGAAAATAATCTTACAACATTAGACCATCGGATATGTCAACGATAGGTCTTGAAAGCATCTTACAATATTAGATCATCGGATATGTCAACGATAGATCTTGGAAAATATCTTACAATATTAGACCATCGGATATGTCAACGATAGGTCTTGGAAACCATCGGATATGTCAACGATAGGTTTTGTGAGATATTTTGGACCATCAGATATGTCAATGATAGATCCTTTTTTTTTAATTTTTTTTTAATATATAATAAAAATAAAAAATAAAAATCTTACATATTAAAAATAATCATATTAAATGGTATGTTATTTTTTTTTTATATCTCTTTACTTTACTCAATGAGTAACCTAAGTAATAAATTATCATATCGATCTATTGTTTTTTAATTCTTGATCCAATTAAAAGAAATCAACTGTCATCCTCTTCAGAGCTACTATGCGTGATAGTTTTGTTCCTCTATAGTGGTTTTTCTACTGAAATAAGCAATAGGTTTAATGTCTCCTGTTCCAGTTTGTTTCTGTAACAGAATTCCAGCTAGCCCGTGTTTGCTGGCATCTGTATGTACTAAAGTTTCATTTTAAAGCGGGGAATTCACTAGACAGACATCCCCACGGGCAAGTCTGCAGACAAGCCCGCCGGGCCTCGCTACTATAGGACTGTGCAATGTTTGCTAGTGTAGGGCCGTTGCAGTCAGTCTGGCAGACTTGTCTGTTGCAAGTCCGCGCGATCTCATTTTGTCTGCTCACAGACCCGAGAGCGACAGCGACTAGGACAGACGTCACTATCTTATTAAAATTATCAAAAATGAGTTTTAATGAAAATAAAGCATTCTGGGCAGAATTCATAGGGGAATATAGAAAATATCCATGTTTGTGGAAAATAAAATGCAAAGATTTTATGAACTCCGAACTACGAAATGCTGCCTTTTTTTATAGCCTGAAGGGCAGACGAAAAAGCAGACGGGCCACCTGATGGTAAGTGGTTACCGTCGCCTATGGACATGAGCAATACCAGAGGAATCGCCTATGCAACGCCGGCCTTGAAGGAGAACTCTTTTTTTTTTTTTTTTTTACACAAATAAGTTAATGCTTGACCACAATCCCACCCCCCACCTTTTACACCTTTTTTGAAGAACCCCATGTCATAGCGCTCCGGGAATACCTCAGAAGGAAGCTCATTCCACAGTTTGCACGTACGTGGCAAAAAAGTTCGTGCGAATCGGACTGTAGTGGTACTCCACGACTCAAAATTTAATTAAAAAAGACATATACCCCGACGCTAATTTAGCTTATGTAAAGAAAAAAATTGATTCCCTACGGAACTCCTACAGACGTGAGCTACGTAAAGTACGTCAGTCACTTAGAACAGGTTCAGCAACTGATGATGTTTACGTGCCCAGTTTGTGGTATTTCGATCTGCTCCAATTCACTTCAGATCAAGAGGAAGCTCGAGTTGGAACGTCTTCCTTATGCGATATATGCACCAGCAATTACAGCGATTTTCCTTCGTTGCGTTGTCATTATATTGTGTACGCACAACACAACTAATCGTTAAGCCGCTCCAACACAAACTGATAAGTCTGTGTAGTGTATTGTGGCGACAGACATGCCCGGCCCGACTGCCCGCGGGCAAGTCCGCGTAGTGAATTGCCCCTCTTAGGATCATACAAACCCAACAAAGGCCGTTTTGCCAACATATCTTTTAAACAATTAAAAGACCGTTCTTGTTCAGCTTCCCATGTCCAAACATTATTTTTCTTTGTCAAATCTGTGAGAGGTCTAGCAATTATCGCAAAGTTTTTTATGAACTTCCTGAAGTAGCTAGCCAACCGATAAATTGTCTAATTTCATGTACATTTTTTGGTGTAGGAAATTGTTGTACGGCCTTTATCTTTGCTACTCCTGGTCGAATTCCACTCTCGCTCACTTCATAGCCTAAATATTCTAAAACCTCTTGAAAGAAGTTACATTTAAGTAAATTTAAAGTTAAACCAGAGTTTTTCATTAATTGTAATGTTTGTTCTAGTCTATTTAATTGCTCTTCAAAATTTTTCCCTGGTATTAGAATATCATCCATGTAAGCGAGAGCTGAACTAAAGCGAGCATTCCCTAATACATGGTTTATAGTACGTTGAAAGACAGCAGGTGAGTTGACTAACCCAAAAGGCATTTTCTTAAACTGATAAAGACCATCTGGAGTTATAAATGCAGTGAGATGGCGGCAGTCTTTATTGATTGGAATTTGATAATATCCACTGGCGAGATCAAGACTTGTATAAAATTTATTACCATTTAACATGTCAAGTTGATCATCAATACGAGGCATTGGAAAGTGATTTTTCTTTGTTTTACGATTCAAAGCGCGATAATCCACGCAAAGACGATGGCCACCCGTTTTCTTGGGGACAAGTATGACAGGGCTAGCATAAGGTGAATTTGATTCTTCTGCAATATCGTTATCTATTGATTCTTTAACAATGTCCCTAACCAGCTGTCTTTCGGTAAAACTTAACCGATAGGGCCTATATACCACAGGTACCTTATCTTCTAATTCTATAAACATTTCAGTTGAATCTATACACCCAAGTTCAGCCAAATTTTGAGCAAAGCAATCTCTGTATTTATTTAGTAACTGAACAACTGTTTCAATTTGTAAGTCAGTCAAGTTACTGTAGATATTAATTTGACTTCTAGTGATCGGTGTTAATTCTGATACATTTGTTATTTTACGACATCGTAAACTATTATTATCTTGATCCTGAACAGTCACTACTTGAGCTAGTACAAGCACCGCATCCTTGGTGAGAAACATGGAATCTTCAGTCATATTCCAAATATTAACTTTACACTTTCCCTCCTTAACAGTATAAATACCTCCCAATATTAAATATTCAATATTGTTAAATTTTCGATAAGAGTTTTCAATGAAAATGTCATGACTAGAATTTTCCTGTTCAATACACTCAACTACTTCAATGTTATCTACAGTGGTGTCAGCCTTAATTCTTAAAACTATTTTCTGATTATTGTTAGTTTCCATTTCCGTGTTTTTGAAATTTTCACGTTTCAGAATTTCTAACATGTCTCTAGTTTTAATGACTAGTACATTACTTTGCTCTGTAAAATCTTGCCCTACTAATATAGGTTCAGGTATTAAGCTTCGTTCTACAATATAGGCTTTAATCCTAGTAGTTACTTCGCCAATACATAAATCTATTTCAGTTAATCCTAATGGTGTGTAAAACCCATTTCCAAAGCCCCGAATATTAGGAATATCTTTTTGTATCACTGGTAATGAAAATTTTTCTACAAGATCTTGACTGATCAAGGTACAGTCGCTGCCAAAGTCGATATGTGCAGTAGTTTTAAAATCATTGTTAATTACAACTTGTTTGTGATACTTAGAGTCTGATGTATTTGTTTGGGTCAACATAATTTTTTTATCATTTACCCTAACATTGCCGTTATTTGAGTTTTTAGTGCACTCTGACGCTTTGTGACCGAAAAGTTTACACTTCTCACATTTTAACAAAGGTTTCGGACATGATTGAATTGAATGGCCTTTTTCACGACAGTTAAAACAAATGGTGTCATTAAAACGACATTGGTTACTCTTGTGCCCTGGTTTGTTACACTTATAACAAGTTATTTCATTTAGAAAACGTTTATATGGCCTAAAATTATTATCCCTGATTTGGTCTTTTAAAAATTTTAATAAGTCTTCCGGGTCGACTATTCTGGCAGATGATGCACTAGCCTTAAGCATTTTATCATCGATGCCATAGATTAAGCAATCTACAGCTTTTTTACCTACAATGCCGCAAGCATTCAGTAATATCATTTTGCTATAATAATAGTCATCTACTGCCTCTCCTACCTTCATTCTTTTCTCTAACATCTCCGTCAATAGTGCTCCATAATTACACTCTGATGGAAATGCACTTATGAGACGTGTCTGCCATTCAGTCCATGATAATAAAATGGTTGGTAAACTTTCATACCATAATCTAGCGTGTCCTGCTAATTTTGGTAAGGCAAAATGTGTAGTTTGCTCGTCTGTCCAATTATAAATTTTTGCGCATTCGTTGACTTTATCTATCCAATGCTCTATTCGTTGATTTTTTTTTACTGGATCAAAAATTGGAAACATATTTTTATCTACATTTATTGAACTAGGACGTACTAGGCTTTGTATCAATTTGGTTAAATCATTAGCCGTAAGTATTAAGTTATGATTTGAAACAACTTCACCACTGAGTTGTGGATCCTCTTGTATCGAAGGTTGTGTTGCACCATCCAATTGTACCTGCTCCGAAGAACCCAGTGCTCCCTGCACCACAGGACCTGATGACTGGAAATTTCTTTCTGCCACTGGAGAGCTTTGTTGCGTCTGCACACCAGCAGTTCCTTTGTGCTTTTGTGATGACCCATTTTTCTGAAATCATTATCTTATGTGAAGACGGGCTCTTAAGAAACCAAAAGCATCAATTAATATTACCTGCTTTATTTTGATTGAATCTATTATAATTAAAGTTTAAGTAAGGAGTAGGTACTTGTTTCAAAAAGAAATAGAACAAAATCAGATTAATTGGTTAATTGCATAACTTCTTAACTTTTTCTTTTATAAAATTTAATAAATTATCATTTGCATTTTTCTTTTAACAACAAAGAATAAGATTTGTCCACAAGGAGAGAGCTAGTGGACTCAGATCAATAAGAGATGTATAGGAAATCACCAATTTTTAAAAAGTAATGGATACAACATTGATAACTTTCATGTAAAAACTTTCGCCTATGTATCTGGATATTAAATCACTAAAACAAACCTAGTCAACATCACTTTGTTTTTCACATTACACATATTTTGGACATAGCTCTTTTTTTCCAACACACTTTTGCCGTATTCACTGTTGAATAATATTTGTTTTGCAATATCTTTTCCTCAGATTAAAATAACTTTTCTATCAATTTTGTTTTCGAAATTAAATCTTACTACGCAGTTAACTCAAATACAATGTTGCCCGCTCAACAGTGTGGCTAGTAATAAAAAAATATATAAATACTAATTATTATTTTACCGATTTATTGTTTGCTTACAGATGTTGCTATAAAAATGGATATTCTTTCGAATTTAAACCTGTATAGGTTATAATACATATAATACTGATAAAAATACATAGCCATTAATATTTGACTACAAACATCTAATGGCATTAGCACAAAAACGAGAAATGAGAATAAATAAAACAGAGACAGAAAGGAAAAGGAGAAAAAAAATACTCGCCTTTTTTGATGTAATTCTAGGTTCTTTTGTTGTGTGACCATGTTTATGACGACTGCATTTTCGCTTTCTTGTTACCAAACTGGGTTCGCCACTGGAACTGCGAGCACTGCGACGATGGTGATGGCGTCTTTTGTGATGCCTCGACCGACGTCGTTTCTCTGATGATGTGTCATCACTGGTACTATTATTTGAGACGTGGCGTCGGTGATGATATCTTGAAGCACTTGATTTTGAGCGGTCTCGAGCAACGTGGGTATTCCTATTCGCACTGGAGTCGTCGGTATCCGCCATTATGAATCCCGCTTCGGATATAAGATGTAGAAATGAAAGTCAGTTTTGTGGTTGAATCAAGAATGCCCCCCTGCTCTTTATTCCTCCCTTTTATATCTCTCATTACAGCGGAAATATGAAGTTCGACACAAACAATTTACTTTAGCGGAAATGACTAAAAATTAAAAACTTAAGAATAAGATTACTGTTTTAAATCGGATGTTCCGGTATCATAAAATACATTTATTTCCACAGTTAAAGTACTAATTTAGTGAATTATACCGGGACATTCGATGTCTTTGCTGGTATTTAATTTATAATTCACAAAACAAATTAAAATTATTATTTAATCGAAATTCAGATAGGAATAAGAAATTTAGCTTTAAACTTATTATATTAATTCAACGGAAGTCGCATTTAACCAAACCGAAAGTTAATCAGTATAATGTTTGGTTTCATCGGGTGCTCCGGTAGTTAAAAATTGTGTAATTAATGATGCCGGAAGTTGAGACACATTTATCAAATGAATACTACCGGAACTCCCGATTGTACAATTAATTTTTAGACTATTCTTTGGATTACAAAATGTAACTCTCTTACAAAATAAAGTTAATAAATTAATTAATCTATTTGTCACCGACATAACATAGTTACATTTAGATTTTAAAATTAAAGTTATTGTTTTGTAGCAACTGTCTATGGTAAGGCGAGCGACTGATTCACAGACTAATAATTATGATGCTGACTGCTCTACACAGATTCATAATATTATAATAAATACTCTAAATAAGAAATCTAACAACACTTATTACTTTCCTTCTCCTTCTGTCACTCAGCAACTTTTTTCCCCACAGTACATACTTCAGTCGTCACCATCACCCCAGATTGCATACTCACCTTCTCCTCCTGTCACTCAGCAAGTTTACTCTCCTCAATTCGTACCTTTGTCTTCACCTTCACATCTGATCTCACACTTCACCTCACACACTACACTTTCTCTTCCAGCCACACAGCAAGTTTCTTCAATTCATACCTCAGTCTTCACCTGCACCACAGACGACATACCATACCATCTCTTTCGAACATTCAACCTTCCACTTCAAAAATATCCCAGTTTCTTTTAACGTCTAACACGCAAGATCCCAGAATTCCCAGAATTGAATTCACAGCAATCGAGTAAAAAGACATCCACGCGCAGCCAGGGTGCTCGCAGATATCTATAAGGCCCAGCACACAGGGCCGTAGCTAGGGGGGGTATTGTGGGGCAATGCCCTACCTTGAAATCCCAATGCCCTACCTTAAAAATACGAAAAACTAAGATAAATTATTATAATTAAATTTTTTGTCTATTGTTTGAGATAAAAAAAATTGTAGCGATTGGTATCTAAACTTTTCCGAACATACTTACCACAGTTTGTGACATTAATTTCATATTATAATAATTCTTTGTTCTGTGTATAGATGGCATTTGAAGCGCCATCGCATGGTTTCGCTAATAGCGATGAGTTTATTTAAGATAATTATAATATCTGTGATGCAGACACCATAGATTGCAATATGGGCTATATTGCACGGGGTATTATTGGGTACGGGGAGTCCTCTTTTAAACTAAAATAAACATAAACTAGAGTCTATGGCGACCATAGGATATACAGGGTAGCATTTTAATTCGTGGGAATTTTTTTAAGGGATGTTTGGCTCGCGATGAGATCCCGAATAAACAAAGAAATAAACTAAAACACTCATAAATCACAGAGATAATAATATCAAACTAAATACGAAAAATCTCAAAACGTATGGACGCCCTAGCAGCGCGTCGCCCTCGCAATCTAGGTGAATGACCTATGATTCGTTTTCCCTTAAATTCTTAAACCCTGGGTTAGGACGCAAAAAATTTAGGTATCTACCTATTAAGCAAATATCTAACATAAAATAGCCAAACATTTAATACAAAATTGATTATTTCTGGCATACTTTAAAAATTGGAAATGGTATTTAAAAACTCACAGACTCGGACCAGATAGTGTGCAGGCGCTACGTCGTGTTGATAACACATATTTCTGTGATAAATTAACGGCACATCGTCTAACATTTCATCCACCACACTTGTTAAAATACCTAATAAATCATTAATGATGCACTATCAAATCTTCCGTCAGTACGAACTTAATAAACAGTTGTTTAAAACACTGGTCTACACACTGACGTGTGACACTAAAACGGTTGTTACACAACTTCTTTAACAAATAAATAAATCGCAATACCAGTAATTAATATCGCACGCACTGCTGCGCTCACGACACGCGACGGTACGACTGTTTGTGTACAACTGTACATTGCTTTCGCACGGCAAGACGCAGGGGGCGGGACAGCGTCGAAGCGTGCGGTGCGGGCGGTGCGGCTTTTACGAAAAGCCGAAAGGCGGCGTTTACCTTTGTAAACGCCGGCGCGGCGTATTATGTGGCGTGGCGGTACCTTTGGCGGCATGATCGCGGCGGTGCCATAAAACCTAACTTCGTTAATAGCGGGGAATACAAAGCATTGCGAAATTCATTAATGTATCGTAAAATAAGGTCGATGCTTGCTCGACCACGGTGTCTATGATTACTGTATTTTAAAGGATAATTTGCTTAAAAATTAAGGCCATATTTTTTTTACATATTCGGGCTGAGAATCGCGAGATGAGTGCCCCCCTGAAATATTTCAGTCCGATTCGATTTCATGCTGTATATGCACTGCAATCGAATCTACGTTTTCAACTTTAACTGTACCTAATCAATAGGCCTCAAAGGCTGTCAATGTGTCACGTGAGAATGGCTGGTAAGGTATTTCAAACCCTTGAAAAAAAGATCAAAATGAGTTGATCTGAACGAAGTTCTTCGCATTTTTAATAACATGGCGAATCGTAGAATTCAGCTGTTTTAAATATTTTTATTATTATGTTAATTAGGTTAATTATTATAATAAGTTTGCACAAAAAATATGACCTAAATGGTATTTTTCGTCGTATCTATTTACTCGTATCACCCCACCCAACAATTAATTATTAAGTACCTCACTCTCACTCAGACGTGGATCTCTACATCCAAAGCTGGAAGTTCAACCATCTTGTTCGCTTGTTCTTTATCATTGAGGATTTAATAGTTCTTAGATCCATGCCCATGTTCTATCACAGAAATTATTTGTCTACGAATAACTATTGAATGTACATCACTGACCTAGCGGTAGGGATGCACGATATACATCGATGTTTTAAAAACACTCGACATAAAGTATGGAAACATCGATTCAATCCGATGTTTTTTTAATACGTCAACATCGAGTAAGCATCGATGTTTTCTATTCGATGCATCGAAGAGGCAAACCTAAAGAAAAAAAGCGTTTCCTTAGTTTTTTGGACAGAAAATTCACTGCCGATGAATTTTTTTAGTCTCAACGCTAGTAAAAATAAAAACAATCGATTTATGGAAATATCGATGTATTTTGTAAAACAACGATGCCAGCCACTATGCGATGCATTACATCGAAAAAAACATCGATGTTTTTTTCAATGTACATCCCTACCTAGCCGTCAGTGATATACATGGTGATTGATTTAGGAGCCCGTGCTTCGGAGCAGATTAATAAAATTATGATAATTTTTTTACTTCCGCCCTACCTGTAACCAATGCTGCCCTACCTCAAATTCGACTCTAGCTACAGCCCTGCCAGCACATACTGTTCTTAAATGATTTTTAACTTTGAAAGAGAAAAAAAGAGAAACTGTTGACGCATGAGATGCACACTCATCGATAATATATTTAATTATCTACGCGCGCAAATTGTTTACAACGCTACAACAGTCTGTGGCAGCTACCGGTTGCTGATTCGTCCGCGACGATGATTGCTCAGCGGCCCAGCCAATGGATGGCCGCTGACCACTACTGGTCATCCCCTCTCAGCGATGACCACGCAAATTTGAATACTTTTGATTTTTACTTGTTCGCAACTACTTACGCTAACGACAACTGTCAGACAATACGCAAAAATTCATTGTAAAACGCTAAATATCTGAATTATACAATTTTTTACACATATTCCGGTCTTTTCATCGTGGAAAACCCCTGGACGGCCGGAACATTGGTCCTTCGACGCCAAATTCTATGAAAAAGCGACCTACATACGCTATACTCGAAGAAGAATATTACCATACGGATTCATCCAAAATTGGAGTTTGAGGCGATCTACGAAATAAGAAGAACTAAACGCAAGGACTGAGTATACGGTGGACACTACCAGCCAACAATAAAGCGCAAAGGTACGGTCAGTCAGCCATCCTATTCCAGCCCTATCCTCTTCTTCTCGGTGTTGATCCTGTGCTTCAAACTGATTTCAGTGTTTCGGTGAATGCGAGTTACCCGTTCGCCTGTGATCCAGCTATACAGAGCGCCGCAGCTAGTACCTGTATCTACGCGTTGGTATCAAAATCTAAACGTGAGTACTCCAGCTTTCTATTGCCACCGAAATGAGTTTGTCTACCACAGAGACTAGCGGGAAATCCCGTGATAGATCGCCTTACAGAGCCAGTGACGATGTCAAAATTCGTGATCTAGTTAAAAAACGCAGTATCATCAAAGGTAGATTTACAAAATTCGTTAATTATTTAAATTCGTTAAGTTCAGAGAGTAGTTTATCTAATCAACAAATTATAGATCTTAAGTTGCGTATGCAGAGTATTAATAATTTATTTAAAGAATTCAATAACATTCAGACTCAATTAGAGGAGTACGTTCCTGATACAGATCTAGATGAACAGCTCACGGAGAGAGAATTATTCGAAGATAATTATTACAGCGTCTTAGCTCGAGCAGAATGTCTACACACAAATAATACCGCGACCGCTTCGAATAATTCTCAACAATGCAACAACACATATAATTCCGTTAAACTACCGACTATCATTATGCCTACCTTTGACGGTTCCTATGAACACTGGCTCGAATTCCGCGATACATTTCTATCGTTGGTACATAATTCGAATGAAATTAGTAATATTCAAAAATTTCATTATTTAAAATCTTCTCTTAAGGGTAGCGCAGAATTAGTGATAGATTCGTTAGAGTTCTCTAGTGACAATTACGAAGTCGCTTGGGAACTATTATTAAATAGATACAACAATTCGCGTCTATTGATACATAATCATGTAAAATCATTATTCAATTTGCAAACGCTTAACAAAGAATCACCGGCGCTAATTAGAACACTAATCGACACAGTATTAAAAAACTTACGTGCTCTAAAAATCCTCGGCGAGCCTACAGATTCCTGGGACACGCTAGTGATATACATTATCGTATCCAAATTAGATCCGATCACTGAGCGTGAGTGGGAGCAGCACAAAAGCACATTATTTACCAGCGATTCAACAACAATTATTAAAGTTGAGCATTTAATTAAATTTCTAAAAGACAGGGCAGGTGTGCTAGAAACGTTGATTGTGTCACATAACAAATATCATAACACTACAGCTAGTACACACGCGAAACCTAACGTTCAGTGCAACGTTTCTACGTACAAAATGCAGTCCCGCGATCGTCATTTCAAAAGAAATTGTTTAGCATGTAACGCGCCTCATCCTATATATTCGTGCCAAAAGTTTATTAATTCCGATATCAAATCAAAACTATCGCTAATTAAAACGAATAGACTATGCGTTAATTGTTTGCGACTGGGTCATGATGTTGACGATTGCAGGTTTGGGCCGTGCAGGTTGTGCAATAACAAACATAACACGCTAATTCATACCGACGACATACATAAAAGGTCCGTCTCAAATCATCTATCGCCCGTGACTGATGACCGGTGGCGGACGGCCGCGACAATGCATTCGTCATTGCACCCCTCCGTGCCCTCCGCGTCTCCTGCGTTAGCTCCGGAGTCCAACGCTAATGTTATCAATGAGCCGATGCAATCCATTCAGGTAAACAAGGCACACATAGACATTGCACAATACGCGTCATCATCTTGTGTGAAACCTGTTTTATTGTCAACGGCACTAATCGAAGTAGCCGATGATAGTAATAACTATCATTTAGCGCGCGCTTTACTCGACAGTGGCAGTCAGCGATGTTTTGTTACGAATTCTTTTTGCGACAAACTAAATACTCCATTGATTGAATCACACATAGAAATACGTGGTGTTGGGAGCTCGATGACACAGACAACGAAGGCTTGTGACATTGAGGTGAAATCGCGCACCAACGCCAGCTATCGTACAAAAATGAAATGTTTTGTTTTGCCGAGTATCACATCCTCCATGCCAGCTGTTTCTAAACAATGCGCACAAGTGGTCATACCGGATAACGTCAAGCTAGCGGATCCGTACTTTTATGATTCCCGTGCTATCGATATTTTAATAGGCGCTGATAAATTCTGGGAATTATTAAAAGCTAAGAAAATAAGATTACCTAGCGGTCCTTTCCTACAAGATACGCACCTCGGTTGGATTGTTTCCGGTCAAATTAATTAATTACTTCGCATCAATACTGTTGTTTTTTCGTATTTTCTTTATGTTACGCAATTTATACAATTTATTTCCTGGAGAAACCCGAATCAAGTGTCGTCATGCGCAGTGATGAGAGCGTGTTTAAAGAATCACTTCATCTCCACTACGATGCGCTATAGGTATGATGAAGGTTCTTTCACGCATCCACATCAAGGCGACACCTTATGCGATGGGTAACTTGATCTTCAGGGGTGAACAATACTCTGTAACGTCTAGTATATTCAATAATTATCCATTTTCATTGCTATTTTCTTTAAATTCGTCTATCCTTACAATCACATCAGGCGCGCTGGCAAATATTCGTTGATATTATCTTACCAACTACACATTATAATACAACTACGCTAATTAATTAAATATAATATGTACAACTAAACAATAAAATTACGACTATATACAATTAAGAAAGAATAAATAAATAGGTAATAAACAACAATGCAATATTTAAATGAAGTTAGGAATAATCAAAAATATATTTTAATGAATTAAATCTGAATAAAGTAATTTTATTTACAGGTCAACACGTCATGTCATTACAAATTACCTTAACACGCAAGAATATTTATTTCTTAAATATCACTGATTTGGCGTACGCTTAAGAGAATGATTTTCATTTCATTATAAACATCTATCCAGTAAGCCTTCATTTAGAATAGCTCAAGCTTAACATGCTACGCTTATTCTGATTTACTGTGCTATCTATACACGCTACGTTGTAATATGCCTATATTATTCATGTTCATTTGAATCGCAAAGGTTAAGGCAAACCCGTAAATATAATTGTTAATTTGTTTATTCGGTAACTCGAGCTGTTCGTCTATATCTTGTCAGTGACTTCTCTAAAGACATACACATTGCATCGCTAAATTGAGTTGTAACATTGTTACCGTGGTGGCTAAATCTACGGTAACGTTTCCTAATCTTAACATAATAAACTCATAAAAACTTCAACATTTTCTAACATTTCTTTCTTGCCTTTCTTTCTGGTTTACAATTTATTTAATACGCAAACAGTTCAATACTTCAATTCAAAACTATATAATAAAGTTAGCATGTTCAATTCATTTTCGGTGGACTTTAGGAAGCTGGGGTTACAACATACAACATCTTTCATTGAGATCACTGGGTAACGCGCACTCAACATTGAAAGGTTTTTAGTCAGGCTTCAGCGCCATGAATCCCTATCCTCAGATTCCGTCTTTTACGTCCTCCTTCCACAGCCTTCTATTCCTAGCGATCCTCTGACTGGCCGACCGCTGCAAACGACAGTACCGACTTGGCAATCGTCACCAGCTGAGGCTCAACAGATACCGAATACTAGCGACCTCCTGGACACCACAGCAGCAACAACAACGCTACAACAGTCTGTGGCAGCTACCGGTTGCTGATTCGTCCGCGACGATGATTGCTCAGCGGCCCAGCCAATGGATGGCCGCTGACCACTACTGGTCATCCCCTCTCAGCGATGACCACGCAAATTTGAATACTTTTGATTTTTACTTGTTCGCAACTACTTACGCTAACGACAACTGTCAGACAATACGCAAAAATTCATTGTAAAACGCTAAATATCTGAATTATACAATTTTTTACACATATTCCGGTCTTTTCATCGTGGAAAACCCCTGGACGGCCGGAACAGAAACATTGAAAATAATAATTAAATATCTAAATAATTTTAAGTTTAATAAGTGAAGTTTAATTTTAAGTTTAATTAATAAAGAATACCTTAATAATTTTACTGTATTATTTACTTACCTCAAAGTAGCGAGTAAACGCTCTTTTGCTAATATAGTAGTACAAAACTGTGTCGATAAACTTACTATTTCGGAACCCTACATTGCGCTTGGCCTGACACGCACTTGCCAAATTGTAAAATAGAAGTATTTTGAAACCGAACTACACGAAAAGCATATTAACTGCATTTAGAACACAACTTAGAACCATTCTGCAGATCACAGTTTTTAGAACTTCTAAGTATCGATATATTTTTTCTATTAGTATAGATTCGAAAATCACTATTTAGTTTCGCCATGTTTTACAACAATCACACTGGCTTCCAGGTATTACTTATTGTCAAAGTTTTTGACACACACGTAGTAACAGTTAAAACAATAATATTATTATTTTTTACGATACATAAATATTTTATGAGCGAAACAAATCCCGTCTGAACGCGTTCCGATCGCTACGCACTGTCTCACTCGCATACCGTCGTGCGACATACAGGGTGTGGCGTAATGAATGGATAATACCGTACCTGCGGGTAGAGGACCTTGGGGTGGTTCAGAAAAACATGTTTTATGTTTAGTAACAGTTCCTCGGTTTTCGAGATATTCGACATTTTCGAAAATTCAAAAAAGTTACACCCTTTGCCACTCTTGTTTGTTTTAAAATATCTTTTATTAAATTAAATTTTACAAAAGGTGTTCAAAGTGTCCACCATGAGCTCTAATACATGTTCTACATCTTCTAATGAATAATTGCTTTAATGTTGTGATGTGTAATGTTGTGTTGATGTTGGTTATGAAATGATATTCCTTTTACTTTGCACCATGATATATTTCCAGTTCTCTTAACGTTTACATCAATATTCCAAAGTACTTCAACACTACGTCATCAATAATAATCTGTCCTACATTCTTGACAATTCCCTAATCTAAATATGACATGACATTTCTTATATGCCAGCCTCTGCATCAGACAAGCGCTGTAGAATAAAGAGGTCCGTCCCTCCCTGGACCTTCACTGGAGATTCATGGCCTCACCGATGTGTATATCTCCAATTATACAAAGGTGTTTAAAAATATTTTTAAATCGGAAATTTTTTTTCGAGCGTGTGATAGGCGGAAAATGGTCCTTATCTACCCACCTTTATTGTATTTTTATCCTCTAATAGTCCAGAAACACTAAATGTACATAATTTATACAGGGTGTCCCGTAAGTAGTGGATCAATCGAAGATGGCAGATAGCTTGAAGGTTGTCCTATCATATGTCAAAAAATTACCTTGGTAAAAGTGTCAACGTTTACGAAATATTGAACATTTTTTAAAATTTAGAAAATTTGGCTCCTTTACGCTATTTTTTCCTGCTGAGTCCACAAATGAGAAACGTTAATTTTCGTAAAATTATCAAAGTTAAATAGGTACCGTAAACATTAAAAATAACTTGACATTCAAAAACAACTTTAATATGGACAGTTCAGTAAAGTGAGTACGTTTCTACTTGTTAATTTATTGTTGTAGTAATTCAATTACTTTATTTTTTTTTAAACTTAAATGTACTTAAATATTTATTGCTAATTTTCAGAGAATGATCTGTTATGCGGGCTTCTCCAACATTCTTTATTTTTTTTTAAAACTACTTCACCATGGAACTAAAACTTTAATTTGTTAAATCAAAAAAACCAGAACGGAACGGAATGACTTTCTGAATTTAAGAATATTCGCGACGGAGTTCAAGATCTAACTAACTTTAATTGAATAGAACATGATGAATAAAGAATAAATGATGATTATGCACCTTTCAGGAAGTAAAGTTTTGTATATGCTGATGTTAGCACTAGTTACATTGAAATAAGGGTTATAACAGATCGTACAATTTTTCAGCCGATGAAATAGAAAAATTTAAACTCTTAGGGTCGGTTGTTGGTACATTTCAGCTATCGTTGTAACCAGCGCTAACTGTTACCATGCAATAACCATCACCAAGCTCTTACCGAAGGTCAAGTTGCATGTGGCGTTGCACAATGCCTTTTTTAACCCTCGTCAAAAGTAACGCCGGTCAATGGGACTGCCATGACAATTATGACTCCCTTCCAGGTTTTTTGAGTTTGTTTTGTGTGGAAGATATTTTTATACTGGCAACATTGTGCTAAAATGTCGTACGAGTCTTGTCAAATTGACAGTGCAGGCAGCTTTTCACCTGTCAATGCTGTCATTAGTGTCATTACTGTCTGTTCTTCGATCGTTAATCAATCATCGCTAAACGACATACTTGAAGTTATACGTAAGCATTAAAAAGGACTTCAAACTCAAAAACAACTTTAATATGGACAATTTAGTAAAGTGAGTACGTTTCTACTTGTTAATTTATTGTTATTCTGGTTGTGATATGGTTGTGTTGTGTGGTCTTTTACTGTATGTAGTAATTCAATTACTTCATTGTTTTGTAAACTTAAATGTACTTAAATATTTATTGCTAATTTTCAGAGAACGATCGTCCAATTTTTCAGCCGATGAAATAGAGAAATTGAAACTATTAATCGAAAAAAATAAGGATGTATTGATGTGCAAAAAAACTGACGCGGTTTCCCACCATGCAAAAGAGTTGGTCTGGAAGGATATATACAGGATATTAAATTCCGATGCTGGGACACATCGTTCCATAAAACAATTAAAATATAAATTTGATAACATGAAAAAGACTGCACGTAAAGTATGTATTAATTACCAACTTTAGACAGAGGTCGAGTTTTGACTGTAGCATTATAATATAATATTTGCTATAATTTGTTTAGGATGCTAGCAAAGAACGGCAAGAAAGACGACGCACTGGAGGAGGAAGACCTGACATCCCTCCTGCTTCTCCAAATACTGGAGACTGGATGCGCTCCATTATTGTCATGTCAGCAGATGTCCTGGAAGCTAAGTATGATGATGACTTAATTGACTCTACACCTAAGGTAGCTATATACATATATTTTTTTGATATATAAATAAAGTCACATACTTACCTAATATACTTTTAAATAATACATTGCCCTTTTAAATAAGACATCACAGACTGTGAGTAGATACATGCCCAGCTTCATTATTGTTTGATGAGTGAGATCTTACAATAATATTAAGGCCATCTCATTTAAAGGCCTTTTATTATAATGTAATGGGGTGCAAGCCACCACACCAGAGCATAGGCACCCTCACCTTTCTCAATAAAATAGAATAGAATAGTCCATCACGCTGACCATGAGCGCAAACTTCACACACTTTGAGCTTTGATAACTCTACTGCATGCAAGTTTCCTCACAATGTTTTTCTTCATCATTTTAGTAAGTGACATTTAAAATGCACATAACTGACAGTATGCTCAACATAACTAAATCACTGAATAACATGTTTTGTATATATATTTGCTTTATTATCTGCACAGATCACCGATTACACTACCCAAAGTGGCCAGGTAGTCCTCCAAGAAAGTCAAGAACTGACATTTACAGATCGGCATGGAGAAAAGGTACCAAAATTTTTACTAGTACAGCATAAAAAATACTACTACTAAATAGAAATAATAGATGCTAGTTCCATAGCTTCTCTCCTAGTACAGAAGAATTTTCATCATAAATTAATTATACCTAATATATAAGTTATTTAATGATGATTATTATTTTAGACTGACATCTCGGAGAGCACCAATGTCTTGCCGGTATTTGATAGTGGAGCTCCTGCATCATTGCTGAGATGTCCGGTCTCTTCTCCATTAAAACGTATGTACCTAATAAATTTATTTTTATGGTTTCTATGTATGAGTTTGTGGCCACATAATAGCAAGTATAATAATTTGTGACTTATGACTGAGATATCTTACCATTTTGTAATATGTTTTACCTTTCAGGTCCACGTGATAGAGCCATAGTCACACCGCAAGTCCTGAGAAAATCTTTTAAAGATTTAAGCCAAAAAAAATTTTCTTAAATATGTTGACTCTTGGCTCATGGTCATTGACCCAGAACTCTTGAACTGGTTGAAAGTGATAGGCATGTAAACCCTCTTCATGGAAAAGCTTCTACACACACCACAGTTCTCATTCATTGATTCACTCCCTTTCACTCCATGGTAGGAATACTTCGATTAGGAAACATCTCTCGATACAAATTGATAGCTCCTCGCACACAATCGAAGGCTAATGCGTAAGCACGAACTACACGAACCATATCCCAATATTTCTTATTGGAATACTGATATGACGTTATGGTTCTACGTCACTTATCCGTAGAGATATCGTAATCACACATTAACTATGCAAGGCATTAGGGGTAGTAACCGCGAAATACGGTAGCGCAAATAACGTGCGTCACTACGCACAAAAGTATGTACTTTGTATAAATTTGTTTTTGATTTTCTTATACTTTAACGCTTGATGGTTGAAAAAAATATGTACTGGGCAAAAGGTGCAATACAGACTAAACGGGATATTTTTAAATTAAAGCCATTTCAGTCAAAGGAGTGAATTTGCAGGCAAAGTGAGTTCATAGTATTCTGTTATGGGCTGATCTTTTTACACGTTTGTTGCTTGAAAAACGTTTAACTAATTTAATTTAATTTTTTAAAGTATCCAGAATGACCAAACAAAATTCAACAATTCATAAAACAATTTTATAAATTAATAATAATTCGTTGGCCTCTCAGTTCAGAGCTATCTACAAGAAGCTTTTGGTGCATATAAAAAAATTTACCGGCAACTGTGCGTCTCTAGAACAAATTGCTCTAAAGGCAGCACTGATGCGTTGCCGTCCAAGAAATAGAGGGGAAAAAGAAAGAAATAACTGGCTCTCAAGCCCCCAGCCGGAAAAGAACGAGTCATTTGGCTTCCGATTCATGCTCAAGGGTGGTAGCTATCCAGGCGAATCCCATGGAGAAATAATAATATAATATATTACTCGTAGTAATAATAATATTAATTAGCTATTAAAATCAATATTACTAATATAATGCCTCCAAAGGGCCCTACCACCAGCGGGTTGGATTCACAAGAGGCCTTCACAAGAAGTTTATGCTATGGTTGACGAACAGTTTATGAGTAATTTTGAGGATGATGATTTGAATTTATCTACAGCGCTTGATCATTCTATTTTTTCGCAGCACGTTATCTCCTATATTGCTGGATATGTATCAAGGTATATTTTACTATCTAAAGTAGTGTGCATTGACTGTTTATCGGCTTTAGTAGCAAAAGGACCTTCTCGTTATAATTCGTTCATATTATTTAAAGATCTTATGTCTCCATCTGAGGACGTTATTCACTTATATAATGCCGCTAAAAAATAGTTAAAAGTCGAAAAACGGAGCTGATCGTGATCCTCGAAGCATGGTTACTAAAACGATAAAGTTGCTCATTGGAACGGATATATTGTAATTTCATGTTCTTCATGCCCATTTATTTTAATAAGAACCTTGGAGCAATCATTTACTGAATTTAATTAAGCCGTGTGCTACGTAGGCGAACCAACGGGAATGCGATCGCAAAGTGATCCGAAGCGAATTCAATACGATGCGGTGCTATGCGGCGATTCTGTCATAAAGTCCATTTTTTTAGTCGAGTCCAAAGTTGTAAACAAATATGGCCGACTTATAATGTCAATTTGCTATAGACAATATTTACAATTGAATAGGGTTTGGAAATATCGAATTTAAATCGATTAACTGTTAACGAATACGATTAATCTCGACTATTCTATCAACAACACAGCACAATACAATAGTATTATGGTCAAAATTTGGTTTAAAGACTGACAATGCTGATAGAAGATATATTCTATCCCACAACGAATCTATGAAGTGATATTAAATAAAGGAGGCTATACACATTATTAAAATATATTACTATTGTTTAGCTTTCAGTTTTTCTTCGATGAGAGTAATCAAGTGACCTTCCCTATTTAATGTGAAAAATAATTTTTAGTTGATTATTTTTCTAAAACTAGGATTAAATGACATGAATGGTATTTTATTGATGTGCTTTTTTGTTTTATTTTATTATTATAGTTATATATTTAATTGATATTTTTATGTGAGAGTAATCAAGTGACCCGGTGTGTATAATGTTATGTTATAAAAATTACCAGTTAGTTATTTAGTTAACACACAAGATAAATGATAAAATTGGATTAATGTTAAACAAGTATGTTGTTATAACCTCCGTATCCGTGATTCCAAGTTATAACAAGTTAGACACTGGTCCTTGAAACACAGTTACGACCACAGAACATCTAATAATTAGTTAGAAAGGAATTGTGGGCAAGGTAGGCGCGCCAATACTGTGATCAAATGCGCACATCGCACAAAAACACGCGATTGCGCTGTTTAGTGACTCGCAAACTCCAACGGAGAAAAGTACTGCAAAATACTGCGACTTAATTACGTAAAAATGCCTTCATGTGCGGTAATTGGAAAAAGCTTTGTTTCGGAGGCCATGATGAAATATGAGTCTGTCGACGGAGTAAGTAATTTCAATCAAAAAGTATAAAAGTATATAATGAATAAGTATACCTTGCGAAAATAAATACCGATAAAAATTTATCGACAATCAATCCTTAGCTACAGAGTCACGCCTACTTCATGCACACATAACAATCCTCGTGCGTATTTGTTCATTTTCGTTAGTAGTGTTTATTGAAACGGCGAAAGCGTTTCCCATACAAATTACGTGCTATGCCCCTTCTAACTAATTATTAGATGTTCTGTGGTTACGACTACCTCAAGGACCAGAGGATTCATAAATGTCATGTACCTACATATGTTTAAAGAATAAAGAAATTATTATTATTATAATACATTACGTGGAGCTATAAAACGAAACATCTTTTAGCATGTTATTTACTTAACTTTGTTTTATTTGTATGTAAATGTAATTTTATCTTTCTAACATATGTGACTTTAATAACTTTTAAAACAATACATGGTTTTAGCATTTTTTTATATAAGTTTGTAAATTATTGTATAAATTAACACCCTCAAATTCGATATTCTTTTTACCATAATTTGTTCTTGGATGACGTTACCATTCCGTAGTTTAGTTCGCTATGTTTTTTGTTTTATTGTACCAGATTTATGATTTAATTTATTCTACTTATTTATTCATGGTTTCTTAATAAGAACATACCTAAGGTACCTTCCCTAGGGTTGCCTAGAAGAAATCGCTTCTTAAGCGATAAGGCCGCCTGTTGTACCTACCATTCTATCTATTAATATAAGTTGTTACTGTATATTGGTGTACAATGAAGAGTTTTATCGTTGTTGTTGTAGTTACCTAAATGATCACGATTCACGATATAAGCAAGATATAGTGGAATCAAAATATCTTGAATTATTATCGTGATTATCTTGGAATTTCTAAATAAACTACAAAATACAGTAAGCCCTAAGCGAAATATTATAATTTTTGTTATGTCAAGTTCCGTTACATGGCGTTGGCATCATTTTGTCAACAGGCATTTCTATTGCCTATATGTAAATTACTCAATGGTCCTCAGACCATTTATAAAACAGTTTTCAATCCAAATAAGCTCTCATCTAACTTGGAACGCCTCTTGGCCGCCTCAAAAGACAAACGAATTAGACATCCCAGTTTGTGCTCTGAGGCGTGATATGGAGTACGCTTATTATCATGTTCTTATTTAGTAATCTATACACATAGTTTATTAAGATTAATTCAAGCTAGCATAAGCATTCTAGTCACGTGCATGTACAATATAAATTAGCATTAATAAAGGAAAGAGCTAGAAGTCTCTTTTGACACCTAATCCGCCCTCTCCATGGCTCCGGCGTAGCCCTGCCCTAACGGTTCTAAACCGCTACCTATCCACTGCTGGACCTTGCTCTATGTACGGCGACCCTATGTCCCCACATCACATGGCGACCCTGCTAAAAGAACTTGGACGGTGTTGAACCCTAGCAAGAATCGTGAACGGCGTCACCCCTGCAGAGGAACACTGATACAAAAAGGAGATGGGAGGATCTTCATCCAAGGAAGATATGGATATGATTACTGCAACCAGAGCAGTGACAATGATCCAAGAAGGACGCTCGCAGCGGTATGTTAGTTTGCAGCTTGGTTTTTCTAGGAGAGCTATCCCAAATGCCTGGAATCACTTTCAAGATACTGGAAGTATTGCAAGGAGACCTGGCTCGTGTAGAATTCGTGCTACTACTGCTCGTGAGGATCACTACATCCAATTCAGTGCCTGTTGTGTTGTGTGCCTCATATAATGCCATAGGTGTATTTTGTGACTTATCTAAGGCATTTGATTGTGTTGAGCACGAAATATTGCTGTTTAAACTTGGCCGCTATGATATAAAAAACAAGGCCCTTAGCTTGATCGCGTCTTATTTGAGTAATAGAATACAAAAAGTTAGCATAAACGATATTAAGTCATCGGGGTCACCAGCTGTAATTGGTGTACCGCAGGGCTCGATCTTGGGTCCGTTTCTTTTTCTGGTATACATTAACGATTTACCACATTATGTAAAGAACCAAGCGGATATTATACTATTTGCTGATGATACATCACTAATATTTAAGTGCGAAAGGAATAAAGTAAATTTCGACGACGTAAATAGTGCTCTTTCGCATGTGTCGCGTTGGTTCACTATGAATAATTTACTATTAAATGCAAAAAAAAACGAAATGTATAGAGTTTATGCTACCTAATGTTAAAAAAGTCAGCAAATCTCTTAAACTAAATAACGAAACATTGCATATGAAGGAATCGACGGTCTTTTTAGGGGTGACCTTAGATAGTAAACTTCAATGGAGCCCACATATAACAAATCTCGCGACAAAACTCGGTAGGGCTGCTTTTGCTGTTAGGAAAATAAGGCAGTATACTGACGTCGAAACTGCTAGGATAGTCTATTTTGCTTAGTTCCACAGTGTTATGTCTAATGCCATCTTGCTGTGGGGCAAAGTAGCCCCACAATAAATAGAACAAATTTTCATACTCCAGAAACGGGCTATTTATAAACTTAGGTCTCGGGAATCTTTGTATGAAAAGTTCAAGGAAATAGGTATACTTACAGTAGCTTCCCAGGGGTTATTCCCATTTGTCCCCACCTCGTTTGTCACCACTGGTGACAAATGGGAACAAAATCCTTCCCATTTGTCCCACTACATAGACCACCAATAAATTGATACGCCCTTAGTAGTGGCGATGCTAGAGCTGAATATATAGTAATGCTAATGTTTTTTTCGCGAATTATGATAAACAGATGATATATTAATTATTTAATGCAATTTTAACTTGGAAACCATATATTTTTAACCGACTACAAAAAGGAGGAGGTTATCAATTCGTCGCGTATGTTTTTTTTTTATTTCTACGTTCACCGATTACTCTAAGATGGTACGACCAATTTGGACAGTGTCATCCTAAAATAAAGAATTTTTTTTTAATATAGATACTCCACCCACATAAATTCTATACATAAACATGTTTAACTCGGCGAAACATACATGTCGTAATTGAGGTGCAAGTACAAAGCGCGCCTTGTAAACAAACTGTGTAGTAAATATAATCTTCATACTAAAAATCACGATAGTAATAAATAACAATACAAGCAACCTGCGCTTTTGCGCTTCTGCGCTCCGATCCTGTAGATCAACCCCCTCCACAGTGCTGTTGTCGGTTCATAGACCAGTGACGTAACACAGACACTTATCAGTACATTCCCAATGATGTCCGCGTCAAGTGCATCGTGCAGTTCTGGTACAGTTTCGTTAGTTTACATAAAAAGAGGTAAAGGAACTATTTTGCTTCGCGCAGGATTTCAATATTATATCAAAAGGAAACATAAAAGTGGGTTATCTGTGTGGGAATGCACCAACCTAAGAAAGAACTGTAAAGGAATTTTAAAGATAAAAGTAAGTTTACGGCCTTTCTTTGAAAATTCTGTTATTGCTGACATATTTTTGAGAAAGTTTATGTTGTAATTTTTTATTATTTAATCATACTTTTTATTAATTTTTTCAACGAAAAGTATTTCAATAATATCAAATTTAAAATTCTGTTGCTTATGTGGGGCTGGACTCTAGGAGTCCAGTGTTAAAATGTCCCTGTCTGTGGGGCGGACTCCAAAAGTCCGGTTACTTATCGCTCGGAATATTTGGTTATTATAAGTCAAATACTGTATCTATCTTGCTTTAAATGAAGGGCAAATAACACGATTTAAAAATATTAAAATAAGATAAATATTCATTTATGCAATTTGAAAAAAAAAAAGAAAAAAAAAACATTGGTTTATAGGTGTTTTTCAGAAAAAATGACCCTAGAGAAATCGCGATGTCCCACAATTTCGTATGTTTTTATTTAATTTTTCTTCTTTATTATTCTGCAACTTAATCATTATAAAACAAGAATAATTATTTTATTATCATATTAAATTAAGTAATACCATAAAATATATGTATTTATCAAAGATACTACAAGGAGAAGAAAAAGCGAGGTGAAGATTTCGTATGTCCCACGGTGCTCTCAGAAACTTCAAGACATTCGCATTTAGTATAGAAGCACTGCTAATACTTTTAAAGTAACCTAATTTAGTCTCTATACACCGTTATTCTTTGTATATCCGAAAGCTGAATGTATTTTGATCAGAATCAGTTGCTGAATCGATCGCAATAATTTTTACACCATGTTATATTTTGTCCTAAAAATATTTTAAAAATGTTACAAATGGACACCAATGCAAAACATCGTTATTACCGACCATCTTAAGCCTTGGTGGATAGTTTCAACTTTGTTGGTTATAATAACAACAAAATAAGATTTCACATTAACATATGGCATGGGAGAACTACTACTAACATCTCAATTTTGTTAACTTATACATAAACTGTTATTCGGTTGCGTTGACAACCGAGATTGATTAAGATTGTCACACAGAGCACATAATCACTATGGATTGTCAAGTCTGGCGTTTTGCTTGCGCTCTCATAATAAAATAAATATCGTGTCGTAAAAAATTTGGAAAATGAGTTTTCAATACAGTAATGAGCAGTACACAGAAATGACACTCGAAGTGGTGTAAGGTGATAATGTGTCCATGGCAGTGCGACGGTACGAGGAGCAATTTGGTGTAAGAGTGTCGTAGAACACCATGCTTTCCGGCACACAACGCTTAAGGGACTACGGGTAGTTCCTGCCTCCTATCGCCGTTAATCGAGGTGTGAATCGCATTCCGACGGCAGTACAACAAGGGATTTTGGACTACATAGCCGACAATCCCGAGAGCAGCACAACACATGTGCTTGTTTGTGCATAAGGCAAAATGGGGGACACTGAACAATTATGTATGACTTGTGTGAATGATTCACTACGAAAAATTATTAAATACGTTATTGTAAATAATGAGGATTAATATAAACACGTCAAGATGGTTGACAGTTAACTGCGGCGGTCGCGAATTGACGCGGGCCGCACGCTCGGTGACCATGTTTATGCGGGGACAATGGAGAAACACAACAAGCTTGTAACTTTGTGAGTTTTCAAGATACACGTTTGAAAATTTTTATGTAGATTATTTAGGCGAAAATATTTGACACGTGTATAGGTTTTTCTATCAAGAAAGAATAACGTTGTATATTTAAATACCTTTTCGGTCTTCGAATTCAAATAATTACTGGTTATTTTAGCAAAAATATCGATATAAAGGTTGTCCTACGAAAATCGGGGTACGGGAAAATCCTGTTTCGTCACAACGATTTAAAGGTGTTCTTGGGTAAAAATTTACTATTTTGTAATTAATATGCGATCCGAGCAACACTGTGATTGTTTATGGCATCACCATTTTACAAAACAAACGCCAGTTAGTCCAAAACCTGTGACGAAAGTCTTGTGTTTTCGGCGTACAAAAAAAGTGTTCCCACATAGTGACGGGATTTTGCAAGATAAATAACCACATTATTAGTGACATATCTTGTGTTATTTAAAGATCAACTAACAAACTATAAGATAACTTAAGCACATCAAACTCAACTTAAGTAAATGTATTTACTATTCAATAAAATAAGTCTGCTGGCATGAAAACGTCACGTCATGTGCGTCACGTGACATACTACTGGAACAATTTCGTGACGAACTTGAATTATAAAGCGTTATATACAATGAATATATTACAATTACTCTACTCTGTCTGGCTGTTACACGTATTTCAATCGCTATATTATATACGTAAATGATATAAATTTTTGCTTGGTTGCTAATATTTATATAAGGATGAGTTAATTACGTCAGTGGGGCAGAATATTGTAAAGCAGTTTTTTTATTGTAAAATATCAGTTATATTGAATGAACAACTACTTTTTTTCTTTAGAATAGTTAACAGTATGATAATAGATCGTTTGTCAGGAAGAGATCTTAATACAGCGACGTGTTCAATTGAATGTCAAAGAATATATAAATCTGTCTAATCTAATTCCATAATTAAAAATAAGTTATTTTAAATAAGTACACACTATAAAAATTACCCAAAGACTTAATACCAAATAACGTTTTAGCTGGTGGTTATTTGATTCACACAGTTCTTACGATACTTTAATGGTCCTTGTATTGTATAATGTTATTTGAAATTGAAGATACTTTAGTTTTAATAATTATAGGTTGATGCTTGATTAGTTATAAAAAAAATATTGTTTACTTTATTAATGTGGACACTGCTTTAATTGTTCTTGCTCCGTCACGCTAACCTCCCGATAGTCACTGTCCCATTTTTTGATGATGCTAAAATTGGTGTTAAAACAAATATAAAATAATTTCCAGTCTCTCATTTAAAACAAAAACTATGTATGCTTACACAGAAGTCATCACTTTGTTTTATATAAGAATTTGTCAGCGATATAATTAGAAAAAGTATATTTTTGTTGCTTATTTGGCGGCATTGTGACGAACTTGAAACACTGACTGTTTTTTTTTTGAAAGTAAATAATAATTGTTACTTTTTTATTCATTTTAAGAAAGACTTTGATATTTCATTGTTACTAATAAAAGCTGATTTTATTTAAATAATTCTTTGTTTTATTTCTGATTGATTATTTCTTGTGACGCAAAGGAACGGTGTTCATCACATGCTGACAATAAAACTTGAATATTTAGTATATTTTCCAAAGTTTTTGTATATAAAATAGATAATCAGTTAATTAAGATTTTCTTGATCCCATATATTGCACTAAAAACCATTTCATTTAAATATTTAATTTCGTTTCCCAATCGTCACAGGGTCATTTTTTCTGAAAAACACCCTTATACGTGATTTACATAATTAAATATTTTAGTTTGTCATGAGTCATGAATGTCATGATAGGATTTTGTTTTAGTTAAATTTAATTTCGGTTATGAGTGATTAAAGAGTATTATAATATTTTTGTAACATCCCGAGTTATACTGCCATTCTTTCATTTATTGCTTGAGCTTAAACCCTCCCGACAAAAGGAACTCGAAGAATATTCAACAACAACGAAAGCAATAAACCGAGTATGCTCATTGTTTTACATTTTCTGTGGTTATGATAGTGTAGTTTCTAGGTATCGACCGACACACAGATAAGGAATGTTCAGGTCCACTTAATGTTATAATTATTATTAAATAGTTTACACCCTTGGATTATTAAATAGTTTACATCTCTGCGACAATTCCTTTTAAAAAGATACAAATATTATATTCCACCCAATAATAGATGCACTGAGCATATAAGATACACCATGTGGGATTATTTAAATGAAAATCGCGACAATTTAATACAATCTTTTACTGCTGCTCATATTCAAGATATGATGACAATAATGAATAAAGCTGAAGTAATTGATTTTGAAAATGTTGATAACATGCCCGACCATTTAGTCCATTATTGGTTGGGTCGTACAAAACAAGAATTTCATCAAATTCTGGATGAAGTTCCAAGATTAAAACATATGCGGAGAGGTACTGTTGCTCTCGTAGCATTTTTGATTAAAATTAGAACGGGGGACTCAAATGAAAGAATTTCTTCACTCATGTTAATACCCATTAGTTCTTTAATAAACCTGATTTCACAAGCAAGAGATATTTTATCAGCAGATTATGTACCTTTGCATCTTGGTATTAACCATATTTCAAGAGAACAGATAGCTCAAAAGAACTTATTAATACCAAATGGGTTGTTTGGAAATGAAGAAGGGACACGACCAACTGTAATTGTTGATGGGACGTATATATATGTGCAAAAGAGCTCGAATTATTCATATAAAAAAAACATATTCTTTACATAAGTTCCGCAATCTAGCAAAAATGCTTTTAATTGTTTCTACTGATGGCTATATTGTTGAGGTGCTAGGCCCCTATCCAGCAACAACATCTGATGCTGAAATAACAAAAAAAGAGTTCAGAAACCAAGATCAACCATTAAGGAGATACTTTCAAGCAGATGATGTGTTCATACTGGATAGGGGTTTTAGGAATGCATTGCCATTATTAAATGAGTGTGGGTACCATGTACATAAGCCTGAAAATGTAAAACAGGGTGAAACGCAGCTAACAACATTAGATGGCAACAAAACCAGAGCAGTGACAATTTGTCGTTGGGTAGTGGAAGTTGTGAATAGGAGGTTCAAACGAGATTTTAAAATATTTCGCCAAGAATACTACAATGTCGCATCAAATAAATTAATGAAAGATTTTTCTATTGGCGCTGCTCTGACAAATGCGTTTCACCCTCTTATTAATGATAGGGATGATGCAGGGGAAATCCTTACAATTATAAGACAAAAAATGTTTTTAGAAAATAGCCTAGCAATATCTGTACTAGCAAATAATTTAAATCGAAGGTCAAGCAATTTTCAAAGAATAAATATAAACGAAAATAATGTAAGCGATTTTCCCCGGCTGACCTACAGCGAATTGATACTTGTATCGTTAGGAACGTACCAAATAAAACAGGCACGTTCCTACTATGGTGAACATATAAGAGAAAATGGTACCTACACAATTGAAGTGTGCAGAGAGTTAGCAAGCAGCCTACTAGGAGAGTTATCAGCTAGCCATTGGTTACTAAGAGGAAAAATTAAATCAAGGCACGTGAGCCGAAAAGTATATTATGTATATATATTAATTGACAGCTCAAGAAGTGGACGAGATGCTATAATACAACATTATTGCAATTGTATGGTAGGCAGAAGAACGGTAGGATGCTGTGCTCATATAATGACCATAATATGGTACTTAGGTTGGGCTAGGTACCAAGATCTTATAAGACTCCCAGCACAGCACCTTGACAATATTTTAATTATATCTCAAGATAAAGTACCTGAACCAGAACAATAAATTATTTTATTTAAAATTTTTTATTTTTTATTTTCTACCCTTTATTATTGTATCATCATCTCAATCCATCATAGCCCACTAATAAAAATACTACATGTTATGTTGGCATTAGTATTGAGATGCAGTTGCTAAATCGCCGACCGCGGCGACTAAAAGTAACATGTGTGCGCGGGGCGTAAAATGGCTATATTTCATACATCCGATCCTTTTCCACGAAAAAACAAATACACACATAATGTATATAATATCCTCAATCAAAAGTGCTATGTCTCATGCATGTTCATTCCAGGCCCAAAGTTCTTAAGAAAGTTGCTGATCTCCTTTATAGAAGGCATAGAAGAAGTAATCCGGATCCAGATCCAGCAGATAGAATGACCCAGTACATACAAAATAGAAGAGGTCGCAACAGAAATGACGAAAAAGTTGATGTGAAATGTGATGGAATAATAGGTTTATTATTTTTAGGATACGCTGATGCATTCAAAAAACTGTCAAAGCGAACACAAATAAAAGCAAAATATGATATCGCCCGAATTTTGATAGACGTATATTCTGCGAAAAGGACGATCGGACATTATGCGAATGGGACATTTTGCGCCTAAACCGTTGAATTAAGTGATCTGGAGACTGTAACTTCTGACAGCCACTCTACTGCACCAGGCAGTTCCAAATACTCTGTTCTAAGTGATACCAGCACGCATGCCCCTACTACACCAGGAAATTTCTCCGTGATCAGTGAATCAACAGTTGACAATACTAATTATTACATTCTTCCACAAGAGAGCAATACGGCTATGCCCACTGATTTAATTACTACAAATCAAAATGATTCAGAAAATAACAGTTATTTTTCAGTTTCCATACTAAATAATTAAGCTAAATAAATCAGTTGCTGTAGTAACTTGAGCTTCACTAATCGTGGAGTTGGTAACATGCAGAATTATTTTTTGTATTAATGATTAATTAATAAATAATGATTTACTTACCTCAAAGTTAAGGTTAATCTTTCTCTGCTAGAAAGAAATAGCTTCCCTAAACCTTGTATTTTGTTTTGTAATATGTGGCTTCAAAAGATTATGTAAATCTTCAAAGCTCTCTGGCTCTGGCTCTCTGGGCTCATTCTAAAATATAAATAGAAACGATCTTCGTGTGACTTTAGTTCTTTACTTAATCGGTTTTTCTCCTAATTTCTTCCTTTTTTTTATTAATCTCGTGCATCCAAATTCTACGAGTTTCACGCCTTTTTAAAGTCTGCAATAATATTTCTTCCTCCTCTGACTTTGATAACGACAACATTTCGCTCTGATTACCTCAACTCAACTGATACGCAAGACGTTCCGACGCCTAGTTCCGCTACTCAAACTACACTTGATCGCAGCGGAATTCATCCAGCGGTTTCGCTACTCGTATTTCGCAGCGGAGGTGTGTTTAGGGCGTATGTGACTAATGACAGTAATATTCAGTGTAATCGCTACAGTCGTTTGATTCAGACGTCTCCCAATACATGGCGACCCTGCCAGCAGGCATGACGGCACCGCGTAAGCGTTTTTGCTCTTAATAAAATTCATTATGGCATTGGATATGATATATCACATTAGCGCTCGGAACTCTCTGTATTGTGTGTGTGCGATACTAAGTACAATATTGTTCCTGTTGCTGGTGTCCCTTGACAGAAAGATGGGAAACTCAATACACTAAAGCGGATGACAAGCAGTTACAATAACGGCAGGTTTGGCTGGAACTGAGAGCATGCTAAAGGAAACAGCATCACAGCTGCAGATAAAACGTTAACCTGTTTCTACGATGATTTACCTCGAGCCTTGGAGCCTTGGCGGGCACAAATGAACCCAAACCAGCTTCTTCGAACCTTCCTCGTACCGTACGCTCACTTACGGTTATACCCCGCACTGCTTCTAACTTATGTCGGGCTTGGACGGCCGTCAAACGGGGGTTCCTACGTACACGAAGCCGAATGAAACGATCATCCCTACTCGAAGTGCGTCTTTTCTGCCTTGTCCTGCTCTTCTCACATAAATACTGGTCTCCCTGAACCGTTGGATACTGCGATGGATCGTTGAAACTGATCGTTGATATCACTCTGTAGGTTTGACCATTTCTTCGCATTTCGAGTGTCCTGGCAATCTCCGTTGGGGCTAAGTCAGGCATAATTCAGTCCTCAACTCCAGAAAGATACGCGATTAAAAAAAAACTAACAAAAAACAGTATTTCAATAAAATTTTAAATCAAACTCAGAAGGAAGAAATACTCGAAGTTCGCTCCAGATAAGGTGTATTTGGATAAAATTAAAACAATTGCATAAAATGTGATGTTCAGTTGTTTTCTTAATTTGAAAATATTTCTTTTTAAATTAAATGACGTATAAACCAGCCAGCAACCTTATATGATACTGATATCAAACCTTTATTTTATGTTCCGCTAAACATGCCGGTGTGTGTATATACTATATTATAGTTTGTTTTTCTCGTTACTAAACTTGCCGTTCCTGTCAACTCAGTTGGCCTTCGGAGCTTGCAGGATACACCCGTATCGCTCCGGTAAGTGCAATACTGTCGTCAATAAATTACCTGCCGAAGTGACGTATCTTTAGTGTCAGTTTTCTACTTTTGGGAAAATGTGTTTTTGTGACTTTTTGAGAACTAATTGTACATATTTTTACTCAGTTATTTGGGTTGGATTTAGAATCCGGTAGCAGAAGTTCGTACATGACAATGGTTGAAACTTATAGAGGTTTATTTGCTGATTACAACTCGATTGTTTGCCGGAACGACTGACCTTCGCTCGCATAATGGACTCTGATTCCCTGCCAACTCGATCGACCGCTACGCCTGCTAACGTGGACTCAGATTCCCTGCCAACTCGGTCGGTCTTGTACAAAGACATAAATATGTGGATGAAGTTCGAAGAATGTGAAATTTAGTAAAGTTATCCCGAACCTTGGGTACGAGGGAGCAAGCTATAAAATTTGCTGAGGATAGAGATTTAATTTTAAAATCAAAAATTGTGCACATATCATAAAAAGCCCATGACATTGTTATTAAACACAAATAATACTGTAGACTACTTTGCATGCCTACGAAGGAAGTGCCGCAGCAAGACTAAAATCAGCCGAGCAAATAATACTTGGTTTGAAAACGTCAAAATATCAATGATACAAATTTTATCTCATGTATGCTTATGCTAGCAAGTGGTCTTATGATCAAACAATAAAAGAAGACTACTTCAGACGTACACTGCCTCTCTAGACCAACAATAATCGACTGGTTTACAAATTGTAGAGAGGCAGTTGTCATATATCAGTTATCTCAAGAAAATATGAAAGGAAAAATTGGAGGGCCCAGAAAATTGTTCAGATAGACGAGAGCAAATTTGGGAAAAGAAAATATAATAAAGGTGAGTTATATAAAACTTCTATAGCCAAACAAATTTACTTTCAATTTTGATATGTTCGTTAGCTAAAATCACTTTTATTTTTGTTCTAGGTCATTGGGTCCTCGGTATGATCGAAGATGGGAGTGAGGATCTTCGTCTTGAAGTTTACCCAGAAAATAAACGTACCGCAGATGTTTTAGTGCCTTTAATAAAAAAACATGTGGCCAAGGGCACTATAATTCATACGGATTGTTGGAGAAGTTATGATTGTCTGGGGGAATATGGGTTTTTTCCACAAAAAAGTTAAACCACAGCGACCCAGACAATCCATTTGTAGCTACAGACGGCACGCACACTCAAAGGATTGATTCACAGTGGCATGTCGTCAAAAGATTCTTTAATAAAGATAATTTCAATAATAGGAAAAATTTCACTGATCTGATCTGATCTTTTCTTTTTAATATATGAACATTTATGGAGACGAAATAATGAGTATCAAAAAAGGATCCATTTGAAGAATTGTGCTCATTGATTTCAATAATGCTTTCAACATGGTTGACCATGATATTCTTCTAGCTATCCTTAGTAACCTTAATTTCTCCCCTAACAGTCTTCAATGCTTTTCATCCTATCTCTGTGGTCGCCAGAAAGCAGTACTGTTATTTTTATTGCTTTTTTATTATATTTTTTTAATTGAATGCATAATATCCCAAGAATATTGTGTCAAAATTTTGAGTCGATAAAAGCAAAAATGACGAAGTTATGAGTATTTCTTTACCTGTCTCCTACGGCACTACGACCACCAGACGGGCTACCGACGCCACCCCTATCGCGCGCACCAAGTGTCGCGTCCTGATGCGCAGGCGGCACTTGGTTGTTATAATATTGTATTATTGTTATAATATCATTATATTTCATGTTCAAAACGTATTGTTTTACTTATAATCAACCACAAATTTTTCTGAAAAATATAGTAAAGATTCGCGACTATAGGGTGCACCTTTCAACTTCAAATAAAAGAAAGTGCGGGATTTAGTGTATTGAAACAAATAGCGACGGATTCTCATCATCACGCCGGCCGACTTCACCATCATCTCCTCATCTATATTATATCGTGGACTGCGTGGACATTCCAGGACGGAGCAGGGTGAGTGGATCCAGTTGCTTATCTTTGCCCATAATTGTAATTTGTACGCAAGTACCCGGTGTATAGCTATTTACACGCCATCCACCTTTGTCATTTGTACTTATGTATGGGGCATAGTTTTAAATAAATGAATAAATAAATAAATATTATCTACAAAATCTCATAAAAATGTTTGTAGTTATCTCAGTCATTTACCGAACTATAAACTATACCTATATTAAAATTGTTAAAAAGAAATGCAAAGAAAACAGACGACAGGTAGTGAAAGGGACAATGAATACATTGATTAAAGAATTTCAAGATGATGTTCAAAAATTTAAAATTCATTACTATAATATCTCACATCAGTACTTAGCGTGGAAAAAGTGTATTCAAAACCTTGATGAAAACGAAGCTGTATTGAATTGCAGTCTGAAGAAATTCAAGCGGTTCACTTCGGAGGATCCAGAAATCAAGTCACATTGCACACTTGTGTCCTTAACAGAAAAAATGTGTATCCCCAATCGATATGCTCCATATCCCCAAATAATGAACATGGTCCATGGCAACACGAAAATTAAATATAAATTTCTCAGCTGCTTTGATTGCCATAAAAACATCAAACCACGCTCCAGTGCGGATTGGTGAAGGTATAAGTGGCCAACCCGGGCGTCGGAAGTTTCCAAACCGCCCGAGGGCCTCCGACATGGCTTAACGACTGTTATTTTATGATAACAACCGGGACCGACGGCTTTACGTGCCCTCCGAAGCACGGAAACGCTCAAGAATTTTTGCCACTAGCGGTCACCTATCCAACTACCGACCGCGCCCGCTGTTGCTTAACTTTGTCGATCACTTAGAATGGACGCAAGCCGCTGGGCTATGAACGCTTCATCCCTAGACAGCCTCAAAATTTAACTTTATCCAGAGCTTCAGTTACAACATCACAGTTAAATAATTGGTTTAAAGAAGTCAGCACCTATCTTGAAGAAAAAAATTACACAAATATTTTTGTTGAACCTAATCGAATTTTTAATATGGATGAGACTGCATTTTTTTCGAATCCGAAAGGAAACAAGGTACTAGCAGCTAAAGGCGAAAAATCGGTGTATCAGCAAGTTAACTCGGACGAAAAAGAATGTTTCACAGTTCTTTTAATGCTGCTGGTCAAGGAACAAAGATAAGATAACAAAGATGGCTCTCATTTCACATTTATGTTTTTGATGAGACAAAATATACAAAACTCTGTCTTATGTAACTCTGTGTATGTCTTTTTTGTTAAATTGGCCGAAAATGAATAGATATAAATAAATTTATATTTTCTTATGTTTAAAACAACGTCTGTTCTTTACTTTCAAAAGATTTTTTGAATATTATGTTACTTTGTGGAAAACTATTTTAATCTGATTGAAATAGATAAATTAATGATTCCCCCTGTTTTATTTCTAACCCCTTATAATAGGTATGTATTACAAAATACAAGTATTTGGATACATACAAGTATTTCGGACTGTATTAATGTAAGAGTGCAATTGTGTCGCTTATCTTCAAACTCGGATAAATCCAATTGCGAGATTTTTTACGATTTTGGTGTCAAAAGATAAGGAAAAAAAAGGTTTTTAAACAATTTTATACCGCATGGTTCTTGAGAAATAAGCCATTAAAATGATAATATTTTATTTAAGTCAGATAGATCCTTGAGATAGTTTTTTTCAAATGTAGTTAAGTCCATGAGAGCCAATCAGGTATTTGCGTTTGTTCAACATGGCCGTCATTCGACGTAAACTCTGCGACAGTAGCACCGTGCACTTCCGCTTTTTATTGTTCCTTTTTACAATTTAAACAATCACCATGGATAGTACGATTAAAAAATTGTGTCACCAAGTAAAGCCCGCAAGCGGCCTAATAGAAAACTTCTTAAGAAAGCGGAAAGAGCGAAAATTCGGTAGAAATTCACTGCTGCCAGAACAAAGTTCGGCAACCGCAATAATATTTACATCCAGAGCTGAATATAAAAAAGTTATGGAAAATATACTCCGATGAGGCACTACCTGGCTTTTCAGTTAGTTTCAGTTTTTTCCGCAAAATTTTCGTAACAAGATTTAATATTGGATTTGGCAGTCCTAGGCAGGACGTGTGTTCCAGATGCCTCCAACTGAGGGAAAAAATAAAAGTAGAAAAAGAATTATAGTGAAAAAGTGAGACTTATGACGGAATTAAAGCTTTATAAGCTTCGTGCAAAGGCATTTTTTAACTCCTCCAAAAAGAAGAAGATAACGAGATACTGTTATCTTTTGACTGTCAAAAAATCTACCACGGACCAAAATATCGGACCAATCCGTTTACTAGTCACGGCAGTTGTACTTATACAATTTTACCAATGTTAGAAGATCATCTCATAACAATATCTGCAAAGACAACGTGTATTCGTACACATGGACAGGAGAAACTGCATATAAAGGGTCAAACGAAAGGACCCCGCAAAATCCTTATGGGAATTGGCTCTCGGCTAAATTAGCTGAAATTTTGGACAGAGGTAGCTTTCATCTTGCTGATCAAAAGTCTCACTGGGCGCAACCCTCCAAAATCAAACCAAGAAAATCTCCAAATACTCCCTAAAGCACATTGGATGAAAATCAAACATAAGGGATATATTCATATGAAATCGAGATCTCGACGGTATCTGAGAATCTTACTTTTACGGTAGAGAAAGGAATGTCTGACACTTACACGGTTGAAAAGATCAATTTAGATACTAGGGGATTTTCAGATGTTGCGTTAAGAAATTTATCAAATCTCACTTCTGGTAACGAGGACAATAGTGTATTTTGTAATGAAACTATCGTCATTAGTAGGGAAGAAAAACTTCTAAATAGTACTTTTATGAGTGACTATTTACCCATATTAGGCAATAGTACGATCGATCGAGAAATGCTCAAGGAGATGAGTACTTATGTTGACGAGGATACCGTTTCTATTCTCGGTGAAAACACCATCGAACAGGGTATGCTAAAACCGGTCGATTCGACTGTCGGCGGTTGTGATACGATATCAACAGTAACAGACAGCAAATTCCTAGATGTGAGTAAACTTAGTAGTAGTACGGAAATTGTAGATATTGAGGTTGCTGTTGAGGCTTCTGAAGAAATGCGATTAGAAGGAAAGAAAACCACCCCTTTAAATTTCAAAACCGTTGTAAGTGATGTACTTTTTGACGTCAACATGAGTAAAGCGATAAAACGTCTGGTTGGTAGAAAGAAAAAGAGGTTCAAAAATTTCGCGTTCTGATAACATAATTACGGACAAGAGAAACTTCAGTGATCGGTTGTTTAAAAGGAAAAAGGTCGTTCGTTTGACCGAAATTACTGGTAAAGGTCACAAACAAATACATTTAAAACCAGTACTGTTCATTTTGTATAGTATACCATACATACAACTTTATAAAAATATACGATCACTATAAAATAATTTTTAACTTAGTTTTATTAAACACTTGACATTTCTAGACGTTTATTTATACTTCAAAAATGAAATCTGAAGTTTATCTGTCATAATTTTAAATCAGTTGTGAAAAATAACCGTCAAGATGCGCCGCTCAGGTTTATTTAAGGTAAGTTTTATTTTATTTTTATGTTTGTACCCCTAAATTTGTATGTTTATTATTAAAAACACATGCCTAAATGTTTGTTCTTAGACATTTTTATATATATGCTGTTGTCACTATAAGAATTAGCATGTTTTTGTCGTGTTTTTTACTAACGTATATTATACTATACAATGCCGCAGTAGCAGTAATTTACCTTTCGTTGGTGGTGTATAGAATAATATACATTGCTAACTTCACGAGATCAATATTTTTTTGGACTTTACTATAAAATTTAAATTGCAAGTATGTCAGTCTTATATAGGGGGAAAGTGCCACCCTTCGTACAGAGGGAACTTTCGTACAGTGTGCATATCTACGGTTGTAAATATGTTAGCGCTGTTGTAGTAGTGTGCCTAGATTATACTCACAACTCCCGCGCCCCAAACGGAACGCAGCGACAGTCCAGCCGACAATTTTGCCGGTACAAATTGTAACGTGTTTTTACACTCGGTAAGTAATTTTTTAAGTAAAATTTCAAAACAATATTTCTGATGTATTATTAGCTTTAGTCGAATAAATAGTTTGATTTAATTGATGAATGCATGTTATAGTTTCATATTTTAACGATGTTTTGTAGAAATCCTTGACCGTTTATTTTATTTTAAAATTTATTTACTGATAAAGTGGGTTGGGGTACTTTCGTACAAGTTCACGTGGGGAGCATTCGTATACTGTACGAATGCTCCCCGTGCTGTACGGACCTATCCTAAAGTAAATAGGGATCCAAGTACAAAGCCGAAGAAAGGAAAAATATCTGGAAAGTCCAGAATTTACACAGATACACCCGAAAAGCAGACTTCTAGAAAAACAAAAAGTTAAATAAATGAAAAAACAAGAGCTAAACAAAAGAGACAAAAGAAAGATGCAGAGTTGGAAACTGATAGTGAAGATGAAGCCAATATAAGTTTAAGGGAGAGCTGTTCTTCACCTTTATGGTCGTAGCGCACATATCAACTCGGAAAGGGATCGGCACCGGATCGCCTCGCCGTCAACCTAACGTAAGCTCGGCTACGGCTAGGCGACGCCGCGCTTACCGCTGGTTGACGGAATGAATGACAGCAGTTCGCCGACGCAGCGGTAGTCGCGGCGCCGCGGCGCGGGGCGTGCACGAGGAAACGGAAAGTCGACGGATAGCGTACGGTGAGACGTAAGCGCGGGTACGGCAAGTCGTCCACGCACCGTACCGCGGTTCGTGAGCTTGTCTCGAGGCGAGGCGATTACGTTACGGATCCGATAAGTGTGCTTTACAGTAGGGAGTTTCATACAAAGAATACTGACATGCAAGAGTTGATACGTTTACGTTCCGTTTACGAGTTGATATGTGTGCTATGACCATTATCGACCGAAGGATCTGATTTTGAAGAATAATCCAATAAAGAAAAACCAGTATTGAGCCAGAAAATTAATGAAGAAACCTTTGTATCAGTAAAACTTGAGAAAAAATCAACTGTTCTTCATTATGATGGAAAAGATTTAAAAAAATATGGGCCAATGAAATATCACGTTTTTTTAAAGAAAGAAACCAGGTTCATGGAATTTGTTTTTCCAAATGTGAAAGACCAAGGAGCGGTCTTTTTGTCGGACCTTGTTGCAGTTCTACCTGAAACTTTATTGGCCACAATGTTCAGTAGATTAATAATTAATTAATAATACTGTTACAATATGGAAACAACAGATTAATAATATATGTTTTGAATAAGTAAACAGCTTTTTTATTTCATTGTACGAAAGGTCCCTAGGCCCTGTACGAATGTACCCCTGCTACGGGGCACTTTCGTACATTTCTCATTTTTCAGAAAAATTATCATTACTAGCTCATATTAGTTTGTTTCGATACTATAGTAAGTTTTATTTATGCCCAGATATATTTATCATAAAATAGTACTAAAAACAGGCAATAATATTTGTTAGCTATTTTTTTATAAGACATAGAAAAAAAGGTGTACGAAGGGTGCCACTCTTACCCTACTGAACCAATTTTATTACAATTTAAAAGACAGTTGTACTGATGTTTGACTGCGTCGTTGATATAGTGATTGTAGAAAGCGACACACAAAGTTGTGGGTTCGATTCCCTCAAAAAATACTTTTATTATTATGACTGCATGACTACCTATGTAAAGGGACAAATAACATTACATACATTATTTACCTGTGCATAATACAATATGGTTCGGCTTTACTATGGTTGATGGCTTTTTTGCATGTTTCTTTTGCTTTGGTTTTAGACTGCTGTGAGTGAAAGAACTAGGCGCATTTTATCCTTGGTGCCTGAAAAGAATGCAGACTCTGACACAGGTGACGAAGCTAGTAGCGGTGATGAAGCTGGAATGATTGGATCAGCAGAAAGTTCTCCAGCGCCATCGATAAATTCCAGTCTCGAAAGGTTAAACCTCCTACAATTTTCTGATGATGAGATAGGAACGCATGCAGATGATATTTATGCCGATACAACCGAATTGCCTCTTACACCAATTCTTACTCAGGTATTTCCTAATCCATCAGAAAGTAATTATGACGCTCTACCCTCAATTTCATCTTTGCCATCTTTGCCTTCAAATGAACCACTTGCATCCACGCCTGTCGGCACACCTTTGACGCGCGCTCAAAAAATGAAACGCAAAGCTCCTGCCATAGTTGCACGAAAAATAAAAAGACAGTGTAGCAGAAGAATTAATTTATCTTTTCGTTGGCAAAAAACACAATTTAAACACAAGGCTGAAATAGCAGGACCTACATTTTTGGAAAATGTACCGTCTGATTGGTCACCTTTAGATTATTTTTATAGATTTTTTACTGAAGACTTAGTAGACATTATTACCACTCACACAAATTTATATAGCGTACAAAGAACAGGAAGATCCATAACAGTTTCAAGGGAAGAAATACTAGACTTTTTGGCAATAAATGTCATCATGGGTATTGTAGTTATGCCATCATACAAAGATTACTGGAAAAAGTCCTTTCGTTATGCAAAGGTAGCAGATGTAATGTCCCTAAAAAGATTTGAACAAATCAGGCGATTTTTACATTTTACCAATAATTCTGAAGCTGATACATCAGATAGATATTATAAACTACGTCCTGTAATTGATAGCATTCGAATACAGTGTTTATCCGTAGAAGAAGAGAATGCTTTTAGTATCGACGAAATGGTTATACCGTACAAAGGGAAGAAAGCAGGAAGTCGTCGTCAATATAACCCAAATAAGCCTTGTAAATGGGGTTTCAAGAACTTAGTCAGGGCCGGTATATCTGGCATCATTTATGACTTCTTGCTTTACGCGGGAGATGACACTTTTAGAGACATTACATTTACTGAAGAGGAAGAGACTATGGGTGTTGGAAGTAAAATAGTTTTAGCTTTATCTAAGACTATTAAAAATAAAGCCAGTGTGGTATATTTTGATAATTATTTTACTTCTTTGGAGCTGGTACATATGTTGAGGGAAAATTATGGTATATTTAGTTTAGGAACAATCAGACAAAATAGACTCAAAGATGCTGCTACTAAACTGCTAACTGAAAAGGCTTTGAAAAAGAAAGGAAGAGGTGCCTTTTGTCAGGTTGTTTGTAATAAAAATAAAATTAGTATTGTCAAGTGGTTTGATAATAAACAGGTCACATTGGTGAGTTCTTATGATGATGCATACCCTGTCGAAAATATAAAACGATTCAGCAAAGAAGCAAAATCTCGTGTTGATGTAAAATGTCCTAAAATTGTTAAAGACTATAATCGTCACATGGGAGGTGTCGATTTGGCAGACATGCTGATTGCATTATATCGCACTGGAATAAGATCGCACAGGTGGTACATGAACATTTTCTCGCAGCTTTTAGATATATGCATCAACAACGCTTGGCTTTTACGTCGGAGACATAACAAAATGACGAACACCACGAGAAAACAGGATCGCCTAAAAGATTTTAGGTATGAAATCTACAGCGGCCTACTGAAACGAGGTCGAAAAGTTTCAGTAAAAAATTTAGACGTAATTCCCGACAAAATAAAAATAAAAAAACCGGTATCGGAACGACCATGTGACGATGTCCGGTACGACAATTATGACCATTGGCCGCAAATCACGGGGTATCAAAGGTGCAAGTACTGCAAAGCTGGCCAGGCAAGTACGATGTGCACTAAATGTAGGGTTCACCTTTGCTACGTCAAAAATCGAAACTGTTTCTTGGATTACCACCGCAAGCAATAGGATCTCTATTATAATTATTACGATTATTTTGTAAAAAACAATTGTTCAAGAAAAAATATTTCATTAAACATTTTTACTTCCACCAAGACAGTTATTTTTATTTTAAATCATGTTATTTACAATAATCTTTTGGTTTATGTTAAAAACTACCAGTAATATTCCAACTCTTCCTAAACATAGCAATGTATAGCATAATATACATTCCTAAAAATGGGTAAATCACTGTACGTGTAGCAATGTATAGAATAGTATACATCTTGTTTTTCCAAAATTTTCATATAACGATTTTTTTTTCTATTTTTTTGATGTTTTTTATAGGCCCAAGAAGCAACCTATATAATTTTTTTTTACTTTTTTTCAAAAAAGTAATCTTGCCACGATAAGGGTTAAGACTTTTAAATTACTCGATAATAAAGAGAAAGCTCTACCAACAATCACAGAGGTTAATGAGAATGACGATGAAATTAAATCTAAAGTCACTCCTTGTTTGTCTGATGATATTAGTAGATTTGTCAAAGCCTTACCATCTAGATCGAAGTTATCGAAAGACATTTGTAAGCTCCTTGTCAAAGTTGTAAAAATGAACGTACATCTCTATGTACGTCTCTATGTACGTCGTGGAAATCTCTATTTCTCAATTGTGGTACATGAAGTCAGGGAAACCATGAAGTTCGATAAAAACCTTTTGATTGATATGACTAAACTGGAGAATGATAATCGTTCGTATTTAACTCTATTGATGAAGTTCGTGCATGACCAAAAGAAATTACTAGTTTTTGACCTTACTAAGATATTAGATAAAGTAGTTTTAGAAAGTAGAGTTGACATAATAAAATCTTTCATTACTGAAGCTTATCAGGGTTTGGTGGAGATCTACGTCGGGCGAGAGGTCGTAATTTCTGATATTGGTAAGAACGTAGCAAAAGCGAATAATACGAATAACGATTTTTGGAAACCCATCGAAAGTTTCGGCCAAATTTAGCCGAAACCGAAATTAAAACCGAAACTAGACTTTTTGGCCGAAACTTGCCGAAACCGATAGTTCGGTCGGTCTCTAAAAGCAACCTTTAATACAAGGTGTCTCAAAAGTAAGTTCACATTTGCTTATCTTATTACGCGAAAGCAACTATTCTGAGGGGCGCAGGGGGTATGTCAGTCGGTAGTCTGGCTCTTGGGAATTTAGTCACTATGGAGCGTTTCTCTGGTACGGACCGTGCGTTGTGCGTACGTGAGTTTTACAAAAACGGTAATTCGGCGACTGTAGCGCGTAGAAAATTCTGCAGTATTCGACATATTCGGCACTTAAATGATGCGCCTAGCACTCGTCTCATTGCAAAATGGGTTGAGAAGTTTGAAGAGACTGGGTCAACTCTGGAGAAACCAAAATCTGGGCGACCAAGAACATCAAGAACAGCCGAAAACGTGGACAGTGTTACTCAGTCTATTCGAGATGATCCAAACCTCTCGATTCGGAAGCGTGCTGTTGCTTTAAATGTGCACAGATCTTCATTATGCCGCATTTTACACAAAGATTTAAAGCTGCACCCGTACAAAATTCAGTTAGTGCAAGAACTGAAGCCTCAAGATGCTGGTCAGAGGCTTGCCTTTGTAAATCAGATGATTGAGCGCTTTCCAACGTTCACCAACATCTTGTTTTCCGATGAAGCCCATTTTCATCTGAATGGGCATGTAAACAAGCAAAATTGTCGTTACTGGAGTGCAACCAACCCAAAACAAAAACATCAGAAACCGCTACATTCACCCAAAGTCACCGTATGGGCAGCGATGTCGGCGCGAGGAATTATCGGCCCTTACTTTTTTGAAGATGGAAGGGGACGCACACTCACAGTGAATTCAGAGCGTTATGTGGAGATGTTAGACGAGTTTTTCGTACCCCAACTGCAAAACTTTCCTGGTTACAACCAAAGAACATGGTTCCAGCAGGATGGAGCAACTTCACACACGTCCAACAGATCTCTGCCTCGAGTTCGAGAAATTTTTCCGAACAAATTAATCTCCAGGCGACATAAATTGGCCTCCACGGAGTCCCGATTTAACGCCTATGGATTTTTTCCTGTGGGGTTATGTCAAATCAAAAGTTTACGCTAATAAACCGACTTCCCTGGCACAATTAAAAGAAAATATCCGTCATGAAATGGCAGCCATCACGGAGACTACCTGCCGAGCTGTCATAGGCAATTTTAGTGCCCGACTAAATGAATGCCGAGAGCGCAACGGTTTACATTTGGACGATGTTATTTTTAAAAAATAAATTCCCAAACAGTGTACTTCAATATAAAATAAACATTTTTTCAATAAAGCTAAGACTTTTCTTTTAAAAAAAGATTTCAATGTGAACTTTCTTTTGAGACACCTTGTATTACAATTTCTGAAGAAATTCGAGCTTTTTTCGGCATACTGATACTTACAGCTGCTATGAAGGACAATCATATGACCATGGATGAGCTATTTGATTGTTCGTATTCAGGAAACAGATATATTGCTGCCATGAGTAGAGATAGATTCGATTTTTTGAATAGGAGTTTGAGAATGGACGACAAATCTTTGCGACAGAACTAAGGATTAATGATACATTTCTACCAATTAGAAAAATATGGGAGATCTTCATAAACAACTGCCTGTATAAACAGGCTGTTCAGTACTAAACCTCTTCTTCCTCTTCTACCTTTGCCATGCATGTACATTTACGAAGTAGCCATGTTTGTGAAAAAATATCACCATATTTTTGTAACCAGTAAGAGGTCTAGGCATCCCAATAGGTTAGTTATAGAAGGTGTAACAAAAACAGGCCTATACCTAAGAAACTGTTATGGTATGTGTGTCCGCATTTATAATAAATTACCAGACCAATTAAAAGAAAAATCCTTCAAGTTATTTAAAAATGAATTATTTAAATGGTTATTAATTAAATGTTATTACTCAGTAGAAGAATTTTTGGGTGACAATATAAGAACTTGTTTTTAATTTTAGATTTTATACATTTTATTCATAAAATATAAATATTGACTATGCACTTGACATTGATAATTATTATAAATAAGTTATTTATTTGATTAATTTGATTGGATTGTTATTAGTAATATTATTGTAATTTAATCTGACATTAATTAATTAATTAATTTAATTTCTCAATAAGAATTGTATTAAAAATAAATTCTATTATTCTTGATGTTGCATGCTCACGTAAGCCAAATATGTATGTATAATAAGACATAAGAGACATAAGAGATTTCAACAAAAAAACTCAGCAATAGCTTGATGACCCCATGGATGGAGACAAGACAGCATGTGCCTACTTTGTCGAAGAACATAAAGAAAAAATTGGTAGAATATTGTCAAAAAGACAAGCCAAACCTCCCACACAAAGTGAAAGTATACCATTTGTGGAGAGCACAGGTCTAGCGCCTGTTCTGAGTGCCTTTGAGGGCAAAATAAATAAAAAGTGATATTTGATTAGATTTGTTACTTAAATAGAGATTACAAAAGGTTGATTTTAAAAAGTTTACATAGAAAATTATAAGAGTGACAGAAAGATTCCTGTATGTTTAAGTTTTATAGATTAAAATACAGTATTTTGGTGTGTATTTTTTCTAATAAAAATTTAAAATAAACCCTATAGTTTTTCAGTAACTCACAACACAATTACATACTTTAATACACATTACCACATTCATAAACCTAGTATACACATAATCCTAAATATGCCCACTTAAATATTGCGCATGACAAATCAATGTATGGTTATCTTTAGAGTACAGTGAAATATGATTATATATCTAGTTCATAACTATACTACTGGCAACAGTAAGACATCACAAGGCTGATTGATAGTAACAAACAAAACAGATACAATCCAAAACGATCCATTACGAGGGTGATGATCCTCCACAAGATAGGTAAGACTCTCTGGGCAGGGTTGGTAGGTATAAGTATTGAGGCACAACTCCGAATCTCCAAAGTATTATATTGCAACCAACCAATTCCAAGGAATATTGAACGAGGTATTATTACACCTTGTTACAATTATCTGCATTTTAATAAAAATTAATAAGATTTCTTTAATTTTTTGCCTCAAACTAAATAATGTTTTAAAATTTAATAGATATAATATATGAATGCATACTATGAAACATACAAAGGTATATTTATCCACCTTCTTTGTTTTATGAAGCATCAAGTAGGACATAATAATAAGCAAGTGTCTTCTTACCTCCCTGATACAAATGATGGTAGAAAAAATTTAAAATTTTCAACCATTCTTGAACAGATTTTATGTATGCAGCTGTATGTATGGAGTTAGAATTATTATTGTAACTATTTAGTATTCTTGCTTTGAACAGCATTCTGAAAACGTAAATTTTACGTTAACCTTTTTTATTCTTTGATTTCTAGTATACGTCTGCAATGTAAAAAAGTATTTAGCAGGCACCGATATAACTCAAATATATCAAACGTGTTTCACGCTATAGTTATAAGGACAATACAAACTTAAATAATGTTAAAACGTTATTTTATTTTTGGAACGAAGTTCCTTATTATTTTATTTTTATATTTAATGCACCAACAAAATGAACACTGTGCTATTACAATAGAAATATAGGCAAACTAATGTATCTTAGAGGTTGGTTAGTGTCACTTCAATTAGAGGTACATACAACAATGCATGATAAAACGTAGGTACAAAATTATATATTGAAAGAATCCGACCGATATGTTGAATGTTATGATGAAGTTATCCGATATGTTGGCAAAAAAATAATATTATTATTTAAAGTTTCGAGCGATCACCCGACTAAAAATTAAAATTAAATTATAGAAAGACAGGCACAAGCACAATCCTTTTTTTGTCATTGACACTTGACAGCATGGACAGCAATGTCAGCAATGACAGCCATCCATTTTTGTCGCGACCAAGAACTTTATAATTTAACTGGATGCCAATCTTTGAAGAGGTACCTGAAGACGGATGTCGTAATATTGGATGACCATTTTCGACCAATCATAAGCCGGATTGTCCGAATTACTTAAACCAATTATGTGCTAATTTTATAAGTTCTTCAAAATTATATCGAAGAGCACGTAAGGCCGTCGGTCCCGGTTGTTATCATAAGATAACAGTCGTTAAACCTTGTCGGAGGCCCTCGGGCGGTTTGAAAACTTCCGACACTCGGGTTGGCCACTCCACCAATCCGCACTGGAGCAGCGTGGTGGAGTATGCTCCAGGCATCCTCAAGAGGAGAGTCCCGTGCCCAGTAGTGGGCCATTAATGGGTTGAAACCAAATATTTAATCATTTGAAAATTAAGCTTAAAAACTTATGTTCTAGCTTCTCCCTCCATGTTTCAGAGTTTAATTATTTACATACCAAATATCAGATCAACCAGTTCAACTCATTTTAGTCAGATTTTATTTTTTATCAAAATTAGTTTATTAGTTACGAGAAAACGTACGTGGAAAGGAATAGTCACATTTATATAATGTTAAAGTAGCTGTCCCAGGGAACTTTATAACACCTAACAAATTAATGTAATGTTACTTTTAGAGTTCTGTACGAAAAAACCAAAAACGGAACCCTATAGGATCACTCATGCGTCTGGGCGACCGCCATTCACAGCCAATTTACGCCGAAACTACTGGAACAAATTAGATGAAATTTGGTATTCATGTACTTTTTGTATGGATTTCAAATGTATTTTTGTTTTGTTCTACAATGCATAGGTTTAAAATTATTCCAGAAAGAACAAAAAATTGGTTGTCTGTAAAGTCGGTTTACGGACAATGGTTTTACGTGATAACGTCTATTTCGTAGAAGAATAATTTATGATATAAATATTGTCAATTCGCACATTAGGAACGGGATTCGTTTTAAATATCAGGAGCTGCGCGACATCTGTGATTTTCTTGACTACAACTAAAGTCCGAGTCGATGTACTGTGTAAAGTTCTTTCAAGTAGTTCATACCTATAAACAGAGATGACGCTATTGTAGATTTTCGTTTTCATATAATAATAATACGTACGAGCTACGAGAAATCATTTCTTTTCAAAAGATTGTAAAATAAAATAAAAATGAAATGAAAAATGCCTTCCAAGCGGACCGATTACGCTTGAGTGGGAGAGAGACGGCCGGTCTAGCGTGCCTCTCTCTCTAATGCTGCGCGCGCTTCCGTGACGTTACTCCGGCCGTTACTCGGTTTTCGTGAATGCCTCTCAGGCTCATCGTCTTTATAAACGTTATCACGTTAAAATTAATGCCATAAATTGACCATTCCCCCCATAACTTCGAAACTAATGATTCTGGCATCTTGGTAAAGTATGGTCTTAATATGGTAAGTCTATGGTACGTCTATGTTATTAAAAAAACGGCAAAATTAAATAAAATAGAAAAATCATAGATCTATATCAATGAGAAAAATAATGGTAAATATTATATCATCAACGTACGAAACCCTCTGTAAGCGAGTTCACGCACTTGTCAAGTTTACATATTAACTTTTAACTAAACGATGTGTATGTCTCCCTCTCCCTGTGAGATATAAAAATTATTATTCAAAAACGGCTAAACCAACTTGAAGGTAAATGACGTAACCATGTTCAGACGCGCCAAGATACAGCGGCCGAACTGTACCTCTACTGAGTTATGTATCCAGTTAGAGTAATATATCCATGGCCACAGTCATAGACCCAATTTCTGTAATCTGTTGACTTGACAATTTATATCAACAGTCAAATTGTCATTGTCACAATAATTTTGTACTAGTGTTCTGTGTTTATAATATTAAATAATTTTATAGTGAAAGCATTATAAAAATCGGTTCGGCAAACAAACAATCAAATCTTTCCTCTTTATATTATTATTATAGATATAATTTAATAAGTAATATTTTATTGTTACATTGTGTTCAGTGTTGTTCTTTGTTCAATTGTGGATTGTGAATTAGGGAGAATTTAGGGGTTTTGATTCACAAACAGGCTTCCGAATGTCTCCGCCCTTTCGTAACAAACTGCAGGCACTCCATGCTCGCCTATGCAGCTTCGTGCCTGCAGTTTGTTACAGGGGGGCTACTCTCCCTCCGCGCCCCTGAGGCTTACATTTACTCTAGAGGTAGATGTAGGTAGGGTATTGTGGTTCTATTAGGCACCACTCACACGCCACAGACGTCACTGTTATTCAGTGTTTAGTACTGCTGTGCTCTGTTAGCTGTAAGAGCGCTGAATAAAAGGCCACAAGGGTACTTTAAAACTATTGCATTTTAAGAGAGAACTTGTGAACTGCTATAACGCAAACAGTTACTTTGTGAAATTGTTTAATAATGAGTGAATAATTCATGCTGCACACAGATGAACTGTTACTCTATTAATCAGGTGTCAGTATATGAGTCGCATAAAATCAAAGTCAGCAAAGTAGGGTTGACCTCAATTTTAGCAGTTGAAAAAAACTGAATTTTCAATTGAATCCATAGATAATAATGACAAATATTTTATCATAAAACTGTAAAATGTACTAAGCCAGAGACAGTCCAAAATATGTGTAAAAGTTAAGCAAAAAGGTTCACAATCACATTTAATTTACTAGATTACCGACTTTGATTTTGAATTGTAAATTAATTAGGAATTAACTTCTTAGGTTATAAATTGTGTAGACACATATCAGAAGCGCCTAAGTCACGTCTAACAAATTATAAGTAAATGAAGATTTTTTCAAATTGTGGCAATTCATGTTATTAAAATTAAGGAAAAATTACCATTGCATACTTCTTGAACTAGCAACACCAAATAAATAAACAGGAAGACTAGTACACTAGAAAAAAACTAAGAAATAAAAGAAATTACTTTGGACTTAGGTGTATATGATTTAATACTAACGGATTTAGTCAAGTTTGAAATAATCGTTCATGGACTTGGGTGAGTTTGAACTGAAGAAATGGGACTTAGGCGAGACTGATGTAACTTGATGACTAGGGGACGGATTAAGGTAAGAAATAAAGATGCAGTTATTTATCAATAATATAATAAATGTTTATTAAGGTTGACGAGTTATTTTAAGAGACAGAGTTAAATATATATATTTAGAGATATTATGTTACATTACATTATATTTATATATTTATAGATGTATTATGAAAATCTGTACTTATATAACATCTATATAAAATCAAATATCTCTTCCGGAACACAATCATCCTCGTCACCATCAGCAGCATCTGTGCCAGGGCCGATGGGACCACATACCACATCTTTGAAATATTTCAGTTCCGGAATGTCTTGCCACTGTTCTCCGAAGTGCTTTTTCAATAAATTAATTACGTCGTCAATCTTTTCTTGCTTGATGTTCACAGTGGGTTCTGTTCTGTCGGGTATCAGTTGTGAAAACTTTTTGCCTCTTTTTGTAATAGGCAAAGGTTGGCCTATGTCGTTTCTGTAGGACACTTCACCACGCACAAAAATCTTTCGACACTCTTTCTCTATAATAATTCGTTTGCACTTACTAATTTGAAAGTGCAGGCTCTGTGTACTTTTCATTATACTTTTGCAAGCTTCTTTCCAATCATAAATAGGGACTTGACGAATCACTCGATAGATAGTTGCATTAGAAGACATTAAATCAATATACTCATTAGGATATGTTTTCCAGGCGTCGGATTTTTTTTTCGGTTAGCGCAAAAACTCTGTCTGGAGGAATAAAGCTGTGGCCTGTTACTGGAAAAATTCTACCTTTGAAACATCACTTTGCGAATCATTTAGCCATTTTGCAACCATACCAATCATAGTGGAGTTTTTATTCTGGCCCCCGCAACCATCGCACACAAGCCTGATGATTTTTTTCCCTTCTAAATTTACCACAGTGCTCAAGCAATGGTGAACACAAGATGCAATTTCGTTTGAGCCTTTTGGGGCCTCATCCTCGGTCCAAACTTAGGAGTACACATTTTCAGGTGTTAAGCTTGATTTGGAGTTGCCCTCAACTATAGTGAAGTTATATATGTACAATTGCCTGGAATAGTAGGTTGATTGATCCGGTACCCTGGGCATAGGCAAATTTTTTTGGCAGTCGAATGAGAGAATAAGCATCTCCGGATTGTCGTCCTTCAGAAGTTGAAAAAAGCATTTTGCTCTTAACTTATGGATTCTGTACTGTGCACGTATAGATTCTTTTTCAATGTTGTTTTGAGATCTTTTCAATTGTTCCAAGAGTTGTAGACAATCAGAACAAACGTCTTGTCTCGGCGATCCGAATCCGATGTTGAAAGATGTATTAAAAACCTTTCTAAAATATGACTTTGTCACCGACAATCCGGCAGAGGCTTGTTCTTCATACATCCGGTACATCTTGGCAATGCTGAGACTGGGATCAAGGTATATTCTCCGTTTTATCAGTCCCCGGCAGTAATGCGAATCCAAAGGTCTGAATTTCATTATAAAGGAGATGTTCAAAAGTGGCCCTTTATTCCGAAGAAATTTGTACAGCCGTAATTTATATTTCATTTGAAAGCATATTTTTTAATCTACTTGAAATTTTAAGATGTATATTTTATTGAACCTCCATATTTTAGAAAATTGATGAAATATGTTCGTCATAATTTGAAGGTGGAAAGGAACGCAAAGGTTTTTTTTTCTAACAGGTACATACGTCCTTTACACGAATTATGAACATATCTGAGGTCCACCTATTATATTATTATGTTTTCAATACGTAACTATTATATTTAATGTTGTAAATCGGTGTTGTAAATGTATTAAATAATAACATTACATGAAACGAAACGACATAAATCCTAGTTTGCTTTGATGTTAGTAACTGTCAGTGTAGAGTGTCAAATATTAATCAATCAAATTCAATTGTCAAATGTCAATATTGGACGGAACCATGAAAACAATGGATATATTACTCTATCTGGATCACTGACTTTGTAGAGGTACCTGAAGATCGATGACGTCATATACGAAGGGCTATTCGACCAATCACAAGCCGGATTGAGGTTGTCCTTCACAATTGTAGGATGTCCACACTTACTTAGAAAAATTGTGTCCTATTTTGGTATGGTTCTCCAAAATGTATTCTATTGGTATACAGTTACCAACGTCAAATTAGTTAAAACATTATAAAATGATAAATTACTTATTAAGAACATTTGATATTGTCAACAAAATATAGTGTATAAAAATAAAAATATGTATAAAAATAAATTATTGTATATATTACTTATTATAAGTTACTTATCCAGTTAGAGTAATACATCCATGATCAAAACAAAATGTCAACTTTAAATCATCACTCAATGTCACTGTCAGTGTCAGGTTAGAGTTGCCAGAACTTAAAAGTGCCCAGTGTGGCAAGCTTTTTATCTATCTACGGAAATTCAAACACAAATAAAAAAAGAAGGGAGGTACCTTTTTTATTTTCACAACCTTGTCACAATCGGAATAATTTTCACTTTCTCCACATCCAAGTTTTGTCTTTGTACAAATTTAGGACCAGCCCCCATACATTTTTTGAACATCTCCTTTCTGGACGAATTCCAATTTCGATCTGTAAGCAAATTTCTTGCGATCACCACCTCTTCTCTCTGACGTGCTAACTCCATTATCAGCGAATCTTTTAGTGACACCCTTTATTCTCCCCTGTTTAATGTTCAGGATACCACAAAAGGCTTGAAGGCAGACTGGAATAAGTTTTTTGGTCTTGTGATGGGGTATAAAAAACTTGTTAGAAAAAGATCTTGGGTTTCTCAAATTTTTTCTTGATCGTTTTTCGCTGCACTGGTGTTGTAGAAATATATTTCAGGAGAAAATTGTCTTGGTCCACTTTTTGGCGCTGGTATAAAACTTTTTATGGAAGTAGAAAACGCAGTTTGAAGTTAAAGTGTCACATTTGTACTTGTCTTTTTTTTTATTGTGCTTACATGTGGGTTTCTTCGGCAATGTCTTTGCTGAGTACCTAAAAAGATTTCAAAATTTAATAAACGGGGGTCTTTTAAAATCTAAATAAAATATATTTAGATGGTATAGTATCATAGCTTTCATTTCTTATTCATTCTCGTTTCAGTTAATGGTGGAAACCCACAAACGTCGATGTCTTTTGAAAAAAAAAATATCGTTTTAGTGCAAAAAAAGTTCAAACAAAAATCGTTCAAAATTTACACTCCCAGTGACCCCTCCGAGGGACCTACAGAAAAAATTCCAGGATCTAATTATTCAAAATATATATAATGACTGTACTAGAAGAATAAAAGTAATTCCTCGGAATAACCAGTATCCGGAGTATAAGCAGTGACAGTTCAGTACAAACTGGCCCTTAGTGGGCTTAACTACAAAATAGTCCGGCCCTGTTGACAATTTTGACATGGCTATCTCGGACCACAATCTGTTCAGAAAAAAGTTTAACTTACCGTTTTTCTTTCTTCTGCTGTATTTTAGAGGTAGCACTTCCTTTCTTCTTCCTTTTTGCCAGTTCTGGAGGCACAACTTGTATTATTTGATCCATTATTGAATAAATTGATTAGAGCGTCGTCTGTTCAGCACGTGCAAAAACAAAGAATGTCCGCCATTACACATTCTAGACGGCCTGTGATTGGCTGTAATGGACTTTGGCTGGTATGATTTGAAGCATGTGCGTGACTTAGGCATAATTGAAAAAATCTCTCAACTTTGATCCTTATTTTCTATAGGAAGTTATGGACTAAGGTTGTTTTGATGTAAAGACAAAATGTCGGCCACATTTAGCTCAATCGAAAAAGAAAAAAAAACGTCAAATCGTTTGGATGTGACTTAGGCAATTTTGATATGCATCTACACAATTATGTATCTATCTTAGAGGTAATACATGAGTGAATATAATATCCCTAGGGGCCGTCCATTAATCACGTGATCTTTTTTTAGCATTTTTTAACCCCCCCCTCCCCCTTGGTGAGGTTTAAGTATGTATGTAGTGAGGTTTAAGACTACCCCCCCCCCCCTCCCTGTGAATACGTTTCTCAACCATGAGGGTATTCTTTTGATGTGAAACATCTATAGGCGAGGGGTAAACCTGATTTTTGGCGCGGTGAGTGGCGACGTTTCGCCGCACTATATTATTATGGTAGGACAATATGAAAAAAAAATATAATAACACAATGTGGGTAATCATAAATAAACTTAGTTTGATAGGCTGTAGCATACAGTAGGACAAAACTGTCATAATTTTCTGGAGACAATTCGTAATATTGTATTTTTTCATCATGCCATATTTAGTTCCTGTCATAATCTGTACTTTTATGCCTATTAGTTGTATAAAATAATTTCGATGTTTCACATCTGCCAGCCGCCCCATGACGGCTCACATTTTTTTGATAGGGTCATCTTCTATTTTTTTTCGATCAGTTCCAAGCACGTAGAACGCACATCAATTTTTGGGGTTCCAAATCCGATATTATAACATGTATTGAAAATACGGCGGAAATAAGATTTTTTCACTTCTGCAAGAACATATTCACTTTCTAGGTACATCCTGTATAATTTATTAATATTTAATTCGGATGGTAAATATTTTCGTTCGGCTGTCTTGGATCTGCGACATTAATGGGATTCTACGCATTTTAATTTTGTAATAAAGTTATGTACAGACTGTTTCCTCTGCGTACTTCGCGGTTTTGCGATCTCCAACCGCTGTGATCCGTCTCGACTTCTCCAGTCACTAAATAGTTGCAATAAATAGTCTTCCAACTTTTGCCAGTAACCTTATGAATTTCTTTTTTTGAAAAACTAGCGGTAACCGGTAATTTTTCTACCAATATTTTTTTATTTTTCCATATTATAATCTCCGTTCCTAATTTTTAACCGACTTCAAAAAAAGGAGGAGGTTCTCAATTCGACTGTATTTTTTTATGTTTGTTACCTCAGAACTTTGGACTGGGTGAACCGATTCTGATGATTCTTTTTTTAATCGAAAGCTGGTGCAGTTTCGCTACAATTTCTGGCAAACCAATACTTACTATATGAATATGGATATCCTTAATCGCCTGCTTTGTGACTGACAAAGGTTCAGAATAAGTCCTGAACACTGGATAACGTACCCTATACATCTTTAGAAGATCAGTAGGTTGCTGTGGCCATACTTACAATGAGTATATTAGGGTATCTTGATTGGGCAAGGTACCAACGAAATATAGCGCCTTCTGCACAACTAGACGAAATATTAATATATAATATTATAATGATAACTAATAAAATCTCTTGAAATATGCAATAGCTTTTATTATATAACCTTTTTATGACATTCGTTTTGGGTGAAAACCATTGGAGTAGTAGATAGTATAATAGACACACGCCAACTTAGTTTTAACCATTAAACTCGTAGTTTAAGTGTTAGTATTTTTGAGAAACTTTAATTTTTATTGCGTTTGTAATGATTACTCGTAGGTGTTTGGTTTATAGCAAGTGTAACATACATATTAAATAGCACTGTGACACGAGTATGACATAATCATAACCTATAATTAAGGTTATTCATTCTAGAATTTCCTTAGTTGACCATTGCTGGCAGCCGTGAAAATTGGAGAAATTAAACTTTTTGCAATGATCTAATTGACAGCCAATTTCCAGTCTTGTCTACCTGGACCTGAGTTTCTATGGAAGCTGGGTTTCTCCTTTGTGTCCCAAAGCAAATCTGGTTGTGCTACATTTATACATTTGTGTTATAAGTATTTTCAGGTATCTGAAGCATTTTCTTTCCACATAACATCCTAGAAACATCGGCATGGCCGTATTAGCCGTTTTTAGCTTATTTTGAGGCGGCTTAGAATACTAACCCCAATCCCGCGCCGGATGGGTGTCGTAAGCGGCGAATAAATCCGGCCCGCTGGTGGTAGGGCCCTCGGAGGGATTATATCGGTAGTATTGATTTTAATTGTTAATACCATTATTACTATTATTATTTCTCCAGGGGTTCGCCTGGATAGCTACAGCCCTCGAGCATGAGTCAACCGCCAAACAATTCGTCGTGTTCCGGCTGGGGGCTTGAAAGCTAAACCTTCTTTCTTTCTCTTATTTCTTTCTTGGCCGGCAACGCATCAGTGATGCCTTTGGTATTGCTGATGTTCATGGGCGGCGATAGCTACTTATCATCAGGTGGATCGTCAGCTCGTTTGCCGGCTATTTCCATAAAAAAAGGCCGCAATCAGCCATCCTGTGTCCAGGTTTCAACCCCGTAACTGAAAATGGAGAATACTAAAGAACCGTCATTGTTTCGACTCTGCAGAGCTAAATGCTTTGATCTGTCCGTACTCGCAGTAGTAACTGCGCTCACGTTTTTGCACTTTTTGCCATTTTTATTTCCAATTTTTTAAAGTCCATAAATGTTTATGTTTAATTACAGGCAAGCCCATTCGGATTATCCTTTGCACAAGTTGAGCTTCCTTTTCATCCTTTAATATAGGTTTACGCCCCAAACTTTTCTTTAAACTGCCAGACTGCAGATGATTTCTGATTATTCTTCTAAGAGCCTTATATCTCTCTGCAGCCTTATACGTACTCAAAGTTCCTCTTTGTATGCTCTAACAGCTGCGATCAGATCGTCTTCTGACCACAATGCCCGTTTGGGAGGCATCGTGACCGTAAGCACTGAAAACAATGATATATAAATTGAAAATGTATAACTACCCACCAACAAACATTTTAAAAACACGCCCCTACTTATATAGCAGTTTAAAAAAATAGGAGTATAATAATGCCCATAGTAAAATTTTATAGGCTTTAATATTCGCCAACCACGTGGTTACAGAAAAAAAAATTATGCAACTACAAGTCCTTTAATACGGTAACCTAGGGACAAGCATACATTAATTAATAAACGGACAGTCAATACAGGTTTGTAAATATGATATTTTCAAAATAACTTACGATTTACTGAAGCCAATTTGTATAATTCGTGCCGCGTGACCGCACCGCTAAATGATTTCGACGACACTGGCGGGGGGGACAATTGCAATGCAAGCGTTCGTCCGCCACTTGTATACGCTCTGAGCTTGTGTGAGTGTATCCTTGATCGTCAATTACTGTATTTCGTACGTTTTTTGTTACTTAGGCCTTATTGCTCGACAGACCTTAATACCCGCGGGTACTTTCGTCTGGGGTATGTTGGTAATCGTGTGTCGTCGGTGAACTACCACGTCACGAGCGTGTGCTGGTAAGTGAAAACTGCTAAATTCCAACAAATTTTGCGTCATTCGCAGAGTCCTGGTTGAAGGTTGATTACCTATATATATCATGCGAAATCGGAGTTTTTTTTTATGTTGTATTGACTTTAACAACGCAGTTATTGTTCATTTGAGAACGGTAAACGACTGCTCTCTCCTGTTCTCGGCATGATTGAAACTCACTAGTTTAAGTTCGTTTTTCTTACGATTTAGATTTGTAAAATTTTATGCTAGTTCATCTCAGTCGCTTCTTCCGAACCTCTGTTTTTTTTCGAAACACCTTTTGAAATCAACCTGTATGTATAGTATATTTTTCTATTCTGATGCCTTGATTTAATGCATCCTCTTAATAAATTCAATTCACTATTTGAGTAAGGCATATGGAGAGGCTCAATATCCTGGCATATCTCTACTGCAAAAGACCCATTTTGCCTAATATGTTCCCCACAATAGGAGCGTGCCTAATTTGATAAGTCCCCAGTGCAAACAATATTAAGTCTGTCTTTGTTATCACTGGGAACTCATCTATATGAATTTGTTCTGCGTCTATATTTACAAAGGAAGCTCGTTTCCTATTAATATTATTTTCTATTACAACATCGCCTAATTTATTGGGTACCTGTAAACGTTGCAAGGCACGCACTAAAATAAAGGGTCCGTCTGGTCTATCTATAATGGGTACATGATATGCGTTTATTATGGCCCCTTCTATTCTAAAGTCCATCATTACATGGGTAGCGTCATTATTACTAAAATTATTTCTTAGTATATTAAAAAATCTTTTAAACCTACCATAAAAAGTTTCCACTACCCATTGTTACATGTCTGAACATATTCGCTTTTAATGTAGGCAACTGTGTCTCACCACGTTCCAGGGATTCAGGTTTACAAACATTGTAATTTAAAGATCTTAATAAATTAATAGACTCCCTAAATCCCTTGTCCAAAATAAACACGTCTCCTCGCCAGAAATACTGGCGTAGCTCATTGCTTTCATTTTCGAATAACTGCTTCATTTGTATCTGCATCCGACACAGTTGCTGCGTAGGGACCATAAATATCTAATATATGACCATCTGTAGTAACAATTAAAAAAGGTTTTACTAGATTTCTATGTTTATGTAAGCTATATGATTTCTTTTGAAATAAATAGTTTGACGATTTTTGTAAATAACCATATGTCCCATCACAGATTACAATTGCTATCTGTCTGCCTTCTTCCTCACCACCAAACAGACCTTGTGGTATAATTAAATTGTGATTTATAATTTAATTTCTTGGTAAATGACCAATACCCTATATGTAAAAGTACAAATTCTTCATATAAGGTATTTCTAACAGTTGCCAAAATATTTGAAATACTTGATTGTAAAACATCAAACAATTGTGCTATTCTTAAGTTCGCAGTTTAATCTATACTAATATTATAAAGAGGAAAGATTTCATTGTTTGCATTGAATAGGCTCCGAAACTACCGAACCGATTTGGAAAATTCTTTCACTGTTGGGAAGCTATCCTCGGGCGACATAGGCTATATTATATATATATTTTTTACAGTTTTTCCCGAGGCGAAGCAAGAGCGATTTCCTAGTTAAAAATATAGTGAGAGCCGTCTTATAGTTCTTGCAACGCTCTCTCAACAGGGGAGTTTGATTCAATAATGACAAAAAGTTTTCTTTTGTTAAACCAGTCCAATATTTGCATTAATCATTGTTCATGGAATTCATGTCTTCGAAATCTAATTTTAATTCATTTTCATCTTTTAATGCTAATGTAATCAAAGTCGCTAGCTGTGTGGGGCTAAATTGGTAAATATAGCCGTAATCGTCAAAAAATCCCAATCATAAGTACCCAAATGGCCTTGACATATTCGTGCTTAATCATTTACATATAGTTTATATGATTTTAACAGACGTAACCTCAGGAAATTTAAATCTCTCTGGATTCATGCAACCATGTACAAAGCATGTTTTGGCTGAATTTCCCGTATGCTTGAAATTGGAAAGTGATGTGAATTGTTCAACTGAAACCATATTTGCACTTGCAGGTGCAACCTCATCACATCTCACATTTCTCTGAATTGATAACCAACACGCATAGCACACTCTACTAAGAGGTTGGCGCTCACGTCTCGGAATAAGGAGCATAGGACGCCCCCCGACCAGGTGGACGGACGACCTGAAGAAGACAGGGGGCATCCGCTGGATTAAGAAGGCTCAGGACCGGCCAGATTGGCGCAAGTTATGGGAGGCCTATGTCCTGCAGTGGACCTCCAAGGGCTGATGGATGGATACACTTATGCACGTCATTTTTTAATATTAACTTCTAAACTAATATTATACAGAGAAAAACTTGTATTTTTCTTTGTAAAAAACAGTATCCAAAACAAATCATCCAATTCTAAAAGATTTGTCACCAATGGAAACCTCTTAATGAAGTGAAATTGCAGGAAATACGAGTAGCTTGTTTTAGAAAAAAAAACATAAAATCGTTCTTACCACTTTTGGCGAGACACGCAATGCAATGTAGTCTCGTTCCCGACCTTCTAGCAGAAAATGCGAATAACGACCGGAAATCGATCTTTGACACCAAGCACATATCAAAACATTATAATATGATGTAGATCAACGGTCAGCAACAGGCGGACCGCGGTCCGTTTGCGGACCGCGAAAGGTTGAACCTCGGACCGCCAATTAAAGTAATGTATACAATACATTACTTTAATAATTGGCAAGTATAAATAAATACGTAATATTTTTAAAAATATTTTAAAAATGCCAACAACTGATATGATTTTATAGCTGCAAATGCATCGAAATAAACATCGCGCCGATGTCATCCCGTGCGCTACGTATGTATGGCTCCTCCGAAGACCATTTGCAAGCTTGCGACTGATCGCGGCCTAGCGAGTTGCCAGGTATTGTTAACACGCGAGCGAGAGCGAGACGGCATGTACCAGCGCGCGAGAGTATCGAAATCGGGGGTGCGGGCGTGCGGGCGGAGGAAAGCAGACTGCTAGTCGGTCAGTCGCAGCGCAAATCGCGGAGCAACAGTTCATTTGTTTTGTGATTTGTCGAGTTTTCGTTCGTTTAATTAAATTATATTTTTGTACCTAAGCGTGATATGGATCCTAAAAAGCGAAAAGTGGACAGTGAAAATAGGAGGTTTCTAGAAGAATGGACTGAACAATATTGTTTTACGCTGCCGGATAGGCCTCAAGCAGTTCCAGTGTGCCTTATATGCAATAAAACTGTTGCTATTGTTAAAAGTGGAAATTTGAAGCGACACTATGAAACGACTCATCAGCAATTCCACAAAAACTTTCCTCTTGGCAGTGAGGCTCGTAAAGAAAAACTTCAGGCACATCTCCGTTCTTACAATAAAAGCACAACATTACTAGTTCGCTGCATGAGCGACCAAGAAAAATCCACAGAAGCTGCGTTACGTGTGTGCTGGACGCTTAATAAACACCAGAAACCATTTTCGGATTCTAAGATAGTGAAGGAATGTATGTTGGCAGCAGTCAAGGCACTTTTTGAAGAAAAAAAAGATGTTGTCGCTGGAATTCAAAATATTCCATTATCGGCAAGAAGCAATACGCGAAGAACTGAAATTTTAGCTGCTGATATTAAAATCACTCTTTTCGAACTTCTGCAAAAGGCACCTTGCTACGCTATAGCACTTGATGAGTCATGTGACATTGTTGATGATGAGCAAATGTCAATTTTTGTCAGATTTCTTGACATTGAGTCTAAAACTTTTAGGGAAGAGTTGCTAACAATATTGCCTCTAAAAGGTAACACTCGAGGAGAAGATTTATTCAAGGTAATTGATGAATTTATTACTAAATCTAACATCAGTTACGACAAAATTGTGTCGCTTTCAACTGACGGGGCCCCAGCAATGATTGGCAAAGAAAAAGGTGTAGTAAAGAGAATCAGGGATAAAAATCCAGGCCTAATATCGTATCAGTGCATAATTCACCAGGCAGCTCTTTGTGGAAAACTTAGCGCTACACTGAAAGAAGTGATGGACAGCTTAGTGAAGTTAGTAAATTTTATGAGATCTCATTCTGCTCTTCAGCACCGACATTTCAAGGAGTTTCTTTTTGAATGTGATTCAGCGTATTCTGACTTACTGCAACACAACAATGTTCGTTGGCTAAGTAAAGGTCAAGTTATTGAACGTTTTTGGCTAATAAAAGAACAAGTAACCTCCTTCTTGCAAAACTTAGATACGCAAGGAGCTAAGAAGCACCTTGAGTTCGTAACAAATAAGCGCAATATGCTGGTTGTGGCTTTTCTAAAAGATATTTTGAAATATTTAAATGCGCTCAACACAGAGTTACAAGGAAATGGAAAATTAATATGTGATCTGATACAAAGCGTGTCTGCTTCTCGTCGTAAGCTGGATATCTTTGAAAAAGATATTGCAAGACAAGAATTTGTTCATTTTCCGACAATTTTGGAATATAAAAAGGAGAACTCTGAAGAAGACATTGCAGTCTTTACAACATTTTTGGCCGATCTTAGGAACGAATTTGCCACAAGATTCCAAGACTTTGCAGAGATGGGCAAGCTGTCTCTGTTTCTTAAGTCACCCTTTGAAGTTGATGTAGCAGCAGAATGGATAGATGTGGCTGCCAAGTTGTTTAATCTGTCAAAGCCATCACTTCAAATGGAAATAATCGATCTGCAAGAAGATGTGTCTTTGCAAATATATAAAACTGTGTCAACTGAAGATAGGGCATGCAATTATCCGCTCAAATTTAGTATCCGAATATTTCGAATAGTTCCTAATCATTATCCGGATATATTCGGATAATACGAATAATTCGAATAATTCTTTTAGAAGGTAAAATACAAATAATTCATGAATACAATCAATATTTTTATTACGAAACTCGTTTAAAATTTTATTCAAAATCCAATACTTTTTGTGAGATGTATCAGCACGCTGCTAAGCTTCATCCTAGAGTCGCATCTAGTCATAAACTAATTAGCAATGTTCTTAGGGTAATTTCTACACGTATATTTTTCAACCACATCACATCGAGCTAGTACCGTCTTCTCCTGAAAGCTAACACACCTCAAGGTTTTCGACTTGGGTACTAGCATCATGGCGAACCCTCAAGGAGAAATCCTCATCCAACCACGCTGCAGGGCATAGGGATCCGTTGGTGCAAGATAGTGCTGGAAGGATAAAGTGATCCGTTGAGGAGGTCATGACCTCAGCACTGTGAACATCGACGCAAGGAGGATTGCCATAGAACTGCTCGATTTCTGAGCTAAATTTTTAAGCTATGCTGTAAATACAGTGAGCTTGTAGAGCGGCATGTGGATTCTCCAGAACCATTTCTCCTTTAGGGGCTAGGCTGAGCACCGCGAGCGAGTGCCCAAACGATCCCTTTTTAACCGACTTTTTTTTACACAAATAAGTTAATGGTTGACCACAATCCCACCTGATGGTAAGTGGAGATGTGGTCCAAGGTGGTGAGCACAATAACTTAGTAAAAGCCTAATCACTCTTTCATTATAGTCAGTCATAGACAGGCGGGAATGCCGTCGCAGGCAAGTTATTCCAGTCCTTGGCGGTGTGTATAACGAATGACGTGGCAAACCACCTCGTTCTTATTGGCGGGATATTCACGACAAAAGGATGGATAGCCGCCGTGCGTTACGTCGTTCAACGGAGAAATGGAGATGGAGGAATTATATCAAACAATTCCTGTGCACACTCTCCAAAATGTCCCCTGTATAAAACCGAGAAGCTGGCTTCTCTACGCCCGTGCTCGAGGCTTTGCAGATTGGTCTCAACCATATCTGGGTTACCAGGCAGCCTCTTCACACGCCTCTCCATCGAGTCCAATGCAGAAAGGTGACATTTGGCTGCACCTGCCCAAACGTGTGAATAGTACTCCACACACGGCTGAACCTGAGCTTTATACAAGGTTAAGAGTTGCCTCGGTGTGAAGTACCGCCGCATCTTTGCAAATACACCAAGTTTCTTTGCAGCAGCCTTAGCCTTGGTTTCAATGAACCACCCAAACTTGAGTCTCAAAGATATACATATGTACTCCTAACAACTGAAGGCAGTTGGTATAATCCAAGGATACATTCCGAAAAGTAGGAGCCAAGGTAAGCGGGCTCCTCTTGGCGGTGAATAGATACGTCTGCGCTTTAGTGGCGTTGAATCTCATGAGATTGGCTTCGCCCCACTCGGACACAGCCCGAAGTGTGAGATTCATACGAGCCACCATGGCCTCTCAGACTGAATTTTGTCCCGACCGGCCCTGGAACTTGGTAGGTATCTTTCTACCACTGTGCTATCGTCCGCGTACTCATAAATACCGGGCATAAGCAGGTCATTTATATGCAGCAGAAATAGAGTGGCGGAGAGAACTGACCCCTGAGGAACTCCGGCATTTTAGTAGCCATCTTTCTCGATGACCAACCATCGACTACAACGCGGAAGGCCGGTCGCTCAGGAAATCCTTTACCCAGTGGATAAGGCCAGGGGATATGCCGTTAGCTGGAAGCTTGTTTAGAAGGCTAGCGTGCCAGACCTTATCTAAGGCCTTCGAGACGTCAAGGGAGACAGCAAGTGCCTCCCCATTTTTCTCGAGGGCCTACCAAAATTTTACTGAAATTGCGGAAATTACTAGAACATGGTTTGGACGCTTCTTGCGTGTATTCTGAAGAAATATCGAGCTGCCATTATTTGTATTTTGTAAGTTATCTCATAAAAATTATATCTATGCGGGTTTTGAACTAATTTGTTTTTTAGCATTTAGTCGTATTTCATATTATTGGAGGTTAACAGACTATCTATTTTGTGATTATAAAGTTTAAAATATTACATCTTGGTCCTTTAAATATAAAAAAACATATTAAAAAACTAAAAATTTACTATCCGTTTTATTCGAATTATCCGGATAGTAACAAGCCCACTATCCGGATTTAAAATTCGGCGGATATCCGGATAATACGAATATCCGAATATCCGGATAGTAAGCCCTAACTGAAGAATTTTGGGTCAAACATGTCCCAGTAAAATATGAAAATTGCAAAAAACTTGCTATCAATTTGGCCACTATGTTTGGTTCGACATACGTATGCGAAACATCTTTTTCAAAGATGAATTTTTTGAAAAACAAATATCGTTCGAGATTAACGGACGCTCACTTAGAAGACACTCTTCAAATTTGCTGTTCTTCTCGAGAACCAAACTATAAAAACCTAGCTCAAGACCGTCGATGCAGTTTTTCACATTAATTCTACAATTTTATAATTCAGAATTTTAATCCTACAATAAATAGCTGCCTAACACTTAATTATTATCAGTTGTTTTTTTTTCTGGACCTTGTAAAAATTTTCAAGGTTTATCCCCGACCCCTGATGTAGATGGTTCAGGCCAAACATAAGCGATCTGATTGTGATGGCCACAACTTCGAGAACAGTGGCAACTTTTTGTGGTTGCATGCAAGGCACGAGAATCACCATTAACCATCGGTGTAGCAACGTTACGTGCAACTTCAAGCAGGCATTAATATTGCTTGATGTTAAATGTTGCTTTGTGATCTTGCTTGATGGACTGCAGTAATCATTTAACAGCATGCTACTCTATACTGTAAATAAACCTTTTCTGAATTAAAAATATCAGTAGGTGGGTATGCACACCTATCAAGAGACCTCCAGAGTCTTTCTTAATGCTAAGGCAGGTCACCAAGGTGGTTTTAGTGCCGTCAAAATCCCACATACCCCGATACCTCCCCCAAGGTATTGGGTATCTTGAAGGTTTCCGTCGATACAAAAAAGGTACTTAGGTAGGCACAAAAAGTTCCAATAAAACAATCAGTTTTTCAGCAATTTTTATTCTTCATTTTCACTCTCAATTACTATATCATCTAAATATTTGTTTCATACCTGGCCCAACCAAGATACCACACCAGTGTCATGACATGGGCACAACATCCTACTGTACGACGACCTACAAGACAAGTACAGCAATACCCAAGTATACTTTGTCTTCCATGCAACTCACAATTTATTAATATTGTTACGGGTTATCTCATTGAAATAAAATTCCAAATCGTTTACACAATTTTGCTGTAATTAAATATAAAACTGCAATCGGGTTCCATGCAACTACTTAACGAAAACTACCGTAATTATAACTAACTATATTAGCTTATCTAATGTTTAGGGCGCCAGGAGAGTTTTTCTCTTAAAACGTATGTGGAACTCTGCCAAAACCAAGCCTCGGCCGCTTCAGGGATGTAAATTATAGTAATTTATTGCGTGTCTTCAAAAGGGCATTTCCCACAGGCTACAACAATTAATAACAAAATTTGGAATGTTGTACCAACTATTTAAACAAAATACAGTTATTTTTCTAATTTAACAATAAAAACTTACCCCTTTTGCACACAAACACCTCAATAACAAATTTATATTAAGATTTCCGTAACAATACTTGTTGGATCACTGTCACAACACAAGACGCGTCTAGATCGCAAGCGCATTTGACCCTCAATGTCCTCGACAGATTGTATAAAATTATGCACAAAAAAAACTAAATCAGAAAAATAAATTTATCGCTTCGCCAGGATTTGAACTCACGTCTCGCGGTTTGTCGATCCTATTCTCTCCCGATGTGCCACCGTTGCTTCTAGCAAACTTGCGAATTTTTCCTACTGTATACTGGAGCCCAACAAACCAACTTTATTTATCTTTACCCACATTTTGTGTTATTATATCCTATGTATTATTTTGTATTGCCCTACCATAATATTCCCTCAACAAAACCAAGAAATAAAATCTATATTTTATTTCTTTTCATTGTGACTCCGCCACAGCGGCTTTAAATCTTTAGCATGCCAAACTCCTATTGGTTTGCCGTAAGCATTATTTAGATGAAACACATTATCTGACAACTTTTTGGTTATGACAGCTTTCTCAAATTTTGGCGCTAATTTAGCCATGAATTTTGCTCCAGCACGAGAGAGAACTTTCGTTCTTTTCCATACTACCTCACCTTCTGTGAAACTGGTTAATCTGCGTTTGTTATTGTAGACTGTACGACTTTTGTTATGAGATGCTTGTAATTTCTGTTCAACTTCTTTATATATATTGGCTTGAGATTTTACATTCGCTAAATAATCTTGTGTCTCAATTGTAATTGGTTCACTGATGTCAATAGGAGTTGTAATGTTAGAATCACGAATGTTCAAATTTAACGGAATGGACGTTTCTCTGCCAAAAAACAAGAATGATGGCGTGTAACCAGTTGTTTCGTGCACAGATGTTCTAATAGCATGACCCAATTCCTGTAAATGAGCGTCCCATTCATTATGCTTTTTAGAGTTGATATAGGAGGAAATCATGGTGCCCAAAACTCTGTTCATACGTTCTGTTGGATTACTTTGCGGATGGTAGCTAGGAGTGAACCACAGCTGGCTATTATATTTTTGTGCTAGTTCCTTAAACAAATGAGAATCAAATTGTCTTCCATTGTCACAAATAATAGCTAAAGGTACACCATATAGTAAAAATAGATTCTCTATTATTTCACAAATTTTATCAGCTTTACCAGTTTTCAAAGGAAACAACAATACAAATTTACTAAATAAACAAGTGATCACCAATAACATTGTATTGCAAGATTTACTTTTGGGAAATGGGCCCATTAAGTCTAAAGAAATTATCTGCCAGGGTCTTGTAACTTTTCTATAATGTCCCATAAGCCCCAACGGTAATTTTTGTGATACTTTGACTTTAGCACATGTTTCGCATTTTCCGACATGATGCTTTACATCATTTAACATGTCAGGCCAATAGTAATATTGCTTGATTTTAAATAAAGTTTTACGAATTCCTAAATGGCCAGCTTTGGTATTATCGTGGAAATATTTAAGAATATCAGTTCTCAGAGAAGCTGGAACGAATAATTTCCAATCATAATTTTTATCCGGATATTGTTTTAAATAAATTTTCTTATACAATAAACCATCTTTTACTTGCCAATCCTTATTAAATTCATTTCCATTTACTATTTTTGCTACTTTATTAATATACCAATCATCTTTGTGTTTATCTAAAATACGTATATTGGAATTGCTATCCGTTAGTGCATTAATTGATCTTGACAGCGCATCTGGTACAACATTGCACCTACCCGGTCTATGAATAATGTCAAAACTGAATTGCTGAAGTTTCATGGCCCATCTTGCTAACCTACCATGTGGGTCTTTCATTTTATGCAACATTTTTAATGCACTATTATCAGTAACGACCGTAAAATGAACTCCGTCTATATATGGCCTAAACTTCTCTATGGCGTAAACTATACTTAAAAGTTCTCTTTCTGAAGTTGAGTAGCGTTGCTCTCGATCGTTCAGCTTTCTACTTAAATAAGATATGGGTCTGTCAGTGTTATTAATTTTTTGACACAAAACCGCACCTATCCCCTTATTTGAAGCATCACATTGTATGATGAATGGTTTATTAAAATAGGGACAAGAAATAACTGGAGTGGATGTAAGTAATGTTTTAAGATTAACAAATGCCCTGTCTGCTTCAGGTGACCAAGTAAACTTTTTTTTCTTTTTACCTTTAGTCAAATCATGTAAGGGAGCTGCTATTACTGAGAAATCTTTGACGAATCTTCTGTACCAGCTAGCAATGCCAATAAATCTTTTGAGTTCGGTGATATTTTTTGGTCTTGTGTAGTTCAATATAGCCGTAACTTTTTCGGGATCAGCACGTAATCCATCTTTGTCTATAATATAACCAAGAAAACGTAAGCTAGGTCGTGCAAACTTACACTTATCAACATTTATAGTTAAACCGGCTTCCTTAAGTATATTCATAACACGTCTCAAAACTTCTAAATGTTCATCAAACGATTCAGAACAGATAACAATATCATCAAGGTAAGCCCAAACTTTTCCTTCTAAAACGTGAAATAGAATATCCATTAATCTTTGTTGTGATTGCGAAGCGTTTACTAGGCCAAATGGCATAACTTTAAAATGAAATAATCCCCTACCCGGTACAGCAAATGCCGTTTTTTCCTTGCTGGATTCTTCGAGTTCAATTTGCCAAAACGCTGATTTAAGATCAATGGTGCTTAGAAATTTCGCATTCCGTAGATTGTCTATAATGGATGCTACTCTTGGCAATGGATAAGTGTCTCTTTTTGTTATCTTATTAAGTTGTCTACTATCTAGACACAAACGATTATTGCCATTAGGCTTTTTTACAAGTACAATAGGGGAGCACCAGGGACTATTAGAAGGTTCAACTACGTCTTTTTCTAACATGTCATCTAATTCTCGTTCTATTTCTTTCCTAACGACTGGTGAAAAATTATATTGCTTTTGATATATCGGTTTACTAGCTCCCGTGTCAATAGCATGTTTTAAAATTTTTGTTCTACCTAATCCTATGCCTATGTTAGCTCTGATTTCCTCCATAATATTTAAGAGCTTTTGCTGTTCTAAATTATTTAAATTATCTTTACTTATGATTGCTGTAGACTGTTCTGAAATGCTGCTAACTGCCATATTTTGCGAAATACTCTGTTTGAATGCAAAAGATACACCGAATGTGTCAAAGAAATCTTTACCTAGAATTAATTTTTGTGATAAATTCGGCATTGGTAGCATTGGTACAATATGAAATTGATCATTAAATTGCACTGGAACATCAAATACACCAGTAATGCGATGGTTACTTCCATCCGCTGTAGAAATTTGCTTCTGATAATGTTTTTGTGTTTTTACACCTAAACGCTTTAAGGTATCACCAAATTCTGAATTAATAACTGAAGTAGTAGCCCCGGAGTCCAATAAACCCTCGCAATCAAAACCTAATACCTTAAGACGTATGTATGGCCTATTATCAAATTGTTTCCTGTATGTTAATGATGATATGTTGTATTGCGACATAAACGTATGTATGAATTTTAACCAGTCCTGCCACTCTTTACTTTGTTTATTAAGGAGAGGGCTCAATTGGCAGGTTTTTGAGTCTCTCCACTTCCGTTTCCCTTACAAATACAATCTTTTGAAGTGACTCCAAAACGTCCACATCTATAACAAAACAAACGCTGCTTCGGTGCGGAACAAGACCTAAATAGATGTCCGATTTCGCGACAGTTCCAACATCTCATTTTAGGGTTATTATGATTACTAATTACAGATGATTTAGAAGTTTTAATTTCATAGATGTTCTCGGTATCTGTTTTTGTTGCAGCACATTTGTATGCCAAATCAGGTTCTAAAGAATTAATAACCGTTTTGGGTTCATGAAAGTTGTCACAATTTATCTTAGTTCTTTCAACAATACGTAGGACATTAATGAGATCCGAAATTGATGAAAATACATCTCTACAAACTGCCCTTTGATAGTATGGTTGAAGATTTTTTATGATAATCATAATTTTTTCTGATTCCATGATTTTGATCGGAAGCCTATTAAACATATTCTGCATTACTGATATAAAAATAACAACTGATTCATTTTTACCCTGCGTTCTTGATTTAGCCTCAGTTAATAATTCTTCTTGGTAGAATGGAGACTGAAAATTATGTTTTAATAATAATACTAATTCATTCCAATTTTTTACATATTCCTTATTTGCCCTGAACCAAATTAGAGCCTCTCCTGTAAAAAAATCAATAGCATGTCGCCAAAGATCATCATCCGTGGCATTTCTAGCGTTCTTTAGTTCGTTCACTCGCTCGATGAAGGCATTGACGCTGAATTGATTATCACCAGAGAACTGAACACCCCATTGACTGATTGGTACTAGTTTTAGTCTGTGCCTTACATGCTCTTCCTCACATGACGTAGAGTTGAATAGTTTAGCATCCGTATGATTCTGATTATGGAAAGCTGGGATATCAAAATCCTCTTGAGCAAAGCTAACCCTTTTTTTATCTAAATGTTGTTTAAAAAATCCATCTAAATTATTTTTTTCAGGAATTGAAGTGGAAGGGGGATTTTCTTCTATCATATTTAGAATTTTTTTACTATCCTCCCCAAAAGAAGTTTATAATGCCTGTTTCATTTCTGAAGTTATGTCCTCACTGTCGTGTATTTCATCTTTCTGTTCTAAATCATTTAACAACGATACTGCTTTTTCTAAAAGTATAGTGCTTTTACATTTTTCTTCTTCATTGCCCGGTACTATTAACTTTAATCTATTGACTACGTGAAATAACCGCGAAACTAGTCGTTTATATAGTTGATTATCAGGTTTTTCGTGTAACTCAGAAATGCAACTGGAAATGATATTTATTTTATCAGCACAAATATCCAACTCTGCGTTAGGCCTTTCAATACATGACGTTGGTGGCTTAATGTCATATGATGCTTGCTCTAAATTTTCGAGCTGCATCATTTTTTTGAGTATTTTCTTTAATGCGGACACGCAACCCGGTTCATTGTAACCACGACACGCAAGTTCAAATTCTACTTCGTCCTTAAGCAAAAATTGTGGGTCCATGGTCAAGGACAAAGGAGCAATGGATGGCTAATTAATATATAAATAGGATGACTACAATTTATTACTGTAAGTATTCGTGCGCAAACGCAATTATTAACCGCAAAAGAAGGGGTAAGTGTCGAATATAGTTTCTTTTAACAGTTGATCAAACTATGGTTGACGCCGCAGGCAAGTAGGTAAGTACTTACAACAACTTATTATTCCTAGTATACTTCACGAAACATAACTACATAGCTAAAACAATACAATACAATATAAATAAATAACTAAGCAAACAAAGCATCAAAATTGGGCATAGTTATATACATAGCTAAAACAATACAATATAAATAACTAAGCAAATCAATGCATCAAAGTTGGGCTATAAAAGATTTGTGAACAAAGGATCTTAAAACCAATGTGATAACTCAATGAACGAACGATATTCTAAATGCTTATATCTTATTTAATATTAAAATGTTTCGTTAATTAAATGCTTAGGCAATCAAAACAATGCACCACAATTTATCAAACGACTTGTAACGTTAACCTTACCAAACATTCTTCAGAAAAAAAAGTAGGTAGGATGGATAACCATTCTTGTAAATCAGAAATATGTACCCAGATTATATTTAAGTAACTATAATATAACCCGTATGTTTTAACGTTGGGCGCTATTTTGTTACGGGTTATCTCATTGAAATAAAATTCCAAATCGTTTACACAATTTTGCTGTAATTAAATATAAAACTGCAATCGGGTTCCATGCAACTACTTAACGAAAACTACCGTAATTATAACTAACTATATTAGCTTATCTAATGTTTAGGGCGCCAGGAGAGTTTTTCTCTTAAAACGTATGTGGAACTCTGCCAAAACCAAGCCTCGGCCGCTTCAGGGATGTAAATTATAGTAATTTATTGCGTGTCTTCAAAAGGGCATTTCCCACAGGCTACAACAATTAATAACAAAATTTGGAATGTTGTACCAACTATTTAAACAAAATACAGTTATTTTTCTAATTTAACAATAAAAACTTACCCCTTTTGCACACAAACACCTCAATAACAAATTTATATTAAGATTTCCGTAACAATACTTGTTGGATCACTGTCACAACACAAGACGCGTCTAGATCGCAAGCGCATTTGACCCTCAATGTCCTCGACAGATTGTATAAAATTATGCACAAAAAAAACTAAATCAGAAAAATAAATTTATCGCTTCGCCAGGATTTGAACTCACGTCTCGCGGTTTGTCGATCCTATTCTCTCCCGATGTGCCACCGTTGCTTCTAGCAAACTTGCGAATTTTTCCTACTGTATACTGGAGCCCAACAAACCAACTTTATTTATCTTTACCCACATTTTGTGTTATTATATCCTATGTATTATTTTGTATTGCCCTACCATAATAATATATACACAAAATATTTCCGTCTGCCAACATGCCTGGATTTTATTTTGCCTCTTATAAGAGCCACATCATGATTTCTTGGATTCAGTTCTGTATTATCTATATCCAACTCTCGACATACTTCTATTACGAGTATATCTGCCTTGGGAACGTATATGCTCCCCAAAATATGAGCGTGCTTGTTTTATTTGGTACGTTCCCAAAGCAAATAATAATACTAGGTCTATACTGGGTGTTATTTTGATTTTGAGAACACTTCAGGTCGCCGATTAGTTCTCGATTCTCAGCCCGAATAAACAAAGAAATAAATAAAAACACCCATAAATCACAGAGATAATAATATCAAACTAAATACGAAAAATCTCAAAACGTGTGGACGCTCTAGCAGCGCGTCGAACTCGCGTTATCTAGGTGAATGACCTGTTAGTATGATCCATTTTCCCATCATACTTAAAACCTGGTTTAAGACAGGCAAAACTACTTAGGTATGTACCTGCTAAGCAAATTTCCAACATGAAATAGGCATCGCAAACATTTAATACTAAATTGGTAATTAGAACATGTAAGTATTTCTGGCGTATTTAAAAAATGAAATCATACTTCCCACTACATCACTTATTGAATTTAATTAAACATTTACACAACCTACACTAATCTCAAAAATTGTTCAATATGACCACCTCCTCCAAGTTCGGCACGCCTACACATTTGTCTTTTAGACGGTTAAGGACGTGAGAAAGGGCATTAGTAATACGCACCTTTAAGTCTTCTCTGCCTGAGAACTCAGCAACATACACTAATCTTTTCAGTTCACCCGTAATTCACCAGTGAGCGAGGGCTCGCCGCACCCTATCCACTTATCACTGAAATACGTATTTAAAAACTCGCGGACTCGCAATTGATAACTTAACGGCACATTATCTAACGTTTCATCGACCACATTTGTTAATGTTTAAATATGATACATTCGATACAAATTGATGGCTCCTAGCACACTATCGTGGGCTAATGCGTAAGCACGAACCATATCCCAATATTCCTCATTGGAATACTGATATGACGTCATGGTTTTACGTCACTAATCCGTAGAGATATCGTAATCACACATTCGCCGCGTTTCCGCCACACACGGTAGTGCAAATAACGTGCATCTTTACTCACGCGCGCTCGTAGACTGAACAGACTGCTGACTGAAGTGATAGGGATGTTAGATCCGATCCGATCCTGTGGATCGATACAATGGGATATGATCCCCTCGATTTTTGTATCGATACAATGGCATTCGATCCACTGGCGGATCGATACACAAGTGAGGTGGATCGCATCATTCGGATCGAATTAAGGAGACAGGTTTTTTTTATTCTGTAGAGGTAACCGAAACAGAATATTTAGCCAAGATATTAGCCGATCGATAATTTGATAAACATGTAAGGAGGATCGGTTTATTGTGTGAATTGAAGTCATTGTTTTAACCTTAGAGTTAGACAAAAAAACATGAGAGGTATCAAGGGACACCCGGATGGAACGAAGTTCCTTTCGATTAAGTATTGTTTTGTTGTACAGCGCCATCTCTGTAAAACTTGTTTAATCACGCTAGCGTGATTCAGAAAGTTGTACAGTACAGCGCCATCTCTGTAAAACTCACTGAATCACTTCAAAAAAAGTGTCGTCATTCGTAAAATCAAAAAGTGCCGTAATTTTCCGTCTAGCCCCCTTTCACAACGCGCGATAAGGAACCTCGTTCCAATACTATTAATTGACAGACGATACACATCTACGGTGGATCATATCGAATTATCGAGTTAGCTAATTGTTTTAAACTTAGAGGTAAATAAAATATCTGCTTAGTGACAATAGTAACTGCTTGGCAGATCGATGCAGTAAGGAGAATCGGATCTAAATATGGAGATATCGAATAGTTTTAAAATAAATGCAGCGAAGTATTGTCGTATTGATTGTATCGATACTCAAAGGTAGATCGAATAGAAATCAAAAATTTGAGTTCAAATTAGGTAAAAAATACAAAATATTTATTATCTTAAAATATTTGATCCAATCCAGATTGATCCAAAAAAATCGTATTAAAGCACATCGATCGATACCTGGATCGATACACTTCAATGCGATCGATATCGATACGGAATATCGATACAAGGCACCTGGATCGAACATCCCTAACATTGGCGGGTTCGGTGATTAAAATTGCCGACAAAGGCAAGGCGACACATGCCGAAAGGCGGCGGGCGGTGTTCATTGTTAATTGCGAAGTCGCCGCACACTGGGCGATTTCAAATTTCGGGTCAAAAACATATCAATTTTATGAATTTTGTTTTTTATGTTATTGATATTTTTTAGTATTCAGATGCGTTTTTAAATAATAATAAAAAATATTTCAATCAAAGATTCCACTTATTTATTTAACAATAACATACATAAATCAAGTTTTTGAGTGACACAAATGAAAAACATAATTACTTAAATGATATTTTGTGATTTACTAATGAGAACGCTGGTATGACAATTAATGACAATAACATTATTTTAACATTTTACTTTATGGAATTCGTAAAAGATTGTTATTTTCAACACTTACTTGAGTTATTATTGTTAGATTTACTAAAAATTATGATTATTTTATTTTATTACAATTTTAATTTTATTCGGTCTAATTTAAACTTCTTACTATTTTATCATCATTAATGTATCTAACCTACTATGATTAAACTCAAAGGAAATTTTTCTGTGAATTGAATACTTTTTCAAAGGGCATTGAACCTAGTTGGCATACCTACAAGTCCACCATTTTGAAAAAACTCGCATGCGGGGCAATCCCGCGTGCGTGATGAAATCCGCACGTTATTAAAAACACCCTTAGGAGACGGTTACACAAATAATATTTAAAAATTTCACTGATTAAAAGGGTTAATTTTTTTTGTACTTACGATTGTGGCAATTATTAATTATCAATCTTAAAGAAACATATTAAACGATGTGAGAATAAAATGCCATTTTCCTGGAGAAGTTTTTGTTTTATTAGAGCAATAAAAAAAATAAGTCTTTGGAACCAGTGACACTAATAAAAAATAGGGTAGGCATATCTCTTTTATTTACAGCGATAACAAGTAATAAAAGGCTCTCAAGGGGTCTCAAGGGAGTAGTCGATTAGAGTAATTTGAGTAATGCTAATATTTACTTAGCGAGAATGATATCATAATTAAATGATATCATAATGCTTTTGGTCGAAATCGACCAGTGTGTCTAAATGTATTTTAGGCGGCATGATTCAATGGAATAAGGCAAGTTGCTTTTGTGCGTGCCGACAACATGGCCAGAGTTGCCAGACCACCTGATTTTCCAGGAGATTTCCTGATTTCTCTACAATTCTCCTGATCTACTGATTTTATTAAAAAGTCTCCTGATATTTGGGGTTTGAAACAGTATTAAATTTGGAAAATGGACATACATCAATCAAATAAAGTGTTTTTGCAATAAATCCATTGATAAAATATGCCGTTATCGATTTTCGATCATGTTGTTGTTGCCTGGTTGCCATGAGTAGGTACGAGAAAGAACCTTTACCCGCCAATACTACATGACTAAATTAAATAGGTATGTTTTACGGTACCACTTTAATAAGTTGTAGGTTACATTTAAATTTTTCATGTAATTGTTTGATTTGATTGGACTTTGGAGTGGAGTGAATGAAAACAGGAGAAAGTAAACTTAAACTACAGAATAAAAGAATTTTGAGTCGATAAGAGTTTAGTTATTAACATAACAAATACAAAATTGAAAAATAAATCGAGTATCAGAGTTATTGCTAGAATTTTGAGAACTAAAAACAAATTAAAGAACAATTGTTTTGATTTTAATGTAAGCTCAAAAATGAATAGTGAAATGTAGGTATACGCAAAATGAACAATAATTTAATTCAGTATTTTATTTATCTCCTGATTTGTGAGACCAATCTCCTGATTTTTAGCTCTTATTTCCTGGATGTTGGTCTGGCAACACTGAAGATTTCGTTTCGTTCTTTTGCAATAGGTAGGTTACGAGGTCACTAGGTCACTAGGTTACAAGGCTTTCTGAAGCGCAGTGTCTATGATTAATTTATTTTAAAGGATAATTTGACTGAAAATTAAGGTAATTTTTTTTTTACGTATTCGGGTTGAGAATCGCGAGTTGAGTAAAACCCTGAAGTATTTAATTCCGATTTTATTGCACGCTGTATAATGCATCCGAGGAAAATCTAAGACATTGTCTGTGTCTGCTGTAATGCTGGTAAAATTGGAAGAGCGTCTATTCATTTGATTTGCTTCAACAAAATTAGCTAGATTGTTTGGTACATTTATTCTAGATTTAATAATCTGCACAATTTGTGTTGCTTCTGTGCGATCTTGAATCCTAAGTGCAAACTTATTTAATATGCTGGCTGCTGTTTGGAAGTCTTGCATCATATGAAGCAGTGAACGATTAAAATAATTTTGTCGAAATAATTTGAAGTCCCTTTTGAAATAACCATTCACTACCTCAACTACCCAGCGGCAAATTGTAATACATCTACTTTTATTTGCCTGTTGAGTAGTTAATTGATGCTCCCCTTCCAAAAGCGACTCAGGCATATGGACATCATAATGACACTCTTCCAATAAGGAAATACTGTCCTTGAATCCTCTATCTAATATAAAAATATCATTCTCTTGGAAATATTCACGAAGTGGACATGAAGTATCTTTAAAAAGTGAATTTATTATTTTTGCATCTGATGTAGTAGCTTAATATGGGCCAAAGCAATCAACGATATATCCATCACACAATACAACTAAGAGCGGTTTTAAAAGATTTCTGTACTTATGTAGAGAATGTTTCTTTTTGGAATTTAATCTTTAATTTAATCTTTTTATAATTTGAACTTTATATAAATGTAAGTTCCGTCACATATTACAATTGTTTTACAATTATTTTCATTATCAAATACACCATTTGGTATTATTCTGTTTCTTGACAATAACTGTGTCCTATTAATGTAGTTTATTCCTAAATTATTGTGAACAAAATGCATAATCAATATGTGTCTGACTTTATTGATTAAACCTTCTAATGTACGACGAGGTATCTGCATAAGACCAGAAATTCTTTCGTCTGAGTCACCTGTTCTTAATTTGATCAACAGTCCACAGAGCCCAACTATGCCATTTTTGGTAATTTGTTATTTGGTAAGTAGTTATTTAGCAAAATGCAAATTAGGAACTTTTGAAACAGGGTGGCAAAAATGGATTACCTAGTTTTTAATGTGGACGTGTTGTGCCCTAAGTATGGACCACCGTTATAATTAGATCATAAACAATAATCGTATCTTAGAAATTATATAAAGGTATCAAAATGATTGTCATTTTGTCATTTAATAACCATCAATCATTATTATATTAATCACTTCCAGAATGTTCACACACATTACTATAATCAACACCTGCACATTCTTCATAAACCCATCGATGACATGAAGGACATTGGATTCATTGCTTTCCGCTCATGTCTTCCAAAAATAGACCTTCACAGTAAAAACATTAGTACAGTGACTTCTTTCAGGGCATTCGTCAGTGGTTTCTCTTTTTTGAATTTACTTTTTATTTTGTTTCTTCTTGTTTTCATGTGGTTTTTTCTTGCTTATTTATATTTTTTGTTCCATCTAACATTTTATTGATATTCTTCTGTGCTTCTGTTTCTTGTTTTGTCTTAATTGAAGTCTTTAAATCCAATTTGCATGGCAACGAAGTCAAAAATGTAGATTTTGTTGGTATTCTCCCCCTGTTACTACTTTTCTTTCTTATATTTGATACAGGAAACAAACGTTTTGGTCCAAAAAAGTGGCATTTAAATTGTTAAAGTTGTAAATGGCACCAATTTCTTCATACTTATTAGCTAAATATACTGTTCCATTTCTTAGAGCATCTTCTTCTATCTGCTCTTGAGAAGAAACCAGGGCAGTGTCGATCGGTGGCGTAATAATCTCATATGTTTGAATCTGATTACTAATTTGACGTGATATTGCAGTGGCAGATGATGATGGCGTCGAGGCTGGGGCAGTGTTGGTCGGTGACGAAATAATATTGTAGAAGTGAATCTGATTTCTTTTACCGCCTGGATGTGAAAATGTAACAGTAGAGGTGTGAGAGAGACGACGCATAGAGTGACGTCGAAGCTGTAGTAATATTCAGGGTGGCACACGACAAAATCCGTGATGGAAGTACCGTTTTCTCTGTTACAGAACTTGATACTGCAATTACACACCCCACACTATGTACCATTTGAAACAGTTGTGATTTAATTTGAAGTTCTTTGTTTACAGGGAATTTTGTGACAGTTTTCGCCATTGTCACGAAAACGTCAATCAAAGTATCTGATTCCGACTTTATTTACTGATTCTGTGTTTGTTCAGTTCTCGATAAATAATCCTATAAAACTGTTGCTGCTGTACTCTGTTGGTTAATAGGTGAGAATGGTGCTCTAAAAGGTGTTGTGTATCGGCGTTTTTGAACATTTGTGAAACGTGACGCCGGAAGAATCAATTATACAGGGTGGAATTGAATCCGTAAAAATTTTTCTGGGTGACGTTCAGCTCGCGATTCTAAGCCCGAGTAAACAAATAAATAAATAAAAACACCCATAAATAATAATTATAATAATAATAATAGCCATTTATTCCTTAGTTAACAATAAAATTACAATTTTTAATCGCTTTGCCCGTCAATGATTATTCATTTTTAGTACAATTTATATAGTATAATGAAAAAATCTACATTATTAATGTTAATATAAGTATTTTGAACAAATTAATTTATCTACTTAATAATTCTTAATTATAATATAATTTAATGTCAGTTTCTAAGTCATTGATACCAAGTCATGATTATTATAATATATTGTCATTTTATGTCAAAGGGCATTATACTTAATTATTACTGAGGACCCCTCTTTGGCATCAGCGACCCCTAAAACCTATATATCTAGTAATTGTACTGGAAATTGTCTTTTTCGAGATTTGACCTTGGTATGACCTTGAAATGACCTGCTAATGCCACACGGACCTCATATTTGTATTCAGTGACCTCGATAACTTATAAAATGAGTGCTTGAGCCTGATTTTTTGGCCTTTTCTTCAAGTGATATCGAAATATGTGAAAAAATTTAGATTTTTATACATTTTTATTTAAGTTCAGGGCGCCATCTTGAATATTCAAAAAATTCTGACGCCATTTGAAAGAGGAGATAAAAATCCAGATCTATAGCTTTTTCGATGATCAGATAAACCTTTTTCATCACCATAATTACACTTTTTTGAAAAAAAATGTCGAAAATTTCGGTGTTTTTTGAAACAAAAATGTTGTAACTCTTTAAGGTTAACTCGTAGACCAATTCTGGTTACGCCATTCGAAAGAGCAGGTTTCAAACTATCGAAATTCATACTTTGGAATTTTTTATGTAACGCTTCTGAGCAGCAGTAAGAACGGTTGGCCGACCACTGCGAGGTTGATCAGCAAAGTTATCCACGCCGCGACACCTCTGTAACGTGTTCACGAGACAGGATTGGGCTACAGCCACTCTGCGTGCTATTTCTCTCGTAGAATGTCCTTCTTCCCCAAAGTAACAATTCTTGCTCGTAAAACTTCAGATAATCCCCTCGGCATCTTTTTGAATGAACTCCTTCTTCGAAAAGTCAGAAAAAACGCTTGAATCAAGTTGGTCATTTGTTTACAGGTATCAAACTTACAAATTACATATGAAAGCCAATTATGGATTTACATTTCACTTATTAGTTACTTACATTAACAGTCGATAAGTATATTTGCGTGCGTACGTGTCGTGTCTGTGTGCGCGTGCAGCGTGTATGTGTGTGTGTGTGTGTGCATGCGTGCACACAGTATACTGACGTCGAAATTGCTTGGATAGTTTATTTTGCTTATTTCCACAATGTTATGTCTTATGCCATATTGCTTAGGGGCAAAGCAGCCAATTTAGAACAAATTTTCATACTTCGAAAAAGGGCTGTTATGGCTATTTATCAACTTAAATCTCGGGAATCTTTGCGTGAAAAGTTAGGGGAAATCGGTATACTTGCAGTAGCTTCCCAGTATATCTTTAATAATGTAGTTTTTATACGAAAGAATATAAACGCGTATAAACAAAATTTTGATATTAATAATCGCCAAACAAGAATGCATCAATTAGTTACGCCTTCGTTCCATCGAAGTAAATTGCAGCGACCTTTCATAGGGCTTGGTGTACATTTCTATAGTAAAATTAATACGTGACTTGCCAATAGAATCTTTCAAAAAACGTGTAAAACACAATTAGGCAAGGGATGTTATAGTGTAGAGTAGTATTTAAATGACAAAGACGCATGAAAATGACCTGCAGAGCCAGTTCCGCTCAGAATAGTAAATAATTTGTATTATTTAAGTCACCGCCTTGTATTTGACTGAGGAAGAAAAATACCGTGCTGGATTACGTAATTCCTGTATTTACAAGCTACCATGTCCATCCATGTCAAAAGCCGTTTTTGTTTTTCTGTCCGGAAGTTACTGGCTGAGTGGATGGGCGTGGTAGCTTTTAAATACAGGAATTACGTAATCCAACACGGTATTTTTCTTCCTCAGTCAAATAGAAGGCGGTAACTTGTGTTTTTTTTTTGTAATATTTTTTAAAAGACGTGCTGAGGAGTTTCTTTAGGCTTTTCTTCTCCTCCATGACAAAGCACCTTTCCGAAAAGCAAAAAAATTACGTGAATAAGTGTCCTTTTGACTTTTGAAATTTTTCACCTCTAGAGCAGCTGTTCTAACTTTATGCAGATAAATAAAAGTATTAATTTGTTTATCACTAGGTATTTATTTATTTATGTTCCATAGTCAAATTAGTAATCAACCATTTGTTTTTATTATAATTATATCTTTGGCATGTCATTTGGTCAATAATTTAGTTCTTTACTTTTTTGTAAATTAGGAATTATTTATGCCGTGGTCAGAAGGCGGAGTTGAATGTAATAGCCCTGATAGCCTGAATATTGATTGAGACTAATTTCGTCCATCAAAGCTTGAGTGAATTTATTTCTGTCTCATTTTCTGTAAAACATTAAGTTTCTCCATTTCTGGTAATAGAGTCATCATAAAGTGATAGTTATCTGTGTCTTTTCTTTACCACCTGCTAAGTCAACTTCCAATAACTTAATTTTTTTCTCTCTATTTCTAAATACTCAGCACGGATTTCAGTTATTTTCAATCGTGTTCGGGAAGAATTTTGTTTGTCACTTTCTCTTGAGGTGGTGGCATGAATGTGTACCTAGTGTCCTGATGAATGTGGAGTTGGCGGTTGCTGTGGTGGGGAGGTGGGATTTGATGGCACTGGTGAAACCGACGTTGGAGGGGCTGGTGATTCCATAAGTGATGTCTTTTCTTTACCACCTGCTAAGTCAACTTCCAATAACTTCAATTTTTTTCTCTCTATTTCTAAATACTCAGCACGGATTTCAGTTGTTTTCAATCGTGTTCGGGAAGAATTTTGTTTGTCACTTTCTCTTGAGGTGGTGGCATGAATGTGTACCTAGTGTCCTGATGAATGTGGAGTTGGCGGTTGCTGTGGCGGGGAGGTGGGATTTGATGCCACTGGTGAAACCGACGTTGGAGGGGCTGGTGATTCCATAAGTGATGTCTTTTCTTTACCACCTGCTAAGTCAACTTCCAATAACTTCAATTTTTTTCTCTCTATTTCTAAATACTCAGCACGGATTTCAGTTGTTTTCAATCGTGTTCGGGAAGAATTTTGTTTGTCACTTTCTCTTGAGGTGGTGGCATGAATGTGTACCTAGTGTCCTGATGAATGTGGAGTTGGCGGTTGCTGTGGCGGGGAGGTGGGATTTGATGCCACTGGTGAAACCGACGGTGGAGGGGGCGGTGATTCCAAAAGTGACGGCGACAATTCTTCTGTTAGATCTTGAATTGAAGTATCTTCTTCTATTAAATTAGTTAAGTTAACCTTGATCTCAAGACCGGAACGTAGGTACATTTTTGAGTTCTTTCCGGTAGCTGTCTTTTAGGTTCTTCTATTTTTTCTTTAAGGCTAAGTTATCCTAGATTTACTATTTTCAAATCTTATTTACAAACTGTGAATGATGTTTTTATGAATGATCTTAACGTATTAGCATTGAAAACATAATGCGTTCATTTTTTCTCGATAGATAAATTACCTGAACTTACGTCTTTTTAATTTATTTTTTCAGTTTTATACATAGAACATAATACTTTATTATCATAAAATTCATATTACTAAATCAAGCGTGCTTTTTGATAAACAATTTATGCTTTACTTTTGTAAATTCATTTATATAATATTTACTTATCGAAATACAAGCGGTTTATATATGATATGGTGAGCGCGGCTCGCGACTGTAGCCGGCCAGGCCTTGTTAGAGTAGGACCTGTGCTGATGGTGCGTGCGCCACCGTGACCAGTACAACTTTGGCGAGCGCTACGGCTGGTGATAAAATATTACAGTACAAGCAGTCGCCAACTAAATACTGAAACATTTTAGATTTCTTTTTGTTATAAGTATATCAATTTGAAATTACTTTTTCATTTTTGATAAGACTTAATTTAATTAATTTAATTAAATAAAGCTTATTTTAAATTACTAACGGATCCGGCAGAAGTCATCCTGCCCGGAAAAGCACTGCAAGTACCTTAAGTCTAGGTTATCCTAAATTTTCAATTTTTATGGTTCCGAAGTAAAATCGGAACCCTTATAGTTTCGTCATGTCCGTCCGTCCGTCCGTCCATCCGTCTGTCCGAAGCGCCGATACCCTTAACGCTAGAAAGCTGTAATTTGGAATGGATATATACAGGGTGAATTTTTCAAGTGTGTATGGATGGCCAAATCCGAAACTATAAGGAATATCGAAAAATGCTCAAAGGAGTCTCGGGGCCGATTTTGATTGAAACTAAAACTGCATCATTACATTTTAAAATCAAAGCAAAAGAAACATGCAAAAAAAAAACATCACCATAGTAAAGCCAAACCATATTGTATTATAGATAGGTAAATAATGTATGCAATGTTATTTGTCCCTTTAGGTAGGTAGTCATGCTGTAATAATAATAGTAGTATTTTTTGTGGGAATCGAACCCACAACTTTGTGTGTCGCTTTCTACAACCACTATATCAACGAGACAGTAATACATCAGTACAACTGTCTTTTAAATTGTAACAAAATTGGTTTAGTATATAAGACAGACATACTTGCAATTTTTTTATAGTAAAGTCCAAAAAAATATTGATCCCGTAAAATTAGCAATGTATATTATTCTATACACCACCAACGAAAGGTAAATTACTGCAGCTGCGGCATTGTATAGTATAACATACCTTAGTAAAAAACACACAAAAAACATGCTAATTCTCATAGCGAACACAGCATATACCTAGTCTTGCCATAAATACTGAAACAAAGAAAAAAGAAAATTTTCTATTGCAAATAACATTTATTACTTTTACAGTGTGTTAGTTTAATACATGCATAATATAAAACAATTTAAAATATAAAAAGCTTATTCGAAGTGTTCTCCATTAGCTGCAATACAGTCCTTTAAATGTTGAGGCCACTTATCAATAGAAGCACGCACTCTTTCCATGAGAAAATTCTTCACTGCCAATCGTAAGAATTTTTAGGGACTTCAAATTATTATGGCGTTTAGAGTAAGCCGTACTGTCTTAAACTGACCATAAATCATAATCCAGCAGATTAAGATCGGGACTAGACGACGGCCAGTCTTCAGCTCTAATAAAGTCCGAAACGTTCATTTCCAACCAAGACTGCGTCGACCGAGCTTTATGACCTGGCGCCGAGTCTTGCTGGAAGGACCATTCTTGGTTATTGAACATGGTGTTGTTAAGGGGCTTCACTACCTTCTCAAGAATGGTATCTTGATACAGTTGTGCGATATTTTTGATACCTTTTTCACAAAAGTATGGCTTAGTCACTCCTTCATAGCTAATACCCCACCAAACCATCACTGAAGTCGGATAGTGCCAACGTTGCACTCTGTCGATTAGTTAGAGCTTTGAACATAAATAAATACGGTCATTTTGTTGGTTAAAATATTGCTCAATTGTAAAAAAAATTCGGTGACCTCCTTTCGCGTACCGCTTCAGTAGTTGTTTCGATTGTACCACCCTATTCTTTTTTAAATTATCAGTGAAGAAATGACCAGTACGTCTCTTATAGGCTGCAAGTCCTGTCATCTTTAAAATACGCGACATTGTTCTAGGTGCTATCTTCATGCTCCAAGATATTTTTTTTTGCTTTCGGACAGAATTTCTTCGAATTCTTTCCCTTACTGCTTTGACCACCTTTTTCGTACGAATACTACGTGTACTGCCAGATCTTTTTCTGTCACAAACAGCGGAGGTCTCTTTGTACCTATTAATAGCCCGGTACACAAACATTTTACAAATACCAAGCGTATGGAGAGTTTTGAAAATTGCTTTTGGCTCCATACCTACTTTGTGTAATGCAATCACAGCGATTCGGTTCTCTTTATCACCCCACTCCATTTTAATATCGCAAAATATTGTACAATGTATTGGCGTCAAAATGAGAAAACTCAATGAACAATCATATAAAAGTGATAGATTCCAAATTCAAATGTAATATTTTGTTTATTTTTAATTGTAACAGTATTTATGGCCAGACTAAGTATATAAAAGTGTGTAAGAACAAACATTTAGGGGTACAAACATAAAAATAAAATAAAAGTTACCTTAGGTAAACCTGAGCGGCGCACACAGTAGATTCTAGAGACGGTTTGTTTCAAAAATGCCTCTAAAAAAATATTCGATGTAAACAAAAGTCCTTTGAGTTTTATTATAGTATAAAAGATAATATAAAATAATAATTGTTATTAGAGGCAAGACAAATTAGAAACAGAAATATTTTATTTTTGGACACATAAATCACAGATGATGATGCATGAGCCTATAGTCCGCAGATGATACAGCAATACCACAACTCGTTATTCTTTCCAAATTCTTCGCAAATAATACATTTGTTATTATATAATTTTCATCATCCACATTCATTTCGGCATTACTGTTGTCGTCGCAAATGTGCTCTTCATCTTCACTCTCTGAAAGACTTTCATGTAAAAATGTTATCTTGTAAGATTTTTGTTTCATATTTATGTTCTTGTTTCTTTGACAACTTATTGTGGTCTTGATTTATTATCTTTTCCAGTTTTATTGAGTTTCGCGATTTTTTTCTTTTCACCGTTAACCTACCGTCCTCTAAAATACGAGTCGTTTTCATAGGAGTCCCAGTTAATATGGTAGAATGTTGTTTTTGCTTTATTTGACCTGGCTTAGAAGATAGTGCAGTAGTTGGTGTCTTTGCTATAGCAGCAAAGGATACCTCAGTTCTTTGTTTATCACCAAGTTCTTGGTTACAAGCAACTGCCGAATCAGATTCAGAGCATTGATCCTTATTTGATGGTCCTACCAAAGGAGATGTATCTCCTGAAATTATGGCCATACCATCAGACTGCGCATCTTCAAAATTCTGGACATTTGGGTCTTGGTTTTCAGCGATTTGTTTCGATTCTTGTTCCATCAGCGACGCTGCCAGAAAATCTTGATCAATGAAAACATTTGGGATGTGCTACGCTCCCTGAGCTGCCAAGGAGGATCCCTAGCAGGTTGAGCTGGCAGTGGTTTTTTTTAACTACCTGTCCGGGCGCTCTCTGGCCCGGCCCGCGAGCTATTGCTAAAACCACTGCCCCTATTTATAGTGGTTTAGGGCACTCTTTATTACTGTACTTATGACTACAGTTTTATATGTTTTACAATATTTTATAGCACATCTACACGGTAATTTTGAAAGCGTTTTGGAAACGAAACATTTTGATTTGGAATTATCTATAGTACCAATAAAAACGGATAAAATCAGTTGTAATGTTGCCTAAAACAAAGTTTCAGTTTTAATATTCATTTTTATTCGATCGACTTGGAAAGTAGTAACGCACTGATCATTCATTCATTATCTTATATGAATGAAACACGTCCATGCGCGTTTCGGCCGCCGGCGGCCGCCGCGCGCCGCTGACGCTAACAGCTGATAAAGTAAACCTATAGGCGCGAGCTAGCGAGTACTTACGTAGATAGACTCCAGTTTGTCCTTCATACTTTACACGGGCTTAGGACCGTCGGAGATATCTATTTTATTTAAACTTCTTTTCGATTATTAACCACGATTGTTATTTTCACAACAAATCAATTTATCAATGGACTGTAGGTATAAATATTTCAGGCGTATTTAAAAAATCGGAGCTATCTACAGAATAATTAACTTACATACCTATTTACAGTTTATTTACACTTCTCTGTATCGAAGCAACTGCTCAAAATGGAGTCCGCTGCGTTCAATACACAAACGTCCACGTTTAATACAATTGTCTTTTAATTTTCTTAATGTGTCTCTATCACTTTTCACTTTATCAAAAGCGTCCACTATCGCACTGCGTAAATCATCACTGCTTTCATATTCACGTGTATAAATAAGTCTTTTTATTTCCGACCATAAGAAAAAATCCAGGGGCGTTAAGTCCGGGCTTCTAGGTGGCCAAGGCACAAGCCCTCCTCGACCTATCCACCGATCACTAAACTCATTGTCCAGGTATGCACGCACTACACTCGCGTAATGAGCGGGACAGCCGTCGTGTTGGTAGTACATACCTCTCGAGTAAGCTAATGGCACATCGTCTACTAACTCAGATATTACTGTCCTTAACATCTCTAAGTACGAGTTGCCGGTTAGATGACCTTCAATAAAAATAGGCCCTATTAATTGGTCGTTAATAATACCGGCCCAAACGTTCACACTGAAACGAACCTGGTAATGGTGTTCTCGTATCAAGTGGGGGTTAATTAGAGCCCAGTAATGCTCATTGTGCACATTGTATAGTCCCACTCGAGTAAACAGTGACTCGTCCGTCCAGAGTATGTTGGCGTTTGCATTATTTAACAACCACTGGCAAAAGGCGATTCTTGCCGGTGCGTCAGTGTTGTTTATTACGTGAGCCTTACGAAAATGATACGGATGTAATCCTTGTGTACGTAATATCTTCCATACGTAGTTTTGGCTAACATTGAATTCTCGTGCTGCCATCCTTGTGCTCGGCCGGGGATCGCGCTCGAAGTACTCAACAATATATTCTTCAAACTCTGGCGAATAATAATTTAAACGTCCTTGACCTTGCGCATGAGTAGGCGCACGAAATTGTCCGTGGTCGAGAAGACGTTGGGTTGCAGCCAAGATGGTAGGTGTGGAGCGAATTTGAGGGCTTTCAATTCCACGTAGGCGTAGTGCATTTAAATGCTCCGGCTGGGAATACAAACGCCGGGCCTCTTCCAAGTTGTAGTTGGCGGTAGCATACAGCTGTACAAACCATTGCCAAGTACTCCACGTTTGCAAATTCGTACTGTCGACTCATTTTGGCGTTAATCAATGTAACGTGCCGTCACGATGTTATGGTGTTACTGACCTACTGAAAGCCAAGGTCCAAGGACGCCTGACGATTACAGGCGAGTCCCGCGCATGCGCCTACGGGCATACGACTCAGTGCAATGCCGTCATTGGTTGGACGACTCCGGTGCAACTCAGTAGCTTTGTTTTTATTGGCGAATACGATTTTATGTGACTCGATATTAAAACGCGTAGTATTTCTATTTGTAGTAATCTACGTGTGATTGAATAGCGCTACTTCTGGTTCTCACTTTTTCTCTGTAAACGATAAGAATATCGACTGTGATGAAAAAAAATTATACATATTATTAAATTAACGTTATACTCGTATATAGCTTCTGTTATTGATAAATAATTCAAAATCTTCGGTTCCAAAACGCTTTCAAATTCACCGTGTATAACTTAAATCTATGTCTGAAAAATAAGCTTAAATAATTTTCTGTAATTTTATTTTATTTTAGTGGTTGGCTGGTGTGCGTAATGAAAGGTCCAAGTAACGTACACAATAGGTCAGGTCTTAAATAACATAGAAAAATATGCTGGTCCTATTCATGTGACGCGGTGTGTATGCATGATGAACAGTGTCGGTGAAAGTACAGAGCCTTGTGGGACGCCAGCAGTGCGAGTGTGCGAATGGCTTTAATTACACATAAGTTAAACATTTAAGTACAATAAAATAGGTTACGCGGTACATCACATCCCCCTAGGTGAAAAAAATTATACATAGAAAAATGGTTACCTAAATTATTCTATAGTTTATTTTTAAGAGTCTATTTTTGTTATTTATTTGGTTAATTAACGGTCACACAGCACTTATCACTAATCACTGACACTTTTAACACAACACAGACAACGCTAGCCGATGATGTTGGATGTCGGACGTTGCTGAGGCTGGAGAACGGAGCCGTTGGGGCCTTGTTCCAGCCTTGGAACCGACCTTGTAGAACGCATCCGGTGCAGCTGGAGTTACTCACTCATGTAGCACCCGTAGGCTCCTTTGCATTTCTTCCACGCCAGATATGCCAAGGCAGCCATGATTATGAATAAAATTGCCACCAGCATCAGGTCGCGGTTGAGCTCTGTTGTCTGTCCCGCCGTAGGAGAGTTGCCTGCACCACCATTTTGCGCAATGATAATCTCTTCTTTCGCTTGTTTACTTTGAGATTTTCCCATTTTTCAAATTCGGTTAAGTATGTGTTGATTATTCGGAGTTTTTATGGTTAATGCCAGTTTAAGTACAATTAAATCGAAAGACGCGTCGGCGCGATCTTGTAAATGTTGTATTTGTAAATGTTTCTGGTTTCATGTATGTTTCTCTTGGTGTAGATGGGTGGCCAGAATGAAGTATTTCTTTCTTGACTTTGTCTACAGTTCTCGTACTTACTCCACAAAGAAGCGCCGTAATATGTCGTGGTTTATTTAAATTTAAAAAATATATTTTTCCGGGTCACTTTTTAATTCGTTAAACACTGTCAACACATTATGAATAACCGAACGAGTTTGGGCGTTAAAATCGTTCTTTAATTTTAACAAAGTTAAGTCATCGAGTAATGCTTCCATGGTTCGCGTACGACTGTCTAATGATAACTAACACAATTTTTACAAACACCCACAAAATACAACGATTTATCGGTAACGAGTTGCGCGGCATTGTCACATTCCTTCGACGTAATGTTTTATGACTCAGTTCGCACGTTTGTAATGGCCCAATTATATGTAGCTAAAACTATTAAAAACCTAAGAGATTATTCAAAAAACTTTTTTATAGTAATACTTAAAGTAGATATGCTGTGTATATTTTATCTATATTTGTTTTCTCAAGTTATCAAAAATGTTGTAAGATTTAACAATAATGTTTATGCTGTAAATAAACTATAGGTGAAGTCTTATTTATTAGGACAATGCCCTTAAATAGATACATACTAGTTATAACTTACGATTTTAGAATTAGAGCAATTTCATGACGAAATAAATGTTTCTTTCTTTCTTTCTTTCAATAATAGAGAATATTGGAAGACTTCTTTGCTTGGTGCTTTCGGCGGTAATCTAGTAAAAGATCATTCGCCCACTTCATAAATTCTTCTTTTGTAGTATATTTTTGTTTCGCATTAGCCCACAACTCATTAAATTCTTTCCGAGCAATACTAGGTCCTTTCTTATTCTCTGCAAAAAGGTCTTTATACAGATCACCTACTTTAAACATTGTTTTAATCCAAAACATAAGAGGTATGGGTTTACGCATATATTCGGCACCAAAATAACAGAATAATTGGCGACTGCATGCCGAGCCGGGCATTCGTTGGCGGCGCATGAGGCCTTCGTTCGTTGCCTGGCAACGGCAAGTCAAAGTCACACTACACGCTGCTTTTCTATTTTAAAATCGCGCGTTTGACGAAAAACAAATACACGTGATATCTTACTACACCCCCTTCCCCCTTTGTGCTATTTTCGTGATTTTTGTCGAACCCCTCCCTACCTTTCAAGCTTCACGTGATTAATGGACAATACCTTAGCAATAATACATTCTTATTTCGTTTTCCCTGATAGATTGTAAGTGTGCAATTGTCACATTTCAATACTTTTGTTTCGAATAAATTCAAACAAAGCGTCTTGGCATAACATGGAATTTCGCGTCGTGCTCTATTCATGGTACTACAAACATTGGCAAAAAATATACTAGCTGTTACTTTAAGGTAAGTAGATTTTTACTAAGTTTTTAAGATATGCCTCAAGCCACAGTACTCAGAGTGTATTTCAATGACGAAGTAATGCTCAAAAATAAGCTAAATATGCCTCTATAGTTTCCATACTGCATCATTATCAGGTCTTTACCTGTGAAATTAGAGAATTTTTTTACACATAAGGCAGGGTTCCCACTACGCCGGACCGGCAGATCTGCCGGAAACCGGACACCGGACAGAGTGTTCACATTACATCGGATCCCGGAAGAAATTCAGACAGTCAAGTACTCACCTCAGTTGAATTTGGACCTGCGCGCACAATGGACGACGAAATTGTTGTGTTGTGGTGGTATCTTAATAGAAGTCAAAATAAAAGAAAACATTGGGTACACCATATACGGACAATTTACTGAGACGACTTTCAATAAACATAAGTTTCAGAGAATGTATTTGCCCAGAACAAAGATATATATAGCCATATGTCTAAGGTAAGATTACTTTATGCACTAGATTGCGTAATAATATTTTTGACGTAGGTACCTACTTATACAATGAATGAATGAATGTTTGCTATGTATGTTTGTTTGATGAGTGTGAATATATATAATGTGTGTGTGTGGGAGGGTGTGTGTATTTGATAATCATTATGAATTAAAAATGCAAATAACTTATTTAAGTATTTATTTGTACTCAAACTTAAATCCCTTCAAAATCTAAGTAATCTGAGTCTTGGGAATGTATGGAATGATTACTAGATGCTGATGGCAAAGCTGGAATCGGAATCGATGTCTGAGATGAAGTTGATGGTATAGATGTTGTTGCCTGTTGATTGCTACTATTATATTGCGTAGAGTATCCAGGGTGGTGTTGATCTTGCGTAGGTGTTGCCTGTTGATTGACGCTATTATGTGTGTAGTATCCAGAATACTGATCTGGTCCGGTCATCTGATTATATGAATCACGCCAATGTCCGTAATTTGGTCTCTCATAATTCCTACTTTTAATTTTTTGCAACCTTGTCATGACGCTAGCTTGAAATTCTAAAGTCTCTTCGATAGTTAAAGTGTTCAAGATTGGTATAATGCCTTTGAAAAAAGAAAGATGATGGTTTTCCTTTTCTGGGTTTATTCTGGAGTCCAAAAACTTAACCATTCTGTCATTTACCTATTATCAATTTTTCTTTTATCTTTAATTAAAGGTGAACGAAAATCTGATTCCATGCCTACTTCAGTCTCGGTTCTTGCTTTTTTTGAAACTGACTCATGTGGTGGTTGAGGTTCGGAGACTTTTTTCAAAAACATTAATTGCTCGTGATATAAATAATTTCGTGTCTTTTTGGCCGAAGATCCAGATTTAGAAGCATGTTTTTGTTTCTTTACTGTCTTAAGCCACTAATCTCGTATATTATTCCATTTAGTTGAAACCTGTTTTCCTGAAATCAATAAAAAAATATCATAAAACAATACAATTTGTTTATTGGTGACGTATAAAGTAATAATGTATTAACAAAAAATACTTTTTTTCAGATATTTAGCTTCAGGATGTTCATTCAAAGAAATACATTACTCATACAGAGTAGGCGTTTCGACAATAAGTAAACTAATAAAAGAAATGTCCCACGTCATTTGGGAAAACCTAAAGACAGATTTGCTTAAGCTGCCTGATACTGAGAGAGAATGGGAGGACATCGCTTCAGTATTCGAAAAAAAAGCCAACTTTCCTTACTGTCTTGGAGCAGTAGATGTCAAACATATCAGAATTTTGAAACCAGCCAAGAGTGGTTCTATGTTCTTTGATTACAAGGAGTATTATTCTTTTGTATTAATGGCAGTTGTCGATTCACAGTACCGATTTATTTTTATTAGTGTGGGCTCATATTTCAAGGAATGCGATTCTACTATATTAAAGGATAGTACATTTTGGCAAAAGATCAATGATGGTACTTTAAATGTACCAAAGCCTAGACTGCTTCATGAAAACTTGCACGAAGAATTACCGTTTATACTTGTTAGCGATGAAGGCTTTGCTTTAACACCTAATCTCCTACGTCCATATGGAGGTACACATTTGAATACTGATAAAAAGATTTTTAACGATAGACTAAGTCGAGCAAGAAGGTATGTTGAGTGCGCTTTTGGTATTCTGGCAAATAAGTGGCGAATAATCCATCGAGCTATAGATCTGAACGTAGACACAGCAATTCAAGTAATTAAAGCTTGTACAGTCTTACATAATTTTGTAAGAGAAAAAGATGGTATAAATTTTTAAAGTTACCAAAATATATGTCAGCATAGAATAAAGTAACGTTGCATTAATCTGTGGTAGTTTCGTAGATCTGTCAAATTGACATGACGTTGAGGTACGATGTCACGGTCGGTGACACACGGACACACGGGGGCTCCCCCGGGACGCGAGAACACAATAAAAATGGCGTGCTAACAAAATAAGTTTCAAGTTATACGATATCCCGAAGTATTAGCGAAGTTACAAGTCCAAACTAAATAACGAGTAGTACCTAGAACCTACAGGCAATAAATCAAGAATTTGTGTGTGCCTGGAATCCTGTGTTTTATTTAGCATCCTAACATACGCCCACTGGAAGATATCCAAAGGAATATCTGGTAGAAGAATCTACAATACTGATCATCATCACCCACTATGCCCATCGCCGGCCATTCCACAGAGGAGACGATATCAGTACGTGGGATTGAGAACTGAAGACGAGAAGGATTGCATGAGAATATGTGCCATACCTATCTACAATGAAATCCTATCTACAACAATGGCGAATTGTAACATTGGTTCGACGTGAAGATTTACAATCTCGGAAAGTACCTACTTACAAAAACAAGTTGAATGAAGCGATTACTAGATTACTGCATACTGCTTTCAACGAAGCATACCTGCCTGCTAAAGTAATGACAATCAAGCAACAATCCAATGATTCAAGGACTTTACTAATTATGTAGTAAGCTGTAAGATGATTATTATGTTGTCAACACTAGCATGGAACATGGTCTTCACTTGATGACCACGCCACATGGTCATGGCTCATGGTTTGCATTATGACATGGATCATTCAGGTAATCTGTATCGTATTCTTATGACTTTAGTGAATAACAGAGTTTAAGAATTGAGTTTAAACAGTTGAAAGTTAAGAATTGTGATTGTCGGTTATAACCAAGTATTATCAAATAATAACAACTACTAAAAACTTGTTATATTTGGGTATTTTCTTTCGTTCGCATCGTTGTAGAAAATGCGTTTGGTATAATGTCAGCTCGGTTTCGAGTACTAAGGGCACCTATAGCTGTACAACCACATGAAGCTTCAAAAGTAGTCATGACCTGTGCTTTATTGCATAACTTTCTGAGAAAAAGTCCTAACTCACGATCTATTTACGCTCCACCAGGCTACGTTGACCAGAGAATAAATGGAGAAATAACAAGACCAGGTAATTGGAGACAAGATGTTGGATATGGCAGCGGTACTTTAAGGCCTTTAGGGTCAGTTGCTCGACGTCGCAACACAAGTAAGAAATAAATTCTCTGAATATTTCATGAATATGGAATAGTAACTACTGTGCAATTTTAGATAAAAATAAAACATAACAAAAATAATTAAAAGTCTTTTATTTAACTTTATTTTATAATTAAGTAGGAAAAAAACAGGTAAATGAGATCAGACTTATGTAAGTAAAACTAATCAAGCAATTGGTTATCAAGTATTTGGACACCGCCAGTGTTAGATATTATAATTCGTCTTTCAGCAAGACGAATTAGATCAGATTAGACGATTAGAATCAGACTCAGGTCTGAAGTAGAAAGGAGAACCCCAATTTTCGGCCTCGAACCATATCTAATCTGTGCTAGAACATCGGACTAGACAAGAGTAAACTATATACCAAAAAAATCGTCTTATTTATAAGATAAACATACTTAAATCTTAGCTTCAGCTGCTGTTGCCAAATGAACAAAATAATGCAAAAAAGTTTTCACAGTATTTACCTCATTACATACGATTTTATAATCGATTGAATCGATTGATATTGATCGATTGATGGAACATAATAATATATTTTATGTATTATTTATTGATTATAATTATAATATTAATTTATTTTTTACATATTTTCGTATTCCATATAAATCAAAACTATGTAATATATTATAATTACCATTTAATCGTTACGCTAATTATATTAAATTACATTTCGAATATTTTGACATCGATTAATCGATTGACAACAAAGATGATGTAATCCCTAATAATGTCATTTTGGTAACCATCCTACTAATATTATAAATGTGAAAGTTTGGATGTTTGGATGTTTGACATGCAATCACGTTAAAACGGCTAATCGGATATAGATGAAATTTGGCACACAGATATTTTAATACCTGGAATAAAATATAGGATACTTTTTATCCTGAGATATTGATCTGTTCCCGAGGGAGAAGAAGTAAAATTTATAGGAATAGGAAAACAGTTTTGAAGTTTGTCATCACAGTGACACTCGAAAAGTCAAAATAGCTGATTGAGTTACTAAGTTATAAGATTATTCATTGTTTTAGTAAGTTTATTAAGTAACATATAAAAATTTTGCGGTCAGGGACATTATGATAATTTTTATCATACAATGGAAGCTTTAGTACGCATCAATCTTATATAAAAATCAAATAAATCAACAAACCATTTTTTGACGCAAAATTAAGGCTTCTTACACACCAGCGTTTGTCGAGCGTTCCTCGCGCCCAACACTTGATCGATAAGCTATGTAAAAAATAAAATAATTTTACGTTGAAGAAATACTCGTAGCTTATCAAGTTTCTTTCCTAGCTCTCAATATGAGGTGCGATTGAAGTATTTTAATATGTCGTATCAGGTTTAATTAATTGCAAAATATCATCAAATTTTGTTTTTAACATTCGCAAATATCTATCTATATATTTTTAAATTTACTTTATAGCATGAAATATTAATTTTGTTAACCTATTAAGCAAATCATTATTCAAGTGTGTCGGATGAACGCGTAAACTTATAAAGTCCAAGTGTGTCGTCAGCCTAGTGTCAAAGTTGCTTTATTTTTCTATTATTGAGCGTGCGTTTGTGCCAGTGTTTTTAACCGATCACTACAAACCTACAAAAAGAGATTTTTATGAATAAGATCGTTAGAACACAATATCACTGATTTTAGTCGTATGGTTGTTTATTTATTAATTGTATTGGGAATTTACTCAAGTTTGCCTACTTGAATATAGTGAGTATATGAGGATGGATTTCGGAGATAAAGAGTGAGCTTCTCAGTCATAGGGAATAATTGAATCGTGTTTAAATACCCGTATATTAGCTTTTGTTATCGTTAACATTGTCCTTATCTTTATCATTATAAATCGTTGTGTATCTTAGAGACGACATATCCTCAACGGAATAATTGAAATAACTGAACAATTTTTAAAAATATTTATTGTTCGTAATATTAACACTGTAAAATCTGACGCACAGAAAAATAGACATTTTTTATCATGCCACCTGAGTTTAAGTGGCGATGTAGTCTTGGTTTATGTACATAAATATGGGATCTATTGTGAACATAAATATTTTCATACATTTCATACTATAAGTATGATGGTGATGATGATTCGCGATGACCCACGATGATCGCGTGGAAAATACGTACTTGGTTTGGCATAATTTTAAATTTAAATCATAGCTTAACGATATTCTTCGTCTGCGTAAATAAGGTCCATAAACAAATGAATAATATGTCAGCAATAAAAAAAGTTTAGTTTTTAATTGAACCTGTCCGAACAGCTTTTTAAAAGCTTAGAAGAATAGGTACCTGAGTCTACATAATTTAAAAGTTGCAAACTTTGTTGCACATACGATAGAGCTTTTTTACCTTAGACAATAGTGGTAATTCTTTCAATGACAATAACTGTCTAAAATCAGCAGTGTGAAAAACTCCTCCTAACAAATTCTACTCGCTTGCTTGCAGCAGCAAATATTACATTTAGGGGGGTTCTTCGCTATTTAAAATAGAATGTCAGTCCGTCAACCGCTAACCAATATTGATGATACGGTGTTTCTTAAATCAACATGGCTTTTAACATGGTTAAGATTGTCATCTTTCAATAAACACCGTGCCTCACAAGATTTTCTAAATGTCGATACCTTTTTTTTATGGAATTAGCCGGAAAACGATTTGACGATCCACCTGATGGTAACAGGCCATCATCGCCAATGAACATCAGCAACACCAAACCTATCACTGATGCGTTGCCGGCCAAGAAAGAGAGAAGAAAAAGGAAGAAAGAAATAATGGTAATAATTGAATGAAATAAAAAATATTAACTAACAATTAAAATCAATTTTACCAATATAATCCTCTCAAGGGGTCCTACCACCAGAGGGCTGGATTTAGTCGCCTCTTATGACACAGATCCGGCATGGGATTGGGATTAGTATTCTAAGCCAGCCCAATAGGGCTCTTCTACATCAACTTTTTTGTGCTAAGAAGTACGTTCAACCTCGTACTTGATTGAACAACATGCGTTAACAGTAGCATTCAACGTTGCTGACCATGTATAATAATATACGGCCCGCTGCGTGTCAATCCTTTCGCTTCCATTCTTTTTCTACGTTTCTGCTCTACGGTGTGGTCTTTTATTTCCTGCGCATCGCAAAATTTAAAAGATTTATTAATTTTGTACCTTTTTAGACGTCTGTGGCTATTGAGACTCGCGAGTTGGAACTCGCATCATACTCTAGCGACAAACCGCCTCCGTAATTCTGTTTCATATACAGTCTTAACAGCTCCCTGGGACATCAAATAATGATGCTCATTATTTGATTTGCTAGCGTCGTTTACCTGACTGTTCCGGTGTTACAGCAGCTCTCAAGCTGGCTTGCCAATAAACTTATTCCTCATGACTTTCACTATTTTTATGACCCCTTAGCAGTTCACTAGGATGTCAAATAATGAGCATATTGCTGGTGTCGATGATGAGCCTATTTAGGCAGCCCTTAAAGGAGCCTGCCACTTATTTCTCGCGACATGCTTATTTCTCACTGATTTTTTTAAATCCTTAGCAACTTACTAGGACGCAAAATAAACATGTTGTCGACATCAACGATGTCCATTTTTGTGATAAAAAGCAAAATGTGTAAGTTTATATGTGTGCCAAATTTCATTTATTTCCATTCTGCCATTATTGCGTAATAAATTCACAAACATCCTAACATCTAAAACATTTTAGAATGATTCAATTCTAAATTCTCGCGGACGAAGTCGCGGGTAGAAGCTAGTAGTATTTATAAATAACACCACTGTATTGTCATATTTCTCATCGATCTTTCATCTTTCTACGCGTGTTTTGTATATTTTTACTATAAAATATTTTCAGCGTATTTGGAGTCCTATTTACTATTGAAACTCATCGACACGCACACAGTGATTTTAATTTTCTATTGTATTCGCTTTCGTACTTGTGTTTTGGTGAATGTGTTTCGCAGTTTCGGTACAATTTCTTGCAAACCAATACTATATGAATATGGACTCCTTAATCGCCTGTTTTGTGACTGACAAAGGTTCAGAATAAGTCCTGAACACTGGATAACGTACCCTATACATCTTTAGAAGATCAGGAAGTTGCTGTGGCTATACTTACAATGAGTATATTATGGTATCTTGATTGGGCAAGGTACTAACGAAATAAAGCGCCTCCTGCACAACTACACGAAATATTAATATATTATAATAATAACTAATAAAATCTCTTGAAATATGCAATAGCTTTTATTATACAACCTTTTTATGACATTCGTTTTGGGTGAAAACCATTGAAGTAGTAGATAGTATAATAGACACCCGCTAACTTAGTTTTAGCCATTAAACTCGTAGTTTAAGTGTTAGTATTTGTGAGAAACTTTAAGGACCCCGCAAAATCTCTATGGGAATTGGCTCTCGGCTAAATTAGCTGAAATTTTGCACAGAGGTAGTTTTCATCATGCTGATCAAAAGTCTCAATGGGCGCAACCCCCCAAAATCAAACCCAGACCCACCACTCCCCCCCAAATCTCAAAATACTCCCCAAAGCACACTGGATGAAAATCAATGCATAAGGGATATATTCATATGAAACTTCGCACAGAGGTAGCTTTCATCATGCTGATCAGAAGTCTCAATGGGCGCAACCCCCCCCCCCCCCCAATCTCAAAATACTCCCCAAAGCACATTACAATGGAATGCATAAGGGACATTTTTTTATGAAAATAGCCGGCAAACGAGCTGACGATCCACCTGATGGTTAGTGGCTATCGTCGCCCATGAACATCAGCAACACCAAAGGCATTACTGATGCGTTGCCGGCAAAGAAAGAAAGAAGAAAAAGAAAGAACTGGCTCTCAAGCCCCCAGCCGGAACACGACGAGTCTTCTGACTCATGCTTGAGGGTGGTAGCTATCCAGGCAAACCCCTGGAGAAATAATAATAGTAATAATGGTATTAATTAATAATTAAAATCAATACTACCAATATAATCCCTCCGAGGGCCCTACCACCAGCGGGCCGGATTTAGTCGCCTCTTACGACACCCTTCCGGCATGGGATTGGGGTTAGTATTCTAAGCCGCCCCAATACGGCTAAAATATAATAAAATATACGGCTAATATATGCATATGAAGCAAGGTGTTGGCTGATACCCGACCTGTTTACGCTAGGTGGTGTTTGGGGGGAGTGGTGGGTCTGGGTTTGATTTGTGGGGGTTGCACCCATTGAGACTTTTGATCAGCATGATGAAAGCTACCTCTGTGCGAAGTTTCATATGAATATATCCCTTATGCATTGATTTTCATCCAATGTGCTTTGGGGAGTATTTTGAGATTTGGGGGGGAGTGGTGGGTCTGGGTTTGATTTTGGGGGGTTGCGCCCAGTGAGACTTTTGATCAGCATGATGAAAGCTACCTCTGTGCAAAATTTCAGATAATTTAGCCGAGAGCCAATTCCCATAGAGATTTTGCGGGGTCCTTTTTATTACGTTTGTAATGATTACTCGTAGGTGTTTGGTTTATAGTAAGTGTAACATACATATTAAATAGCACTGTGACACGAGTATGACATAATCATAATCTATAATTAAGGTGATTCATTCTAGGATTTCCTTAGTTGGCCATTGCTGCCAGCCGTGAAAATTGGAGAAATTGAACCTTTTGCAATAATCTAATTAACAGCCAATTTCCAGTCTTGTCTACTTAGGCCTGAGTTTCTATGGAAACTGGGGTTCTCCTTTGCACTGGTGTTGTATGTACTCTGCTTTGTCGAACGTTTGATAGCAGTGACTGTGATGAAGTAAGAGTAGTTTGTGTAGGAATAAATGTAACTTGTGTGTGTTGCCCGTTTTCCAAGTCATAGGCTAAGCAATTTGTTTGTGCTGGTTCCGAGTAGGGTTCATTTTGTCCGTAGTTTAATAGCATTGACTGTGATGAAGTAGTTTGTGTAGAAATAAATGTATCTTGTGGGTTTTGCCGGTCTTCCAAGTCATAGGATGAAATATTTGCTTGCGTCGTTGGTACTAAATAGAGTCTACTTTGTCCGACGTTTGACGGCAATGACTGTGATGAACCACACGAAGATGGAGTACGATTTCTCGTAATCGACTGAAATACTAAATTTTGAATGTCATTCATCAAAGACTCTCTGTCGAAAGGATCCTTCATTTTTCTAATTTTGGCTGCTATCATTAATCCAAAGTGGTCGTACTCATCAACATTTGCTTTTTGAGTTATAGATTTCATATGATCAAATGCTTCATCCATTTGTCTTTTGGCTGCAATTATTTCTGGTGGCGAAATATTTTTCTTAACAAAGCGTTGTTTGTATGTTGACTGATTAGTAGGTCGCAAGCTTTTGGCGCCTTCTGTTGCTTGTGTTAACGAATTCTGATCATGTGTTGTACTTGGTGTAGGGGAATGGTTGATTATAAGTAAAACAATACTTTTTGAACATGAAATATAATGATATTATAACAATAATACAATATTATAACAACCAAGTGCCGCCTGCGCATCAGGACGCAACACTTGGTGCGCGCGATAGGGGTGGCGTCGGTAGCCCGTCTGATGGTCGTCGTGCCGCGGCCAGCGCGCCCCCCTTCCTCCTCGTACGCCGCCCTCCGCTGTAGACGCAACCATCCTCCCCCACGTTGAAGAACTTCAAGATTGAATAGGCAGTGGGCATATGTTGTTGTAAGACCGTCGTATGATGCCTTTTTTGGTTTTGATATCTGCGACCCGTGCCACGCCGTCACTGCCGGGGTAGAGCTTTATGATTCGACCCAATTGCCACATTAAGGGCGGCGAAGCCTTTTCCTTGATCAGCACCAGGTCGCCGACGCGTAGCGCACCTCCCGAAGTCGAACGCCACTTGTACTTCTGTTGAAGCTGAGTGATGTATTCTGTACTGAAGCGCTTCCAAAAGTGCTGCTTCAGCGCCTCAATCCGCTGGAACCGCTGGAGCCGGTGCACGTTGCGTTCCGTGACCTGCGGGTAAGGAACCGAGGTGAGCCTGGCCTGGCCGAGTGCAGGCGCTCCTCTCCGTCCATTACCTGAACGAGCGCTGTGGATAGCAAAACAATAGGCTTGTGAATAGCGTGCGAGGCAGGAAGCGCGTGCGCCGATAAGGCTACAGAGGCAACGGATGCCTTTGTTTGTGCGGAGGAGCAAGACTCGTTATGTAATAATGTGTTATGCTTTAAATTACAGTATTTGCAATGAGTAAGCCGACAGTATTTTTCCTTATGACCGGAACGTAAACAATTTCTGCAAAAGTTCTTAAATTCTGAAACTTTCTTAATTCTTGATTCGACATCTAAAGACCGGAATGCTTCGCAATTAAATAAATAATGATTTTGTTTGCAAAGCGGACAAATATATGCAGGTGAGCTAGGTGAAATGGAAGAATTATTATTTTGAGTAGTGATTGCAAAATTTTTTGATTTGTGTGTGTCCGTGTGTATGTTATGTGAATGTTTGTGTTTATTAGCGTGCAAAGTCTCTAATAAATCGGCCCTATTATTTAAAAATGTTATGAATTTTTGTAATGATGGATGATCCTGGAAATTATTTTTAGCCTCCTCCCACTGCCTATTTGTAACATAATCTAATTTTTTAGAAATTATATAAATAATTAATACATCCCAATGTTCAATTGGCATGCCTAAGCTCGAAAGCGCACGCAAATTTTTATTCGTTACATCGACTAAGTGACGTAACGATTTACTGGATTCCTTTGCAGCAGGCTCGGCTTCAAATATCATTTTGAGATGATTGTTAATAAGCAACTTAGGGTTATCATATCTCTCTGACAATAATTGCCACGCAATGTGATAATTTTTTTCAGTGAAATCTAAGCTTTGAATTGCTAAAGCAGCACTGCCTTTAAGAGCAGCCCGCAAATAGTGAAATTTACTGATGTCATTTATTCTATAATTATTATGGATAAGTGAGGTATACGTATCGCGAAATTCAAGCCAGTGCTGGTAGTCTCCATCGAAGGATGGAGGAAGAAGTTCTGGGAGCCTAAAGAAGTCCTGCTTGACAGCCGCGGCGGCGGAGTCCCCGCTGGCGACGGAGCCTTCGTCGCGCTCGGGCGGCGGCAGCTCGCTCAGCAGGCCGCGCGCCAGCGAGGTATACGTAAAGTAAAGGTTTTCTAATTGCTCCCGTTCCGCCTGCTCGACTGCGGGGTCAGTAGCCAGCACCTCGATTTCACCCTGGAAATCATTAAAAACATTGAAAGATTCGTCAATTTTATTCAATCGGGATTGTAGCTCGATTCTATGGACTAAACTGAGAGCTTCATAACTGTTGGCTACTTTTAGATAATTATGAAAACCGGTTAATTTGGATTTAAAAGATATGCGACGTTTATATAATTTAGCTAAATTAGCTTCGTCTGCCATGATGATACGAAGAAAAATGAAATTGAAGTCACGTTAATGAGTAGAAGGTATCCAGTAGGTATATAGAATATACTAGAACGGACCTATAAAAAGACGTCCGTGATACTAGGTAAGTATAGGTTAAGAAGGATATTAAGTACGTTCCCCACTGTAACAGTATGAAGAGAGAACGCCTGGTTTCACCTATAAGGCCTATACTAATTAGAAGGATAATGTAAGATTTAAAGGAAAAAAATGAAAAGGATGGATGATTTGGAACGAACTCACTCGATTCCTATGTCCCGCGGCACGTGAAGATGGCATCGGACCGCGTGGCGAACGGCGCGGGGGTCGCGCGACCCGGCCCCGGGTGGAAAAACACCACGTAGTTGCGCTCGTCGATGTCTTCTTTTTTCGCTCGAAGGGCCAGTTATGGTTGATTATAAGTAAAACAATACTTTTTGAACATGAAATATAATGATATTATAACAATAATACAATATTATAACAACCAAGTGCCGCCTGCGCATCAGGACGCGACACTTGGTGCGCGCGATAGGGGTGGCGTCGGTAGCCCGTCTGGTGGAGTCGTCGTGCCGCGGCCAGCGCGCCGCGCGCGGCCTCGGCGCGCCCCCCTTCCTCCTCGTACGCCGCCCTCCGCTGTAGACGCAACCAGGAATCTATATCCTGATTAGTTTCTTGAGCTTCAGAATCCACCCTTGCATCTGATGAAGGAACCTGAAATATTTTTTATTCTTAGTTATCCAAACATTAATATTTTACATACAACATAGCTTTCAATTCTAATCATGAAGGAAAAGACGTTATGTATATACACTGCTATTTTTTAAATACCCGAGAAAAAAATATGAGTGTTCTAGCCGTGATAATGAACAACTTTCACTACGGGACCAACTCTGAAGTCACATAAAAAAATCTGCTGTTTCATGAAACAGCTGAACATGTATGAATACATTTTGGTCGTGAAGGTATTTAACTTATGTATGGAACAGCAGATATGGAACAACAGGCTTTACATCTTTATACATGTTTATTCATCCGCGTCCCTAGGGAACTATTTGTCAGATCGGGATAAAAAGCAGTGCCTCCTGGTCTCTCTCTACCTGTATATCAAATTTTAGCAGTTTTTGAGTTATGAATTATGAAGTAGAAAACAAACAGACAGACATACATACAGACACAAAACTTTCGCATTTATTATATTAGTGGGATTAGTGGGATAAAACATTACATTAAAGGTAGGAGGACGGACAGCGTAGACTACTTGAAAACTTGAGCACAAAATAAGAATAGGTACAATAAAAAACTAACCTCTGAATTCAATTCACTGTTGGATTCATATACTGGTCGTAGAAAACTGTTCATAAGTTCAAATGCATACCAGTTAGTACTATAAATTTCACTTGTTCCCGCTCCGGACTGTAATGATTTTTTATATTTATTTAGATGGTTTCGGTAATAATTCATCAAGGATTCTTTTTTCTTTTTCAAATCATCTATCGTACTTGGAAATGATAAATTTTGTTTGATCCGACGCCAGGCATCATTTTGTACACTGCGATTTTTATGATTCTTCTGTCGGGTATCCCAAAGAGACGGTTCGGATTGGAATAATTCCAAAAACTCGAGCGCTTTTTCATTTGACCACTCCATGTCGGTCGATACGTGCGTCGCCGGTGAGCTCATATTGCACACTGGACAAACGGTAGTGTGGCCACAAACGCATTAATTACTGCGGTAATCTTCTTTGATGTGCGAAAAAAGACCGCCGCCGGAGCTATTGTCTACCACCATTTGCCATATTGATTGGCATTGTAAAATTATGGCCATAAATCGTGGTTACACCTAGGTGTTGATTAAGTTATGGCAATAATTATTGGCATATCACGGTAGTGTGGCCTCAGCAATAGAGTTGTTCCAATAGACACAGCTTGATTTCCATGGTTCTTGGGAAATAAAATTAGTCATACATCAGATAGATAATACCTACTTAAAAGATAGTTCATGATATGATAAAACTATCTTTAACATTTTAAACAAAAGTTACTTTGATGAACATTTAATTGAATTATTAATTTGATTGAGTTGAATTATTATTTGATGTTCAAATGTTTCTGAAACATGATTGCATAATCAATAAGGCAATTTTATGAAAATTTAAATTCTGAAATTACTTAATTCTAATAAAACTATTGATGTCTCTTTTATGAGAAGTTAAATGATACTACCACACACTAACTAGATTTGGGTAAATTGAAAAGTTATTATAAACATTGAAGTCTAAGTTTGTTTTTGTACATAGTTACATTGAGATTTTTTAGGAGTATTTGACCGAGTAATTATTAACATGGAAGTAGGTTCTTGAACATAGTTGGCATATGTGACAAGAAGTTACATGACGTATAATAATACCCCTACATAAGGATTAAATGAAATTGTTATAGTTACATATGGTAACGTTACTCAATGTTAATTCATAATTTATTATTGTGACAAACGGTGATGGTATTTGTTACCATTGGTCATTGTTCGTATACTGATCACCATTATTTTGAATATGGCTTAATACTAATTGTGTGTAATCTAACAATATAGTCAGCTGATATTTTTTGATCTGAGATTTTTTGGGCATAGTACCTATGTCTGAATATAAAAATCAAATTTGAGTTGGCCATTTTTCGGATAAGAAAGATGTGACATAACATGTTGATGTGATTGATTTGATATAAAGACATTAGTGTTCATAAATTTGAAAGTAATTAGAAGCTTGGTTATTGTGAACATTATTAATTTCAACTATTATTATTTATTATTACAAAATCTACAGGGTGACAATAACATGAATGTGAAATTTTGTGAAACAAGTTGAAGTATTAAAAAAATCTATATATAATTTAGTTTCTTTAATTGTTATTTTAAAAGAATTTCTTATGGAGATATGATAACATACAACTAAAAGATACCTCAAAGTACAGTTTTTGTTGAATGAAAGTACAGTTTTGAGATAATGCTAATTGTGGAGCTGTAGACACATACCATGGCTGTAGGTTTTTACAAAGCTAGTAATTTCTGTTACACTTAGTCTTCAGTGACCGGGCTTTGTAGAAACTCGTGTGACAGATGGTCCTCGGTGACAGGTGGTCCTTGGTGACATGGTCCTCGGTGATCCGTGGTCCTTGGTGGCCTGGATTTTGGGGAAGCTACTAATGTGTCTGTGATGGTCCTCGGTGGCCTTGGGTTTCTATGAGGTTAGTAATGCCTGTTACACTTGGTGACCTGGACCTCATAGAAACTATTTCCTCTGTTGTTTTGGTCCATGGTGACCCGGGTTTTTATGAGGTTAGTAAGTGATGTTACATTTAGTCCGCGGTGACCCGGACCTCATTAAAACTAATCCACTCTATGACGGTCCTAGGTGACCATGTGAAAAGTATGTCAAGAGTGAAGTACTCACACAGAAATTATGGTGAGTAAGGAGGTCCTAGGTGACAGTGGTGTGACACAAGATGTCATGTAGCTGCTTGGTCAGCAAGCCATGATTGTTGTATGTGATCTAATTTTGTGATTTAACAGCATTGAAGAATTGAATGTACAATTGAAGTACTTGAGTTATTATTATTGAAACTTATGAGGTACCTTTTTGATGTCAAACAAAGACTTACTGCAAATGAAACCTGTAGACAATTATCATGACATTATATGGGGTTTCTGATGAAATAGATAGCAAATTGTAGCTGCTCCTGAGAAAGAGAATAATATGGTCCTATGTTGTATCAAATGGATGATAACGGTATGGGTGACAAAACTGTCCATAGTTGCTAGGTCAGCTGGTTATCAGAGTAAAGAACTTAGTAATATCACATGGGTGATTATGATATGAGTGAAATGAGATGAGTGCTTTATAAATTTTGAGAGCTACTAATTTCTGAGTTGTGTTGGTGATAATATTTTTTGGTCTTGTATACCAATGAATACAGATGCGTAGTTAACTGACATGTTGTTTGAAAGTACTGATCAGAAATAGTTTAAAAATAAAACTACGAAGTAGAAATGTTAATGTGACTTAGTGACATGACATTATTTGAAATTTACTTTTCGGCGATAATAATGATTTAAAATGCAATACATCACCATCCATTAACTCATTAAGATAAACTGAACGTTAATCGGAATGGACCGTGGAGATTGTTTGAAATTGTAGTTTATTTTAAATTTCTGAACAGTATTTGACTGTGACTTCATAATAAGTCAGGACGGGCCGAACGTGGAGAGATACTTGTTTTGTGTTGTTTTGTGTTCTGTTGTTGTTACAGGTAATCTCCAATGTATCATGTGTTGCGGCAGATGAAGCTACGCCTCTAGTCAATCATACGATTTTAAGATGCCGAATAGAGTTTGAAAATAATTCGTTAGTTTTATTATGGTAAAAATAAGTGTTGTTATGGAGATTCTTGCGCTGCTTCTTCTCCATAGCGATAACACATTCCGAAGCAGTGGTAGTTTACTTAAAAAATGTTGTTGAAAGATTTTTTCCAAGCACGCATTTCTTGATATGATGAAGAGATCTTGAGTAATCTTTGATAATTTGAATGGAGTTAACCTTTTGATGCTAAAGCTGCTCACACAAGGATGTGTGAAAAGTCAGGTTGGCCGTATCAGCATAGAATAAAGTAACGTTGCATTAATCTGTGGTAATTGACATTACTTTGAAGTACGATGTCACGATCGGTGACACACGGACACACGCGGGCTCCCCCGGGACGCGAGAACACAATAAAAATGGCGCGCTAACAAAATAAGTTTCAAGTTATACGATATCGCGAAGTATTAGCGAAGTTATAAGTCCAAACTAAATCACGAGTAGTACCTAGAACCTACAGGCAATAAATCAAGAATTTGTGTGTGCCTGGAATCCTGTGTTTTATTTAGCATCCTGACATACGCCCACTGGGAGATATCCAAAGGAATATCTGGTAGAAGAATCTACGATACTGATCATCATCACCCACTATGCCCATCGCCGGCCATTCCACAGAGGAGACGATATATAGAACATAGACAAGAACAAGAAATGACACCCATGAATCGAAATGTGTCGAGTCGAGGTGGCCCTAATGCCAACGTTATACGGACATCATTTACTAATTATTTTGTTTCGGATATTGGTTCCGTTCCGTGGCAGGCAGCAGCTTTAAAATAAAATTTATCAATGCATTTACATTTTATCAATAAAACATTAAAAACTCACCGTACTGTTTTCTTTCTTTTTCATCCAGTTCATCGAAGTTTGGCTTCAGTATTAAACATACTTCACGCCATGCTGCTAACTTTAAGTTTTTGTCTTTATAGACGTCTTCGGTCTTATCCCACAGAACAGGTCTCTCTTGGACAAGCGTAAAGTTTCTGCTTAAATATCCATGCTAAACGTCTACTTTTACCAGAAAATGCGAGCCGGATGACGTGAGTGGAACACGGGCGGGGTGAGGGGAGCACGAGCGGGGCGAGCGGGGGACAGATACCGGCACAAACTCGTTCACATAACTCCGGGTCCGGTCGTTCTACCGGCACTTCGTGGTGACAAAACGCTCGGTAAAAATGCCGGGCTCGGCAAAAATGCCGGACCCGGGATAATGTGAACAGCTTCATATAAATTGTACAGCCACTAGCCCTTCCGGCAGATTTACCGTCGCGGCAGATCTGCCGGTCCGGCGTAGTGGGAAACCTGCCTAAGTTAATGCTTGACCACAATCCCACCTGATGGTAAGTGGAGATGTGGTCGAAGGTGGTGAGGACATTAACTTAGTAAAAAGCCTATTCACTCTTTTCTTACAGACATCCACGTCATAGGCAGGCGGGAACGCCGACGCAGGCAGGATCGCCGACGCAGGCAAATTATTCCAGTCCTTGGCGGTGTGTATAACGAATGACGAGGCAAAACCACGTCGTCTGTACCGGCGGGATGTTCACGACAAAAGGATGGATACCCGCCGTGCGTCGTGTCGTTCGATGGAGAAACGGAGATGGGGGAATTATCTCAAACAATTCCTATATTTTTACTAAAATTTTAAAATATAGGTATTTTTTTATTTTTATAAATTTAGGTATTTTTTTTTAGCTAATCAAAGTACTAATCCAAATTATCTACACAATTTTTCCATTTTGATGGCAGTTTGTTTATTCCTTTAGGTACTGTAGAAGTCAGCCGTATGGGAGGAGATGAAGTCAGAGTAAACGTTTTGTACTGCCTCTCGGGTGTTGAACTTTTCCCATTTAAAAAATTGTCTTTTTGAAAAAAGTAGAAATCAGTTGGGGCAAGGTCCGTTGAGAATGGTGGAGAATGGTGGCCATTTAATATTAGAAGTGTACACATTACTGAGCCTCGCTAAGCATTTCTTCGAGTTTTGAATTTTTTACCGATATTCTCTTAACTTCTTGCAGACCAAATCCAGTATCATTTCCTCAACTATGGAATTATATGTTGTATCCCGTTTTTATTTTATATTATTATCGGCTCTTGCTAATCCAACGAAACTGGGGGCTGGCTCTTGCTATAGATGATAGTGAAATAAAAGATAACTCCCTTGTTTAAATATTATTTTATGCACCACTTTCAAACGGAAGAAATGTAATTTAATATCTAATTTATCTATTTTCAGGATATCATTAGTATAGTCGATTTTACAGCCGAATGCAGTTAGGAGGTCTGTACCTATAATACCGTCGTAAGGTTAATGTCTTTTACGACATGGAACTTGAATGAGATAGATTTATTTCTGTCTAATTTGAGTTTCAATTGAAAGTGACCTTCAGTTTGTGTAGGTTCATCTCCAGGATCTATATCTTTGAGTTTTATGGGCTCTTTAGTTAGTTTTTGGGTTTTATGGATACTGGATTCTTTTAGCAGGAGCCCGAGTCGACCAGTAAGGATAGAGGTATATCTGAGACTTGTGTACCTAGTAAGAGTCTTAGACGTATCTATATTTATTTCATAGGGCGTTTATTGGGGGCTGGTTACCCGAGTGGTCCCTTGGATTTGAGGATAGGGCGCTTATTGGGGGCTGGTTACCCGAGTGGTCCCTTGGATTTGAGGATAGGGCGCTTATTGGGGGCTGGTTACCCGAGTGGTCCCTTGGATGTATGGATTTAGGTTTGGTGCCGATTTTAACGGAACGTCTCGGACGACACCATGACGAGACTTCTACTCGTTTAAAGGCTCGAGTTGGGTATCGACTTCATCGTAACCAGCCTCTTCATAAGGTTCTTGGACAAAATGCACATGTGGAGGTGGTCTATAAGATTGGTTTTGTTGGACTTTGAAATTGTTATTATAAAATTCGCATTTTTTGCACACTGAAATGTCGTGTCCAACGGTTTTGCAGTATCTACAAAAATTATTAGGACTTTATTTATTAGAAAAAGCTGTGTAGGTGTTTGGCCTTGATGGGCCTGCCTTGAATTTGTTAGTGTTGCTGCTAGAAGGTTTTTGTTCGGCCTGTAGACGTCTGTATAACGTCTGCTGTTTACGCTCTTCCGAGATTGCCGGGTTAATGGCCTCATTTAAAGTTTTGGGGCCATTACATCTGACAATGTTAGAGAAAGATGCAGCCGAGGATGCAGCCCATAACAAAGTGATGGAGAGCGAGATCCTCCATAGCAGCCGTACGAACAGGTATTTCTTTGGCTTTAGTGGTCGATAAAGGTATTTCCGTTAGCAACTGCGAAAGATTGGTTTCCATTCGCAGTGTGTATTGTCTAACACTATCCTGCGGACCTTGTTTGCTCTCCTGGAGATCGGCAAGCAAATGTGAATAGTGTTTGCGTTCACTGAATTGGGTCTTCAAAAATTCTTTGAGCTGTTCCCAGGATTGAAACTCCTTTATCGAGCAAGCAATCTCCGCTTTAACATTTAGTTGGCTTAAGATATACTTAAGTAAGATGGGTCTTTGACTATTCGATGCAATTTCAAAAGCGTTATCGCAATTGACAACAAATGAGTTAAGGGTTTCTCTGTTACCATCGTAAAACTTAATAAAGAATATAAATCGATTTCAGCCATTGCGAGTTCTGCTGCGGCTTTCCTGGTTATACGAGGAGAAATAACAGGTGACTTCGTTAAGTTGTCGCTTGTAAGTTGTTCCGGTAGTTGAATATCAATAGTTAGTTTTTTATCTTCGACTTTAGGCATTTCGAAACAATAAATTAACGTAGAAAGAATAAGTTACAATTAGCGAATAAAGGTTTACAATTATTTAATACTGAACCCTAAATATCTCAGCCTAGACAATGACCAAAGACTTATTGCATCAATAATGCGTGGGCGACCGATAAGAAGACGACGTCCGTCGAATGTATTCCGTTGTATAATTTCTTCGTCGCTTATGATTCTCTTCTTTATAGGGCACAGGATGACAATTCTTTTCCAGGATAACGGCAATTTGCAATTTCTAGCAGCAGTAACGACGTCATCCCTCAAGTAGCGGTTGTGTATAGATATAATTATATTTTTATGTTGTTTATCATTGCGGGAAGGAACTCTCGCTATGTAGTTGATTTGTTCCTTACTAACTTTCACACCGACGAGATTAGCAATCTTATCCATGACTTCTAGAAGATTTTCAGAGGAGGTCATCGGAACGCCTTTTATCTCAATGTTATTTAGCCGAGACCGCTGTTCGAACTCCCTCACTGAATTCTCGAGGAAATCAAATTTTTGTTGTAAGTGAAGAACTTCATCCTTAGTTTTCAGCAAACCCTCGACCTCAAGACTGACATCGGAAAGCCTGTTAGTAAGAGCTTTCACAGAATTGTGTATATAATCCACAGAAGTCTTCATTTCAGATATCTCAGGTTTAAGGAGTTTTAGATCAGCTATATCCGATTTCAAGGATTTTAAGTCAGATATATCTGCTTGAATAGATTTTACACTGGCTGTCAAAGCAGGGAGGGAAGACATTTGTGACGTCAAAATTCTAAGCTATACTTTCCATATCCATGGGTGTCGGTGTCAGCGTAGGCGATACGGCTGGTGTCTTTTTGCTGGGAAAGGGATTTAGTGGGCTGGCATTCCCCTTACACGACAGACATTTAAATGAAATGAAATGAATGAAATGAAATAATCTTTATTCATGTAGGTATCACTGATACTCTTATGCACGTCATTTTTTTAATCTACCAGCTTTTCGGAAAGGTGCTTTGTCATGGAGGAGAAGAAAAGCCGTAAAGAAACTCCTCAGCACATCTTTTAAAAATAAAACTTATATCTATTACAAAAATAGGTATTCTCTAACCTGTGCAGAACTGGTTGCCTAGCTAGTCATTTCCAAGCATCCTTGTCATTTAAATATTCATTTATGCTATAGTAGCCCTTGCCTAAGAGCTGAGCCTTTACACGTTTCTTAAAAGATTGCACCGGTAAGTCACGTATTTGTTTTGGGACTATATTATAAAATTTTATACCTAGTCCCATAAAAAATTTCTAGACTAAATAAAGACATTTCCATGTATTCCGGCAATCTCCCAGCTTTCGATATCCACCTTCGGTGATTCCAGCACATGGGAAGTCTAGACGTCCCAAACAAACTAAACAAACCAAAGCAGTACTCCGTCTCTGAATTCCGCATCACATTTTGTACAAAGATACTTGATTACTAGTTTACCGAAAAGTTTGAGAACCACAGCCTAAGTACGAAGCGTAATTGTTTATTAGAATGTGTGCGCACGGTCCGGTGTCTACGGACGGACTGATGTATGTGTGAATTTATGTAATCTACTATGTTATAGAATTTCTTGGAGGTTTTTTTTTGTTTGGGTATGTAAGGTCGGGTGGTTGGGTGTGAGTTGAAAAATAAGTAACATGTTATGCGGATGGGATAGACTCTGTTGTGCGTCTTGCATGGTATGTGTTTTGTGTGTATGATTGGACTGATTAGGTCTTCGGAACATTTACTGGTTGAAACACAGCTTGTTGTATGTCGTTGTTAGAGCTTTGGTTTCTAATCTCTTTAAGAGAAATATTAGTTTCTGCCGCGACTTCCTCCTGTATGGTCTGAAGTCTAGCGTTACTAATAAATTTACTCTGCATTATAACCCTTCTAAGGTCAGATAGGTGTGTGCTAGATTTGGGTGTCTGTTTATAAATTCAGTGTGTAAACTTTTCCTGTAGGCTGTCAGATGGGTCTCTATTTTTGTGACTTTATAATAACATCTTATCACGGACTCATTTAATTCGGTTGTCCAAGACATTCTCTGATCTACTGTTTGAACCGCATTTATGCATTGTGTGTTGGGATGTGTGATTGGTGTAGTGAAACAAAAGACGAACGCGCGTGTGTTGTTGCTCTTTTCGGAACAGATTTTTTTTTGGTTGATGTATAAGGGCATGGCGTTGGTTGCGCCGGTTTATTACACTCGAGCCATCATGTTGGCAATATTGATATTGTACTAACTAATCGGACGGATTGACGCTTGCCGGGTCGCCGCCACGCGAAAGTCCCCGCGCCGCTCAGCGGAGCGGCGTAGCGACGCCTAGTTGTCGTTGTAATACGCGGCGTGTGCGCGGTTATACAGCCGTATAACCGCGCACACGCCGCTCCGCAAGCCGCCATCGGCAGCCATTACCGCACGCGATCGCTGTGTGCGCCCGCATCGCATCTCCGCTTAGGGCGCTTTCACATTAGGTCGCCAGTAGTGCGGCAGCAGCGCGGCTGCAGCGCGGCAGCAGCGGATGCCTTCTCATTACAAATACAGCCGCGCGACTTGCTTAGATCAGGGTGGCCAGTTTATTGAAATAATGGACTCCAAAGAGGAAACATCTTTGTTGCTCCTGCTTTTGTTGGATCTCCTTCGGCGCCATCGACGTCGCATTCATAATAAAAAAAGGATTTACTGGATTGATCCTTTATTTCGAAATCGGCATGTGAATAGTGATTATGTGACAGTATTCAAAGTGTTGAAATATGGTAGTAATAAAAAATTCTTTAATTATGTACGTCCGAATGTCAAGAAAGTCTTTCGGCGAATTATTACGTCTTCTTGAGAGTAGTATTCAACGCCGTAATACTCGATTTCGCAACAGCATTTCCGCAGAAGAAAGACTCGTTATACCACTTAGGTAAGTCTATAGATGGGGTTCCTAGGGTACCTACCATAGATATACTATATCTATGGTACCTACCCATTTGTTCATACAAAAGGTGTTATCATGGATATATTACACTATCTGGATTGCTTACCTTGTAGAGGTACCTGAAGCACAGAATAGTTCGATGACGTCATATCTCAAGGACTATTCGACCAATCACAGTCCAGATTGAGGTTATCCTTCATAATTGTAGGGTGTCCACACTTAGAAAAGTTATATCCTATTTTCATATGGATCTTTAAAATGTTTTCTATTGGTAATTTTTCTCGTGGTATGTATAATATTGAAATAAAACATTTTATTAAAATTTCTTCAAAACTGAATTATATATTGCAATTGATTTTATTGTAATTTTCTCACTGATAATTTGATAAGAGTACAACACCACATTTTAAGCAACACAAACAAAAACGACGACCACAGTCTTCACAAATCCCCGAAGACCGTAATCGCCTCATTGAAAAATTGCATTAACTTTTTGGCGTAGTGTTGCAAACTACACCACAATTACGTTACTTATAATATTCATCTTACTTATGTTTTTATACCATTATAAAAAATCATAATCGAATCATATGTCCTGGGACTATAGATAACATGGACACAATAGAAAAATGGTCCTTAGGTTATGACGTCATCCGTCCTCAGGTACCTCTACAAAATTACTTATCCAGTTAGAGTAATACATCCATGGGTTTTATCCTATTTTTGGAATTTATAACACCCTATTTATATATTGTTTTTCTTATTAAGGGCAGGTAGGTGCGACAGTGGCTACCTCATTACTTAAAAAATCATATCTCTAAAATTAAAAGACATTTAACCATATTTTATCGAATTTGACTAGACATATTTGTCGTCTATTTTTTTAACAGATATTTAATCTAGCACAGAGCTAAAACTAAAAAATCATCGATCCTCGAATCCCACAAAGCAGGACTTTGAACTTCAACGATAAATTGTTCTGTGTCAAATTCGCTCATTGTGTATGTTCGAAGTGTTCGAACGTGCGATTGCAACACTGGCTTGAAGCCGACTGATCGCACGCGGCTGCCGCGCTGCCGCCGTCCACTATGAAAATCACGTGTCGCGCGGCTGTCGCGCTGCTCTTTTTAGTATAGAGAAGTAGCAGCGCGACAGCCGCGCGTCTGTCGCGCTGCTATTGTCGCGCTGCTGCCGCACTACTGGCGACCTAATGTGAAAGCGCCCTTATAGTTTTACCCCGCCAATACATACTGGATTGCGCCTGAGTGAGCTAAAAAGGACACGCTGTCTATCCAGGTTCCAGGTTTTCCCCCGAAAGGTAAGTGCAGTATCTTGTTGCTAACATTTCGGTTTTGGTTGTGAAAACAGGCGTAATTCTGTATCCCGCTCACACGTGGTGGCTCATAGCTACCACAAAAATAAATTCCGCTCCCGCATGGTGGATAGAACCGCATCTCATTACCAATATTTTTGTTTTCCAATCTAGTAAAACTATCCACCAGGCGTATCTATGTTTTTTTTTTATCATTGAAAGCATCTTACAGTTTTAAAAGTATTAGTCGTGATACTATCACCCTTCACCTGGCTGCACGAGCGGCGAGTGGCTCGACTGCGCGAGCGGCGGCTGCACGAGCGGCAGGTGGCCCGACTGTGCGAGTGGCGGGTGGCCCGACTGTGCGAGCGGCGGCTGCGCGTGCGGCGGCTGCACGAGCGGCGAGTGACCCGACTGTGCGAGCGGCGGGTGGCCCGACTGTGCGAACGGCGGCTGCGCGAATGGCGGGTGGCCCGACTGTGCGAGCGGCGGCTGCGCAAGCGTTGACGAACAGGGCTGCGTAAGCGGTAGCTGGTTTGGTCGCTCGTGTCAAGGCCCTGAAGAGTTGCACCTCCTTCCTCATGACCACTTTGCATCCCCGTCAGACGGGACGGAGAATATCCTTGTGGGGGAGGATTCACTGAAAACATTTTCAAACAGACGGCAATAAAAGTTCATTAAGTACAATAAAGTTTATTATTATTAATAATTTATTTATTTAGAATATAAGTATTAAGTTTCAACGGGTCCCATAATATAAACGAGCGGAACAAAACTTAATTGGGGTATACAAAAATTTGAAGTGTTTCGCTTAGTTAGGTACAGTGATGCACATAGATGGCATTTATTTCAAATTTTATGATTAGAAGATCATTTAGTTATTTTTACATTACTTTATAATCAGTGACTGAGAGAGTAACACAAATTTTGTAATTACTCTTAGGCTGCGGGCACGAGATTTGCGACGGGCGGCGCGATGGCGGTTGCGGGGCGGCGGCGATTTGAAGCGATGGAATCAACAGTATGGCGTACTATGGGACCGGGCACGAGACCCGCGATTTCGAGCGGGGCGATGCGCGATGCACGGACGGTGCGGGGCGATGCGCGGCGGCGCGGAAGAGATGGGAACAAACTAGATTGATAGTACATATAATTGTATTGAATTATAATTTTAAAGTAATGGAAATTTATAATGAAGAACTTATTTCGTGCATTTCATCAAAAGCTGCTATATGGGACAGTAAAAAATTGCACCACATAAATATTCTCTAAATATTCCCCAAAATATAATCAAAATGTACTCATTCTCGTATAGTTTTAATATTTTTTGAATGACAATTTTCTACTCTTTATAACTAATTATAAAGAGTAGAAAATTAGCCTAAATTACTTCATCCTTTATTTATTGGATGAACACCATTTCTTGGTAATAATAATTCAGCTCTCATCAGGATACTAGGCTCCAATAATTCTCTTCGACGTAAACTCATGTTTTTCACAACGATGTTTGGCACAAAATGAAACATGTAGGTACCTCCATTTGTATGAAAACCAAGCGTCACTTTTTTCCGAAAGTTACTTTACGCCATCGCTTCAACAATAAAAGTATAAATAAACAGATTATAATATTATCATTCTTCACAACACTACTTTGGCGCGATTGAACGACCGTTTTCTCGTGCCCCGCAAGACACCGCTGCTAATCGCCCCGCGCCGCTCGTCGCAGATCTCGTGCCCGCAGCCTTAGAGCTTACTTGAAAAACAAACGTGATTGATTAATTTGTTACAGCTACAAATACATGCATAAATTATCGCCTGGAATAAACATGGCACCAAAAATGTAAGCAATATTAGCAGAATAAAAACATACAATACATTACATCTGCATATTCGTTGTTAGAATACGAAGCCATGCTGAGCAGTAACGGTAAAAATGTAACGAAAACAACAAGGGTCGATAGCTAATTAACGTTATAAGTGGCAGGGTAGTATTTAGACAAGTTTTGACAGCGGACTCATAGAGTCCACTCTACAGATAAGGGGTTTTATGAAGTGACAGCAACCAACCAGTGTGCTTAGTACGAGTATTACTTGACATAACGGCAGCATAAAATAAACGCACATTTACTAAAACTTGTATGGGAACAAAACTTTTCATTTTACTGCCGCTAGATAGATTGATGCTAGATTTACTTTACGCTGCCGTTATGTAAGTAAAACTCGTCTTAAAAACCTTGTCCGGAAACTTTTTGTCGGTAGTGTACATATATCCTTTATATCATTACATTGTTTATTGACCTTAAGTGATGTAGATAATTTGCTTACCATGTTCAACAATGTTTCTTTAGATTCATTTTCAGATGTTGGGACATTTTTCACTTCAAATGAACATTTACGTTGAGCTTTCATGAGATTTTCCACCTTATTTTCAAGTATAGTAATATATTCCTTCTGTTTATGCCTCTCTTGCTCCATAAGGTCCACTTTTTTACACATGTCGTCGTATTTGGTTGAGAGAAAAGTCAGTGATTATTCTATAGATCTCAATGCAGATGTTATTTCGGTTCTTTCGCTGTTTTGCTGATCCACCCATGAAGTAATCATGTCTTTCATTTCTGTCTTAAAGTCCGCTAAATCGTTCATAATTTCTTCGGAACGCTTTCTCTTATTTCGTGAGCTAACAAAACTGGGAGGCGATGTTTCTTTGTCGTCAGAGACGCTGGGCAGGTTGGAATCAGAGTAGCATTTTTCCGGTGTACGAAACATCTTCAGAGTTCTCGTACAGTAACAAACTTATTTCCAGTTCAACGAAGTATAGAACAAAATGTTAGGTTATTTATAGTCGAGAGTTACAGTGTCACTTGTAGTAGCCGTGTTGACAGGCGGTAGGGATGTATGCTTCAACTAGTGTTGTAGTCTCGTAGCAGTATTTCGTAAAAAAACGTAGTAATGTCCACGGTGATTGACATAGTTACAACGAACATGCAGGGAGAAAAGAGATGAAAAAACAAACATCATCCGTCTTCTTTTGGCACCGCTTGCAGCGTCAGCGAGCAAAGATGCGATGCAGGAACGAGAAGGCAATTATTAAGTTCACTATCTCACTCGTAAGTTCCCCACTGCAGCCGGTCACTGGTTTTGAACAGTCAAATGCGCTTAATATTATTGGTAATTTATACTGATCCTTAATGACACACCCGCTCGCGCACGTCCGCTCTCGGCGAAATCACGGAAGGAAGAGGATTAAATTATGTATCAGTTAGCGAAGACAAATCCAAATATTGTATTTTTGATAATTTAGGTAATAATTGTAGAGAAATAATAAATGACGTTTTTATCTGCTCCAATTTAGAAGAGCACAGTATTGTAGACTATTCTATTTGCGAAACAGATATCATGTCTAAAGTTTTATCATTGCTTCCCAAATATTGTAAAACAAATTTTGTATCGGGAAACATACATTTTTGGCAAACTCTTGGAAATAACAGGTGGATCTTCACCCACTCTACTCCTACAAAACTAACTAGTCCAGCCATAAGTTCTGTTACAAATGAAAATGCTTTTTTTTTTAATGAAGTAATGTAATATTAATAAAATTTATACCTACATATTTATTAAAGTCTCAGCAAAAAATCAAAAAAATATTCTATTCGAAATGGCCACCTTTGGCTTTTATACAGGCCTTTAATCTGTTTGGCCACGAATCTATGGATTTACGCACTCTTTCCAAGGGAAATTTCGCCAATGCTTGCTCCAAAGATATTTTAAGAGACTCAATGTCGCCGTGTCGTTTAGAGCAGGCCATGTCCTCTAAAACTGACCATAATTTGAAGTCTAAAGGGTTAAGGTCTGGGCTAGATGAGGGCCAGTCTTCAGCTCTTATAAAGTCCGGAACATTGGTTTCAAGCCAGGCTTGGGTAGTTCGTGCCTTGTGACCAGGTGCAAAGTCCTGTTGGAAAGTCCACGGTATATTTTTAAAAAGAGTATTGCTGAGAGGTTTCACAACATGATCCAAGACTGTATCTTGATACACTTTGGCTGAAGTTTTCACTCCTTTTTCACAAAAATGCAGTTTTGTGACTCCTTGATAAGACACGCCCCACCAAACCATCACGGACGCAGGATGATGACCACGTTGTACCTTCCCGACCACTTGAGCAGCTTCTTTAGAACTGTGAGCGTACACATTATCATTTTGCTTATTGTAGTGTTCTTCAATCGTGAAAATTTTTTCATCCGTAAATGTAGTAACTTTAAATTAATTGCTTCTGTGAACCCTACTATTAAATTAAATGAAATACATTCTGATTTTAACTTAATTAATGACTCTTGCACTAATTTAAGTAAATTCAAGAAATTTAATTTATCTATCCCTTTCAAACCATTACATTCTAAAATAAATCTTGACAATCTCATGAAACTTAATTCAAATACTAATGATGTCCTAGAATTAATAAATAAGTTAAATATTAAAGACAATTTTGAACCTCAATCGATATTATATTATGTTTCCTTTTGTTTTTTTACTTTGTCATTTACTACTTTTGTAATCGAAAATGTGTGGCTTTTTATCGTAAACTTAAATTAAATAATAATCTGCCTAATTATGGTAACGAGGAAATTGAAATGCCAGCTCAAAATTCATCCCAACCTCAACCACGTTTACGAATTGCGTAAACCTTATTTTATTGTTTTATGCATAATAACAGCAGTGATAGCCTAGTGGTTAGAACGTTGGTCTCCCGAACGCGGGGGCCCGGGTTCAAATCCTGGCACGCACCTTTAATTTTCAAATATTATGTGCGTATTACATGTTAATTATCACTTGCTTCGGTGAAGGAAAACATCGTGAGGAAACCTGCACACCTGAGAGTTCTCCATAATGTTCTCAAAGGTGTGTGAAGTCTACCAATCCGCACTTGGCCAGCGTGGTAGACTATGGCCAGTACCCCTCACATTGTGAGAGGAAACCCCGAAGCCCAGCAGTGGGACAATTATGGGTTGTTGCTTTGCTTTGCTTTTTTTTATTGTTTTATCCAACTTATTATAATTATTTGTAAACTCTCGGATACAAACCCGATAACTTTACATTTAAGGGGGGGGGGGGGGGTTGTTACGGATAGCACCTGCAATCCTTGTTGCTGACAAGGTGCTGCATCAGCACATCCAGGTGTAGATGGTCGTTACCGCCAGTTCCTCCTCGCTCGCGGTACAGGCCACACGTATTCGAATATCGTGCTCGAGTTATCTTTGTTTAATTAATTAATTGTTAAGTAATTAATTTAATTGTTAAGTGAATTAAAGTCCCGTGAATTAAATGTGAATTAAAGTTTTAATGTGATAAAATCAGCTTTTATCGAGATGAAATAATAGCAAAGGTTTTGGTGAATAAGGCGAATAAGGTACAATTTATTTGTTTATTACACTGTGCACGTGACAATTTAAATTGAATGCAGTAAGTGATCTGTCCATCCAAAGATTTTATGGATTTCATAGAGATAATGGCGCAACTGAAGCATCGAGTAAACTATGAGGTGATAATTGAAACAATTTCCAAAGGGCAAAGTATTTCACTTGCAAATGAAGTAATGAGTATGTGAACAGAACAGGTAGTCGCATCGGTTTGCGGAGACTAATGTTTTAAAAAGATGGGATAATTCAGCCTTCACCTGACTGCTCGGTAAGGTAATTGGAAAGCATTACGGTCAGGACAAGCTTACATGATAGTCACGCTTCAGATTTAGGTTTTGCTCAATGTGTATTGTTATAGATATAATGTTATGTGTTGTGTATGTGTAAATGTGTATTGTGTTTGTAATTTTTTGAAAAGTGTAAAAGGTATTGGTTTGGTAAATTTTATAATTAAAGGATTTAGGATTAGTTGGTTATGGTTTAATAGTGGAACAAGGTAGAAATTTTGTAATGTGTTTTAATTTGTTGTGTATTTTAATTGTTAATTTTTTTGGGATTGTTCAGGGAAACTTAAAGGTACTTTATAAAATGAGATAACCTAGGAACCATGTCAACCATGTCAACCTGCGTTAAGGACATATCACAATATGTCCTTGGTGGGCGGTATGTTCGACCCAGAACTGCCTTAGGATTGTGAAATTGCGCCATCTATTAGATCCAGCGAGGAACGGTTTTATGTATTAGTTATAAGGAATTTTGATTAATTGACGTATACAGGGTTATTTGTAACTCGACGTATTCCTGGCGGGAGCTGATGAATTTATATGCTATAAAAAAAGGAGCCAAAATGCAATATATTTGATGTTCATTTGTATGAGCAAAAAAAAATCATGCTACTTGTGGAGATATTTGCAATTTAAACTTTTTTCGTTATTTACCCGGATTTTTTTTTACAGAAATAAGTTAATTTTTGCATTTAGGTACAAATTGAAAAAAAAATACGTATGATATGGTTATTATTTAAAATTATTTTTCTAACTAACACTTCAATAAAGCCCACCCTACCTTATTAAGATGAAAAACCCCGAAAAACTTGTTTTCCTTCAGAATGAAAAACTACGAGCTACAACAAAAACAAAATTATTTTAAAAATACATGTTACGTGACAAAATATGTTGTCTAGTTAAAAAAATTACCATGACAATGCCTGATGATAAGCCTAGCTTACAAGTTATTAAAAAAACTTGCCAATTTAATCAGCTTTTTAAAAAGGTATTAATGTTAATCCAAAAACATGCAATTCTTAACAAAAACGACGTTTCACTCATCGTAGGTAGACAAAAGCGAGGACGCGACTTTGTTTTGGATGTCGTATTTATTATCTGCTTTTCGATGTGGTTCCTGAGGGGCTATACGATATATTTCCAATAAATATAATTTACCTCATTCTACTGTCGCGGATGCCATCACTCGTTTCCAAAAAACGGGTTCAAACCAAGACAGAAAACGCAGTGGACGGCCCCGTGTCACCTCTAAAGCAGAGGATCAGTCCCTAATCATCATGTCTAAAATGAATAGAAAGCTTACAGCACCGGAAATTCAAATGCGCTTCAATGAAAGTCATGATAAACAAATATCAGTAAGTACAGTAAAGAACCGCTTACGAAAAGCTGGCTTATATTGCGGAGTTTCTACAAAGAAACCACTCTTAAGACGCGGAAACAAGAAAAGGAGACTAGAATGGGCTCAAGCACATAGTCATTGGACTGTGGATGACTGGAAACAAGTGTTATGGAGCGACGAATCTAAATTCGAAATGTTTGGTCAAAAACAAAGGATTTATGTTCGACGAAACCTTCAGAAAAAATGCATCCTGATACTATAACCCCAACTATTAAACGTGCAGGTCTCCGTTATTTGGGAGCCTTTGTAATAAAAATACTTCACTTCGAATAGGTTTTTGTGAATAACCTCCGTTGCAAGGACCTAGTATTTATAAAGTCATCCTATTGTACGAGATTTTATTTCATGGCGTTTTCTTTTATCTAGCTATACTATAATAAAACTCAAAGGGCAAATTTTCTGTACATTGAATATTTTTTTTAAATTTCGATTAGCATACGCTGGCGTAGGAGATCTATATAGAATCAAAGGCACACTCGATAAAAATGCTTACCATTCCATATTAAAAATGCATGCTATTCCATCTGGAAAACGATTAATCGGTCGTGGGTTCGTATTTCAACATGACAATGACCCAAAGCATACATCTAAGCTTTGTGCCAACTATTTAAAATATAAAGAAACCAGTGGTGAACTAAAGATAATGAAGTGGCCCCCACAGTCTCCCGATCTTAATCCGATCGAGTTTTTGTGGGATGAGCTGGATCGGCAAATTAAAAAACTGAATCTCACTTCTTTCGATGATCTTTGGGAAGCTCTTCAAACATCTTGGAATAAAATACCAAACAGTGTGTTAGAAAAACTTGTAAAAAGAATGCCGCTTCTAGTTAAAAAAAGTATTGGCGGTCAAAGGTGGTTTCTTTGATGAAAAAAAAATGTAGCAAGACAATAAAATAGGTTAAAGAATATTATCTTTTAACATTTGTGAAACTAAAACCTCTAAAACATTAGAACACCTAAAATATAACTGATTCCTACTTGGTGAGTCTGACTTTTAATCATTTTTACCTTGTCCGGAAACTTAACCAAACTATAAAAAGTGTCCCTTCAAGAAAAAGACATATTAAGCCCTGGATAACTTCAGGAGTTCTACGTTGCCTTCGCAATCGTGACAAACTTCATTTAAAATTCAAAAAGAATCCGCATAACGAAATTTTAAAAGTAACCTATACACGTTATAGAAATTATTGTAGTAAACTAGTTCGAAAACTTAATGCACGAAAGAAACAATTTAACTAGAGCTAATAAAAATCCTAAATTACTGTGGAAAACAATAAAATCTATATGTAACATAAACAATAATAAAAATTACCATATACATAACCTACTCTCACTTAAATCCTCACCGTTAGAAGCAGCAAATTGTGCTAATAATTACTTCTCTAACTTAGGTAAACGTCTGGCTGAAAATTTATACCGTCCCCTATGTCTCATAATTATAATTATATTAATAATATTAATACCTCTTCATCCAATTCTTTTGTTCTCTTAGCAACAGATCCAGCAGAAATTAATACAATCATCTGTAACTTATCTAACGACTCCGCCCCTGGGTGGGATAACATTCCTACTGCTTTTATTAAAATGGCCAAAAATTATCTTACCCCTATCCTTAGTCATGTGTATAATCTCTGCCTCGAAAAAGGCTTGTCCACTCTGATGAATTTATTTCTGGTTTCTTTTCGTTTCCGTTTACTACTAGGAACACATCCGCGCCTTTCAATGTCACGGCCACCTGGAACTTCCAGACATTCCAGTTCTTTTGTCCTTCTAACCTTATGACGTTCGACGCCACCGCCATAGTATGTGTTGATTCTCCCATTGTGTTTCTCCAGTCGTCGTTATCGGTCTATATTGTTATCCCCACGTGAGCCTGATGCCGTACTTAACCTCCGCACGACCTCCTTCAGACACCGCTTCAATATTATTTCGCCGACCAACCTCTTTTCTTCGACGACACGTGGATACGTAATTACGCTAAACGTAAACCACACCGTGTAGCGTACCCATACGTTTTCTTCTTGCCTTTTTCTTCAGAATTACAAGCACTGGGCCCATAACCTGTTAGGACTTGAAATGAAAATGCTTTTATTTCTGGATTCTCTTTTATTCACGGAAACCGCCATTAACACACAGTATTCAGTGCCGCCATTACAAGACATGGTTTTTACACATAGATTAATTTGTCTTCCTACAATGTTGCCAACATTAATAAACAAATATTTTATTGCCATTCACAATGACTACGCTCACTTCGTTAGTCTAAGTTATTATTCGTTGTTCATAGAAGAGATAAGCTGAAGATTGTTCTGGAACACTTTCGTTAACTTAACACTTTTGAAACTTGTATTCTGATGAAATATGTTTAATGTTCACTTACAGGGCTGCTGCTGCGGTGATGTAGGATAGCCAGGACATTACGACAGGAATAACGGCGATAAGTATTATGAGTACTTTACGAGATGCGGCGCGATGATGTCCTTCGACAGGATACAGGGGTGTCCTCCTCGGATGCAGTGTTGAGTCCTCGTGGAACAGCGATGTGGTACCAGGTAATTTTTTCTTTTCAGGATTAAGTGAAGATTCCGGAGAGAGACTCAGGTAAGTTTTCTTTTCAGGATTCAGTGGAGATTCGCGGAGAGAGACGTCCCGAGGATTTTTCAAAATCCCTTTACGCTGCCACCAATGTTACGGGGTTGCGCGATGGATGGTTTTTAAAAAAAATATCACATTAAAACTTTAATTCACGTTTAATTCACGGGACTTTAATTCACTTAACAATTGATTAAACAAACATAACTCGAGCACGATATTCGAATACGTGTGGCCTGTACCGCGAGCGAGAAGGAACTGGCGGTCCCACCAAGCTCCCCGACCATCTAGACCTGGATGTGCTGATGCAGCAACTTGTCAGCAACAAGGATTGCAGGTGCTATCCGTAACAGTTTGTAATCAAATAATTTTTAACTATTAGTGCATAATAAAAATAATTGTTTGATTCTCTTCACCTTTTGTACATAAAATAAATAACAAAAAAATTAAACCACCGTTAATGTTCATATTGGTTCCTTTTATTTATGTACATAATAATATAATAGTTATTCCGATCCAAACAAATGTTCGCTAACTTGGATTGCGTTGTGCTGCATTCACCTTTATTTATTGCAGAAAATCATCCTTTATCCATCGACAGGGAGTGCTCTTTAACCAAGCCAATACAATTTTAGCAACAGTCCAATGAGTATTTACCTTTAGTATTTTCATGACCGCAGCAACATCTTGCAGTTTTTCCAATGAGACTGCTCCATAAACTTTTAAACGACGCATCAAAATTGTTTTTATAGTTTTAACAGTCAAAATGGCGACCTGAAATACATCTTCGTCATCGATAACCCGCACATTCAATATCGCTACATACGCCGTCTTTGTCGCATTGCGAAACCTTTGTGAATCCACTTGCTTATTCCCGCGATTACTCGTATTTCGAGCCAACGAGAATCGACTATTTTCGTCAAGTAACACCACCAATACCGTTGTACTCGTTCCTTTTGGTAAGTACTCCCTTCTTGGCTGACACTATAGTCATACGACTGTTTGTAATTCAATATTTTTACGGCTATTTCTCCTTTCCCATAGTTCAGATAGACTCCTCATTTCGAAACGCTAAATCAACAATGTAGGTTCCGTTCTCATCATAAGTTGAGGTAGAAGCTGGAAGTATTTCCTCACACCACCCGTCATCACCTTCAGTCTTCACCCGTCAGTAAGTTCACCTTTCTTATTCAGTTTTGGTTCTGATTCCAATTTCTCATACTTCAGAACCTCTTCGTTACCCATATACATAACCAAAATGTTCAACTTTTTATCTCTTTCAGGATTCACCACTCCTGAAAGAGCACATCCCAGCGTGGTATATTCATCCACCGTTGAACCACCTGGGCCCATTTCATTTCCATCTTGTATCATTCGTTTGGATACATCCATGTTTTTCGAAACACCTTTCGAAAAACCCGTGACCTCATTCTTCTGAGGTTCAATGTTGAACCCATCCTTTGAAAAACCCTTAACATCATCAGTCTCACACTGAAGTTCAATATTTTCACAACTATCAGTCGAACGCCGTTCGCTCAACTGCCCAACATCACTATTGTTACCCAACATTTCCTGGCCTTCCAGAGTATGTAACAAGTCATGATGATTTTCCTTGCAAATAAGGCAATTGGGTTTACTTGTGCAAAACCGCATGATGTGAGTGCCTAAACAACAAAAGCACAAGTTCTCGTCACAAACAAACTTACGCCCAGTAGCCACATCTTTGTTAACAAATTGAACACATTCTATTAGATTATGACTTCCCTTACAATATATATAACCTTTATTAGCAAATAAATCTCCCCCATGACCTCATTGGATTCCTGTCTTATACCGCTTTGTAGACTTAATATATGCTTGATGTTTCCTTTAATCTCGATGTACAATTCACAAGTATCATCGTAGAGATCTTTGGATACATACTTGGAGGCCTTTAATTTATCACAATCTAACTCCCACATGTAGCTATCGTTGTCACAAAATTGAAACGACAAATTCTTTACTGTATTCAACCTTGTTTGCAAATTACTTTTGGTTAATTTTTTTTGAAGTAAATTATCGAAGTCAATTTTTTCTTTAAGTAACCTTTCGTATAAAAGTCACCATCAATCTTTCAATCGGTGATATAGGCACACGTCGTAAGCTGGAATGTACCAATTTATCAGCTGTATTTGCTATTAATTTGTCGAAAGTCCTAGTCGATATTCGAAAATAATTAAAGAATTTTGTTTCGTCAACCCTTAAAGTGCCATAATTCGTAACGAATTCTCCTGCGACGGCTCTCTGCTCTATCAATGGATGAACATGAAGTCTTCTTCGTAGTTTTTTCTTTCTTTTCTCGCCGCATTTTGCGTCTAGACTGTACTCCGAGGCGATCAGCACGATACTGAAACGTTTCGCACTCACTCTCAGCGCTGACAGGCAACGCGCTGACGTCTCAGCGCCGATAGTCAGCGTGACACTAAAACCAGCCTATAGCTTGTATCTAGAAAGTTCTGACGCAGTTATGACGCAATCATTTTGTTATTGCACAACTTTTTTTTTACTTTTATTCGTTACTTGAAAAACAGGTAGAACCTTTGCACACACCTAATACACGTCCGTTTTATACAGCCGCCTTCACCATCAGTCGCACCATTACCGTGACCTGCCTCACTGAAATACCACACAATGGTCTCTCTATTTGAGATTTTACTTATGTAATTAACAATCATATTAAACATGGTCTTGTTACGATACTGCGTTGTTGGTCCATTACTTAAAATATGTAATTTCTTTAAGTCTGGTGAAAGCAGTTCAATTATTTCTATGACGGGTGTCAAATGAGCGCGTATAAGTACAGGATCGTTTCATAAATTATCGGAGACAGTACAGATAGAAGTAATATCCTAAAAGTACTGGGGGGCTGAGAATCGGTACAGTAATACACGCAGGTATGTAAGGATAATTGTGATTTTGATCCACCAAAATGGGCAGACTGAATTTCGGATCCGTACTTGCAACGATAATTTTCAGAGAAATCAATGTGTAGTAAGCCCTTAAAAATTCTGTTTATATATTTTATACGGCTAATATCCTGAATCTCATGAGACTTAAATAATTTCGCTAAGGCAAATTGTTTTGGCAACACCTGTTTACTGGACACACATATTTGTATTGGTTCGTCTCGAGTTATATTCGTACCAACTCTATTCTTCTTTTTCTTTTTATTTCTCTCTACTTCTTGCCACATCTCGTTATCGTCTACATCACGGCTTCTTTTTTTCATAATAGATTCATCACATATCGTCTCCCTACTTATGTTTGTAGATTCATCATCAAATACAATTTCTTCCTCCGATTGTATGTCCTCAATTATAACTCCTAACTCGCTTACATTGGAAATTGAATCTTCAGCCATTGTCATTAACGCTCATACTCGCATGCGAACAACTACGACTCGTAAACAAGGTGCACAATAGCGACCGGCCGCTGCGCGAGCGCAGGTATAAATTCCAAGTACAAGGTTTGTTTACGTTGGAACAAATACTCGAACATGTCGTTATCGCAACAGAGTTGGTTTGTCACTGTAATTAAAGGTTACCACGGCATGCATCGTGGACGAAGAAATATAACATAAATACAATTTCTAAAAATTATAATGGGTACTTAATCAATTTGTAATAATGTATTTAAACAACTTAATTTAAAATTTTTGTATATAAAATAAAAATAAAAATAGAATATAAAATAAATGCTGACTATTGACTATTGCTAACTTCATTCAATGTTTCACTAATAACAAATTTCAATATGGAATTTATGAGTTCTTTTAGGTCTTCCATCTTTATTTTTGAGTGCACTTAACTATTTAACAGCTTTACTAAATTGTTACATTTGGACACGCACTTAAAATTATTCACTTATTTAGTTAAAATTTAGTTAACTACTTAACTACTTAATACGTGTGGACGGAACTTCATTAGGATATGTTACAAAAATAAGGTTAATATTTGAAGTAAAGAGGGTAGGTAGACAAAAGCGAGCGGCAACACAAACGTAATACAATTGCAGTAGGGATAAGCGCACATTACGCTTGGTTTTTACTATTGTCAAGTGCAGCTAGATTAATATTTCCTGTGATATTGTGATTATACTTGAAATCGATGTAAAATGAATAACAATATTGTGCCGTACCGTATTTCTACATTTGAAAAACACAAAATCATTGTTCTTAAAGAACAGGGGCTTTCGGTTACAGACATTGCAAATGAATTGGGAATTACAGTAAGTACCTATGCAATTTATTGTTGTATATAACCCTCGACGAAAACGAGGTCGATTTTGACTTAATTCCCTAACAAATAAAATTAATGGTTTTAATTTTAAATACCATTCCAACATATATATTTCTAGTAATATTCCTATTTTTGGGGAGTTATAATTAGTAATATTTAATTAGGTATTTCTTTTGTATCCTGCGGCATCGGGAGGGGGTGGAGTTAGGGGAGAGGGTAGGGGGTGGGGTAAGGACCCCCCATACTGGGCACGGGTCTCTCCTCTTGAGGAGGCCTAGAGCATACTCCACCACGCTGCTCCAGTGCGGATTGGTGGAGGGGTTAGTGGCCAACCCGAGTGTCGGAAGTTTTCAAACCGCCCGAGGGCCTCCAACATGGCTTAATGAATGTTATCATATGATAACAACCGGAACCGACGGCTTTACGTGCCCTCCGAAGCACGGAAACGCTCAAAAAAATTTTGCCACTAGCGGTCACCCATCCAACTATCGACCGCGCCCGCTGTTGCTTAACTTTGTCGATCGCTTAGGATCGACGCAAGCCGTTGGGCTATGAGCGATTAATAAGAGTAAATTTGAAATATTTTCAAAAAATAATATTTTAATAATAATTATTGATTCAATATAAATTGAATCACAACAGCCTGATAGGGCTTATTTGAAAAATCAGTAAATATCTTTAAAAATTAAATTGCCTATGACTGTATTTGTCATGATCACTGAATTCGACTAAAATAATGAGTAAAGTTACAAAAACGGCAAAAGTAAGTATACACTTCCAATATCATTTTAATGTAGCCATGACAATGTCTATTACATGTGTACAATTGTATACATGTTATAGAAATTGTCATGGATAGTTAAAAATGATATTCGAAGTGTGAATTTATTTATGATTTTGTTTCGATTACATTAATGTGGAATAAACGTGTATACCTTATTTTGACATCATTTAATGGTTAGTTAATTTTGAACGAATTGTCGTTCACTTCTTTCTGGATTGTTACAAGTTTAGATATTTTTGAAAACGTGACAATGTATTATATTATTGAAAGAAAGAAAGAAAGAAAATATTTATTTTGCTAAGCTCTGCAACAAGTTACAAAATTTACACTAAATAAACCATTTACAAAATATTATAAGTTATGAAGTCGATATAACCAGCTGCAGCACCGCTCAACAAAAAAGGTACGCACTCAGCATATGCCGCGGGTAACCACGGCTACTGATTTTCAGTACGACCTTGACTGTACCTCTATAAACGGATTTACGGGTATTATCCCTACCTATATCCCACCAAATTTCTTTGGGCTATAATTCTTTGGAGGTCCGGCGGGAATATCGACAACTCACTACTGCCTGTAAAGTTTTCCACGGCAAGATCGATGTTCCCGAGTTAAGTATTAAGCTTTGTCGGTTTTTTGTGCCCAATAAATACCTCCGGAACCGTAAGCATAAACTGTTTGCGGTCCCGCAGAGGCGCACAGAAGCACACTCACAGTCGCCTATACCCCGCATCCTCACCGCGCTCAACGCTCTCCTGGACGCAAACCCTGAGTGTGACTTGTTTGCGGATGAATGGACGGAAATAATGTCGGACTGCTTGAAGTACTGTGAGCGAGACGTATGATTGTAATGTCTTTAATCAATGTAATTGGTGTTTATCGTGTTAATCGTGACAACCGCATGGAACGAAGTTCCTTTCGATTTAAGTATTGTTTTGTTGTACAGCGCCATCTCTGTAAAACTCTCTGAATCACTTCAAAAAAAGTGTCATCATTCGTAAAATCAAAAAGTGTCGTAATTTTCCGTCTAGCCCCCTTTCACAACGCGCGATAAGGAACTTCGTTCCAATAAATAATTAAATTAAGTGATCGACAAAGTTAAGCAACAGCGGGCGCGGTCGGTAGTTGGTTAGGTGACCGCTAGTGGCAAAAAAGTATTGAGCGTTTCCGTGCTTCGGAGGGCACGTAAAGCCGTCGGTCCCGGTTGTTATCATATGATAACAGTCGTTAAGCCATGTCGGAGGCCCTCGGGCGGTTTGAAAACTTCCGACACTCGGGTTGGCCACTAACCCCTCCACCAATCCGCACTGGAGCAGCGTGGTGGAGTATGCTCTTGGCCTCCCCAAGAGGAGAGACCCGGGCCCAGTAGTGGGCCATTGATGGGTTGAAGCCACAATCTTACAACGAAATTAATAAGTCATTTAGGTGTTCGAGCCTACGCTTGAACCACTTGAGATTACGTTTCTCGATACGTTCACACATACAGTCGTATTTCTGTCAATATATGCCTCTATTTACTATCTCCATTTCTGTCTTTACTATGTAGCAGCGCTTGGTAGTAGGCGGCGATAGATGTCAAATCAGTGCGCTTTTATGTCTCGAATGAGTCACACGTATGCATTGGAAACCAAAATTGAAATTTGTAAGTACCTACCATATTTTACAGTTTATATTTTCGCTCGGCGCCGAAGGCCCAGCGATGACTGTCGCCTTATGAGGAGACATAGCGACAAATGTCGTTTTAAAAAATATGTCGACAAAACAAGTCGACGTATGTCGACCAAATTACGTCGACGCATGTCGAGCTATTTATGTCGCCAAGTCGACGCTTGTCAACCAAATCAAGCTGACGCCGTCCTATCTGTGAGGCTAACCAGTTCGACGCTGTCCAAACTGTCAGTCTAACCAGGTCGATGCCGACCTAAATAAGGCGTCGCATGGCAACCAAAACGATTTGACGCACGTAGGTGTACCACAGAGTACTTAATGACTACGTTTTAGTTTTTGAGGCAAACTTATCCGTCAGCCGTTTTTCAACAAGGACAGCCAATAACTTGGTTATTTTATTTCAGGAAATGGCTCAAATTACCACCCTTGGTGATCTGGCGGAAAGGCCCTGTCCACTGATTGAAGAGGAAATCGTGAAATTAATCCTTTTTTCTATAGACAAATATTTTCCGGAAGACTGGCCCTCATGGCAGATTCATGTGTGACCTTTCGTTCCAAGACCTCTTAAACGAGGTACCATATTCTATAGATAACTAGCTACGATTTGCTATCCCGACAACAGAGTTGGCCAGAGCCTTCACTTTCATAGTGTTATGGAGAAAATTCATGCCTCGGGTAACGAATATTTTAAGTTCATGGACACAGTTCGCTCTATTAAAAGCAAACTAATGGATCGCAAAAATGCCTCTGCAGAATTACATAGCTCTAGTAACGAATGTCAACAATCTACAAGCCATGATTCAGCAAGAATAGACGCCGACGACGAGTCCCATGAAAACGCTCTTACGAGGCCACTGCTGAAACAGAATGATCACCTTCAAAAAGAATTAATACCTCACATGGATAAGGGAGTAGCGATCACTTTCTTATCGCGGTATTAAATCAACAAATGGAGATGTTTAATCGCTTGCTCAATGCCCAAAACGAACAAGGCAATAAAATCGAAAATATTTTAGCCATGAACCAAAAAACCGCGTTACCACATATCCCTATATACTTAAATGAGTCCTTCAAGTCTTTACCGGATAACACAATGATGGAAAATGAGGCGAGCGTGGTGTCTGAAACCATCTCAATACGGTCGATAGAACGGCCGAATAACTATCCATTACCACTTTCAAGGAAATCACAACTCAAAGCTAAAATAGCAGAGGCTCAAAAATAATTATCGACACTACCGGTTATTATCAGTTTCTACCCTTCGGGGGAAAACGGTTCTATTTTCATCATACCATATTTAATAGTATCATTCGTTACTTTGCGGAAATCCATTGATAATAAGTTAGTATTGTACCGCGGATTGTTGCAAAGTAGACTAATACTAACTTAATTTCATCATACCTACATAGATTAGGGGAGATGTAGGCAATCGGAGTCAGTTGGCAATGATGGTCACCAAAAAATAATAAAATCCAAACGCGAGCAAATGATACCAACAATCAACATATCTACTCGCTTGCTTTACGTCATTCCCGTGCGCGGGCGGAGGCTGTTAGTTCGCGCGACGCGCTAATGAAAAACAAATGTGTGAAGATTTCGCGCCACTTTGATCTAATTTTTCGAGTAGATAGTCGAAGGTAAGTCTTAAATTACTTCATCTTTTTTTTTGTGCGTGTGATATGTAATAATCGTATCATTTTAGATTGCAATTCAAAACCCATAGGATCTACAATTTTTTGTGAGGATTTTTTTATCTCCCTTTCGACTATGTAAGTAATCGAAGTCAGGTCGATTACCTACATTTTGACCCTCATTGCCCACTTTACTTTAAACAATGTATTTTTGTTTGTAGATGCCGAAAGTATGACCTAGGAAGACAGATAAAGCTAGCTGGACTATGGACCAACTATAAAAGGCTGTAAAACTCTCAATGAGTCACAACGAACAAAGTTATTCAGTGAGGAAAGCCGCGAAGACCGTGAACATTCCATTTTCCAGTCTTCAGAAGAGGTACACAAAAAAAACTAACAAACCTCGTCTCGGACGTAATACTGTCTACACGGCATAAATGGAAAAAGAATTAGCAAACGTAATCAAGAACATGGCCAATGTTTTCAACGGGTGCACACGAAACCAAATAAAAAGAGCGGCATTCGAATACGCGGAAGCAGATTTAAATCTGAAACACAATTTTAACACGTCTTAATATTAAAATAACAATTAATTAAATTAGAAAAATGGTGATTAATATCGCGTATTTCCTCCACGTGCTCTTATTAAAGTTTCTAACCGTCTAGGCATACTGAGAATGATGTTATCGATGGTCTCCTTGGATAGTCTCCGCCATTCCTCAACTACGGCGATTCGCAGTTCACCCACGTTGGCAGGAGCTGGAATTCTGGACTTAACTTTTCTTTTCAACAAGTCCCAAACGTGCTCTATTGGGTTCATATCCGGTGATCTCGCCGGCCACTCCATAACAGTGTTATTCATATCATTAAGTTAAGCTTGAGTTACCCGAGCGGTATGCGGCCGAGCATTATCCTGCATAAAAACAAAATCGTCACCGATATATGGGGCAAACGGTACGACATTTTCTTCTAAAACTTCTCTGATATAGCGGTCTACAGTCAGACTCCCTCTATCAATCACTACCAAGTCTGTGCGAGCTCCCAAACAAATGCCCGCCAAAACCATTATTGATCCACCACCGTATGCAACTGTAGTTTCAAAATTTGTCTGAATGTATCGTTCTCCTTTGCGTCTGTATATTCTTTGCCTGCCGTCAATTTGATTTAAGAGAATTCTGCACTCATTACTAAACAATACCTTACTCAATTGGTCCGCGTTCCAAAGTCGATGTTCCTGAGCAAAAGTTAACCTGTTTCTACGATGATTTACCTCGAGCCTTGGAGCCTTGGCGGGCACAAATGAACACAAACCAGCTTCTTCGAACCTTCTTCGTACCTTACGCTCACTTACGGTTACACCCCGCACTGCTTCTAGCTCATGTCGGGCTTGGACGGCCGTCAAACGGGGGTTACTACGTACACGAAGCCGAATGAAACGATCATCTCTACTCGAATTGCGTCTTTTTCTGCCTTGTCCATCTCTTCTAACATAAGTACCGGTCTCCCTGAACCGTTGGATACTGCGATGGATCGTTGAAACTGGTCGACGAAGATCTCTGGATATCACTCTGTAGGTTTGACCATTTCTTCGCATTTCGAGTGCCCTGGCAATCTCCGTCGGAGCTAAGTCAGGCATAATGCAGTCCTCAACTCCAGAAAGATACGCGATTAAAAAAAACTAACAAAAAACAGTATTTCAATGAAATTTTAAATCAAACTCAGAAGGAAGAAATACTCGAAGTTCGCTCCAGATGTATTATAATAAAATTAAAACAATTGCATAAAATGTGATGTTCAGTTGTTTTCTTAATTTGAAAATATTTCTTTTTAAATTAAATGACGTATAAACCAGCCAGCAACCTTATATGATACTAATATCAAACCTTTATTTTATGTTCCGCTAAATATGCCGGTGTGTGTAGTTTGACGTTAAACTTCAAGTTGTCAATTTCTGTTTAACCCTGGAACATTAGGGGTGGTCGCTTCCACAAAAAATTAAACCCGGCAATAGCACTTGTACTTCACTTTATTTGCACCACTTAGTACTATTACACAACACTGTTTAAATTCTCCACTAATGCTCAATTTTAGTACCTTGAACCTCGGCCTTTATATAAACTCCAAATAACATTCGTTACCGTGATTCAGCTTTTTATTCTAATTTTTATAGCGCCCTCTATACTATACCTAGTAAATTAATTTATAAATATGCCAACAAAATACGTCAATTAATCAAAATACATTTTAACTAGTATATAAAATATATCCTCACTGGATCAAATAGATGGCGTCATTCACCCTGCTAAGGCAGTTCTGGGTCGAACAATTTCAATTGTTTCTGTCCAGTTCTTCTTTTCTCCGACACTAATAGCAGATATGTATACATCATCTTCAGAATTTGAGCTTTCTTCTAATGTATTTACTCTATTTTTCTTGTTAGTATCATATTTCTTCTTAGTGCGGTGCATTTTAGCGAAATGACCATTTTTGTTGCACTTCGCACACGGTTTGTTGAAAGCTGGACATTCTCCCTTCGGCGCATAATGTACAAAACGCAAAATGAACACAACACGCAAAATGTACAAATCGCAAAATGTACAAAACGCAAAATGTACAAAACGCAGAATGAACACAACACGCAAAATGTACAAATCGCAAAATGTGCAACAAGGACTAAGGCCTCTTTCACGACGACACGCAACTTTTTGAAGGGCTTCTCTTTTTGATATTACGTAATGTTGAAGACCGCCGATCCCTCATTAGAACGATGATGTGATGTTCTGAGAGAACCTGAGATCTTCCACTGGGGCGGGTCTTAAAGAACTTTGACCCTACCTCGTGAACAGCTGTTTGTTACCATCTTTGTGTTAAACTCGTCAACTGAAACGCATGATTCCAGGCTCGCGAAACGCGTAGACTTCATCAGGCGTACACGTTCCAGCTTCACGTCGATATTTAATGTGCCTCTTACAAGACGGTGATCACTTCCGGTTTTGAACCTGCTGATCACAGAGACATCATTAAATATGTGCCGTTTGTCTGCCAGAATGAAGTCTATCTCGCTTTTTGTGGAACCATCAGGACTTATCCAAGTCCACCTGCGTTGAGGCTTCTTTTTGAAGAAGGAGTTCATCATAAAGAGATCTTCCTTCTCCAAAAAGTTAGCCAGCAAGTGTCCTCGGTGGTTCCGTCGTCCAATTCCGAAGGGACCAACTTTTATCTCGGCGTCATTTCGCGTACCTGGTCTCGCGTTAAAGTCCCCCATCACAACTATGAAATGAGCTTTAGAGGTATGTATGGCTATACTAATTTCCTCATACATAACCTCCACCTCATCGTCGGGATGTGTCGAATTCGGCGCATATACCTGTACGACCTTCAATGAAGACCGTTGTGATATCCCGAGTGTAAGGTATGCTATCCTGACCGACACACTCCCAACCTGCACAATGTTATTGATGAGGGACTTGTGGACGAGAAACCCGACACCACCTTGGAACAGATGTTCGCCCTCCCGGTGATAGAGCAAGTTTCCGGATTTGAGTATTATCGTGTCCTCCCCCTGTCTTCTGATTCAGATAATCCCACAATACTCCAGTTTAATTTGTCTATTTCTTCTTCAAACTCTTTTATCTTGTCGTCGGTCCTCAGTGCCAGTATTAGTCGCCTTTTACGACATCCCAGGAAGAGGTGGGAGTGGTGCTATTCTACTTAAGTGGACCCGGCACCACATAGGGAAATAATATTATAAATACTTAGATACTTAGTAGAAATATAAATTTGTTAGATCGTTTTGCTTAAAAAATATTTTGTGTCGTTTATGCACGTGATCGATGTGAACGTGGGCTTTCTTGCACATTATGCGATTTGTACATTTTGCGTGTTGTGTTCATTCTGCGTTTTGTACATTTTGCGTTTTGTACATTTTGCGATTTGTACATTTTGCGTGTTGTGTTCATTTTGCGTTTTGTACATTATGCGCCGAAGGGGACATTCTCTGCGTTTAAGGTTTGTACCACATCTTCTGCAATCGAAGTTGTTCATTGGCTTGTTTTTGACACTTTTATTTTTCATTACTGAGATTTTTTCAATTTTATTTTTACCTTCGAACTCGTCGAGTTGTTTGGACGCTTGTTCGCTACTTTTGCAAATTGTTATAGCCTTCGTAAGGGTTAATTTATTTTCTGTTAATAGTTTTTCTCTCACCTGATTCAATTTTATTCCGAGTACTATCTTATCTTTCAACATTTCTTCAAGTAGGGTATCGAACTCACACTTGCTTGCTTGAGTTTTGATCCGGGTCAAAAACTCGTTGAAATGTTCGTCTTCGTTTTGTTCAATCTTGAAAAATATGCATCTCTCAAAAGATGTGTTTGTTTTCGGTGCGAAATAATCCTTGAACTTGTCTTTTATTTTTTGTAGGTTATTTTTGTCGACATCGCTGAGGTTGAAACTATTGTGTATTTCGATGGCATCTGCGCCTATCACAGCCATAAATGTTGCCGCTTGAACCTCGGCTGGTTTTTTATTTAGTTGGACAGCAGTGGCATACCACTCAAATTGTTGAATCCATTTTTTCCAACACGATGATGATTTGTCGGAATCGATTTGTAGGTTATCCGGCGGCTTAATCCCGGACAAGGAGTTCGTCATTTCTATTTTACAACTTTTTCACGCCTTTTACTTGACACACTTCCTGACACCATGTAACATTGGTATTTTAGATAATTATTGTGGTTCGAATTAAAAACGTGTTTAAGCGTGAACGGTATTTTATTTGACAGGCTTAATAATAGAGTCATTGACACAGAGTAGTAGAGAGCCGTACATACATAGCCTACCACATAGCACTATACGTATCAAGTAGTCTATGCCTACTTTACACTATTGGCGCTAAGTATCTTAAAAGATCCCTGATTGGCCCTAATCCAAACATAAATGGCCGAATGGTTTTGTTTTGTAAAACGGAAGTAAAGTTACTTATTAATTTAAGAAAATTAATCCCAAAAAGGATTTTTTTTAGGAAATAGTACCCTATTTCGTAAAAATACTTGAAATATTTTAGTTTAATTTTTTGTGCAAAAATCATTGTGACACCATTATTTTTTTGAGAATACCGGCTAAGGGCATTCTTCTTTTATAGTGTTAATAATTGTGGACATTAGACATGTTAGTCTATGAACAGAAAAACAAGGGACCACTCTACGGAAATTGGTGGTTACCATGCTATTTGCAACATATGCAAAGTAAAAATGTCATTCAAGTCTTCGGTAACTAATTTAAAAAAATACTTGCAGCGCAAATATCCTACAATTCGCGTTGTAAACCGCAATGAAATGATGACGAGTGGTTCGAGTGGGGTAAGCAGTGTACAAACAATGATAATTGTTGGTGGCAGTAATGGTGATGGGGTTGCAACATCATCATCAATATCATTGGTACAATATCATTAGTAATGGTGTAAATATCATTAATAATAACGACGCAGCAGTTGGTAAAGCTGCTGTTACCAACATCTTAAATTCGGTTGCGTAAAGCAGGATACAAGGACCTGTAAGTAGGATATATGGTCATCAGGCAATAACTGAATATATGCCGAATCGTCGTGGCAACACAGAAAAAAAATTATTGATGAAAAAATTATACCTTAGACTTTCAACCATTTCGGATAGTAGAAGACAGAGGTTTTCGTAAATAGGACATTTAGCATTCCCCTATTATATAATACCATCTAGGAAATATTTTCCAAATGATATGTTGCCGTCTCTTTATGAGAAAAAGAAGAATGACCTGCAACTCTCCATGCAAAAAAGAATGCAAGCGCATGCAAATGCGCGTTACACTTGAGGACTGGGATTATGGCGTTACAATTGCAGGAAGTAGGGTAACGAATTTGCGTTATGCAGACGACACGACCTTGTTTGCATCTAGTGCTCATCATATGGAAGAATTACTTCTCAAAATGGAGCACATAAGTCAAAACTTCGGATTAAAGCTTAACCGCAGTAAGACCAAGATGATGATTGTAGACCGTGGCAAAAACAACTCGCCAGATGTCACTCAGATTGCGAACTGCGAGGTCGTCCAGTCCTACATTTCCCTTGGAGCTTTGATATCGAATAATGTCGGTTGCGTAGATGAAGTCAAACGACGTATGGCGATCACGAGAACTGCAATGGATAAGCTGAAGAAAATATGGAAGAACAGAAACATCACCAAATCCACAAAGATCCGGCTCGTACAAACGCTTGTTTTCCCCATATTTTTATATGCTGCGGAAACGTGGACCTTGCGTCAGGTCGAAAAGAAAAAGATAGATGCTCTGGAGATGTGGTGCTGGAGACGAATGCTCGGAATTTCGTGGACCGAATTTCGCACCAATGTCTCTATTCTTCAAGAACTTGGCATTCTGGCATTCTTGGCAACTTGGAACTTGGCGTCTCTCAGCCCTTGTTCATAAACGCATACTGACATTCTTTGGACACGTCTCACGGCAAGGAAATGACTCCATAGAACACTTGTTGTCCAAGGTAAAGTGGAAGGCACCAGGCCGCGCTGAAGGTCACCTATGCGATGGATGATTTAACCTGATCAAGGTTAAATCGGCAGTTGGCGGTCATTTACATGAATATACCAGAGTCACTACCGACCGAGACAAGTGGCGATTGCTCGTGAAGCGCATAACATCTGCTCATAGTAAAGACACTACCTGACGACCACGACCGCTCTGACAACAGCGATACAATAAAGTTGATACGATGATGTCTTCTTCAGACACGGAGACGTCAGTTGTCCGGATGAGTGTTAATTCTGGACTCTTCAACGAAGAGACAATTCCGCAAATTTATTTCTCGTCGTATTTTTCATTTTGGCGGAGTCTAGCCCACTGCAATCTGCGTCGCTGTCGTTGCTGAAGTTCAGGGGTGCTCGCCAGTATCTCCTCGCTCGTAATCCAACCTGGTGTCAGCAATTCCTGATGGTCTGAGTGCTAATTTCTAGTCCAGTAGCAGCCCGCAACTCAACTGTTATTTTAGTGGCATTGATTGTTGGGTCTGGGGCAGTCAGCAATCTAATGTAACGCTTCTGAGCAGCAGTAAGAACAGTTGGCCGCCCACTGCGAGGTTGATCAGCAAAGTTATCCACGCCGCGATACCTCCGTAACGTGTTCACGCCACAGGATTCGGCTACATCCACTCTGCGTGCTATTTCTCTCGTATTGTAGAATTTCCTTCTTCCCCCACAATAACAATTCTTGCTCATAAAACTTCAGATAATCCCCTCGGCATGTTTTTGAATGACCTCCTTCTTCGAAAAGTCAGAAAAAACGCTTGAATCAAGTTGGTCAGATTTCTGAATGAGCCTAAACAAGGATATAATCTCTTATTATACCGATAAACAATTGATATTTTAAATTCTTTTGATATTAAAAGATTTGATTAAATGAAGAATATTAGAAGAAAAAGAACAAACGTTTTATTCTAACGTAACAAAAAAGATTTCGTATTTTCAAAGTGATCTCAAACTTTATTTGATGTGTGTATGTACATTTATGTACTGCTAACATTTCTGTAGCATTGCATTGTGCATTTTTTTACCAATTTCTTCATTTCTTTAAGGATCCATATCTGAAATTTACGCAGACGAAGTCGCAGGTAGAAGCTAGTTGTATGATAAATGAAATATAATTTATCATACAACCCTGATTTATACTCCTAACACCCTGCCCTGATTTTTCTCAGACACGATTTACCAGTAAACAGTGTAACCTTTTCTAAATTTATTTGGTGTGTATACGTATGATCAATAGAGTTTTATTATATTTAATTAATAATATTTTTTTTAATATTAAATGATTAAATAAATCATTTAATATTTTAAAAATTCTGTAGTTGGTGGTGCAATTAAGAATCCCAAAGGCTGGGCGGCTGTAAGTTTTTTTATCAATTATTTATTTTACTGCTTAAGCCTTGTTTAGTTTACATTCAAACATTGTCTTTCCTCTTTTTAGTACTGGATGGATTACAAGGGAAAATAAAGAGAAAATGTGCGGCATTAAGAAGCAGTATTCCGGCAATGAGCGACATAGAATAAAAATATTTAGCAATACTGGGTGAGGAGTTGAGGACTTTGGTGTAGGTCTCCTCGATATTCAAGTCGATCCTTTGGATACAAACACCACTCATGTAAGTATGATGTTGTTTTGATGTGAGCTCTATTTAGTTAAAATTATTCTTTACATTTACAGGTACCATCAATCTCGTCGCAGGCATCGCTGTATATACTGGAAACGGTGCCCATGGTGACGGAAAAAGTTATTGTCTCCACATGTTTTACCTCAGGTACCTGAGATAATAATGAAGGAGTCAGCGTTGACAGAGACAATAACTAATCCGCCACCTATCCAGCCTGCGACGACACAGAGAACTTCTCGTGTTAAAAGGCAAAGGCAGAGAGAGGGCTGTACCTATGTCACGCGATTATGCAAGAAGGGCCCTTGTATTATACAATGGAGTCGCTCGAGGCAAGAGGTAACGCAAGAAATTGGCCAGAGCTTTAAAAACATATTCAACGCACTTGAGGAATCAAACCGTTTGAGAGAACAGTCCGTACATGACATGAGAAGTATTTTAAATGTGCTCCCTCAAATTTTTGCTTTAATGGAAACACGAGAGAATTATTAATTATTATAATTAAACTTAAATAGCAAATATAAAACCCTTAGATACAATTAACATACACACCATACACAAACACTATAAATCAAAAATTCAAAAGTGTACAGAAACTTCCAGAACGTTGGAAGCCAGTAATGGATAGCGAAGGAGATTATGTGTAAATTTATTACCATACTATTTAATGAAAAACTCCTGTATGTCAAATAAATGTTTTTTTTCTTACCACATGTTTGGTGTGAACAACCTACAGGCAATGTTGTCATTCATATACGCGTAAAGATCTCCCGCCAGGCGAAGTGTGTTGCCTGGGGGGCAGCCGAGTCCCGAGCGATGTTGTCGGAGCTTTTTTATACAGTGTGTCCAGCATTCAACTAGCGATAATTTAAGGGCATAAAATATACCTAATGTTATCGACAAAAAATGGGAGTCTAGCCCTCTTTCTTTTGGAATGGCCGCCATTTTTTTTTATTATGTATGTTAGACGATTCTGCCGAAAGACTTCGACTTCTCTGGACTTAAAGGTCCCATAGATGTGAAAAATCGATTAATTGAAAGGTAATAATACCATCTATTTATTATAAAAAAGATTGGATGACGTTTCAAGTTACAAAGGTCATTAAAAAAATCATCATGAGCAATCCATGCGCCGCAATGAATGCTCATCCATGTGGGCCCACGGAATGCCCTCTATTCACGGTGAGTCGAGATGAGTGAGCGACGACCAATACAGAGGGCGAGTGATGAGCACTCAAGTCGTCGTGTGGACAGTAGTGGAACGGGGACAGGAAGCGTCTTGCGCGATGCACCCGATGAGCTAGTGTGGCTGGTGTTGAGACTGCGGGGAGATGTCGCTGCTGTCCGTCGGGTGTGAGCGGTGAGGTGAGGGGAAGGTATGTCTGCTGCCGCTATCGGTGCTTAGAAGCGACATGTTCTTGTCGAGGGTCACCAGTTTGGCAAAGGGAGATCTCCCGCCAGACGAGGTGTATTGCCTGGGAGGCGGCCGAGCTTCGATTGATGTTGTCGGAGCGTTTGTATATATTCCAGTGATTCAGAAAACTTCGATAGCTTGATTCAGGTCGGCGTGACGTCACCGTGTGACGCATGTGCGCTGTTGCCACATATCAAATTGTTGTAGGTTAACCTCAAATGAGTAATGAGCCGGTGTCTAACAGCCTTCTTGTTGCTCAGTATTTAGTGAACGGCTTGTAGATGGTTGATGCCTCTGAAGCGGCCTGTCATCTTGGATCTGGGGTGGTTGTAATTGAACTTCTTTATTTATTTATAACTTCTTTATATATTTCTTTACAACAGATGCTTGCAGTACTAACAGCAGCGCCAAAGCATACTGCAAGCTATTGGTTTCTTGTAACACTTCTTATGATGTCATCTCGTGCACGGGGACATTAGCTCTATTGCAAATATTATATAACACAACACAGGCATTTACAATGGATGCTGCTACAATAGGCTCGTAATGTTACGCTTATAACATCTCAAAAATGGTGCGTTGTAGCGAAAAATGTTTTATGATGATATGAAAGCTTATGAAATTCTCTATAACATTGATTCTGTACAGTTTTTCCATATTCCCATCCGTTTTGGAGCTACACGCTCTGGAAAAATGAAAATTACAAAAAAGAGGGTTTTTTTTTCAAACATTCGTTTCCAGTTTCAATTCTGTGAACTTATATTCTTATCCTCTTAGATCGTGAGGGTCCTGACAATTTTCTTCGTTTACTGTGGTATCTTCTTCTTCGCCCTCCTCAGTAGTGAGATTTTCTCGCTGAGAGGGCTCTAAATCATCTTCATCGTCATTCTCATTGTATTCCTCGCTAGACACTCCGTTGAAGCATTTTACTTGGCAATTAGGGCACGCAGCAGAACATTTCAGCAGTGCCTTCCGGCATCCATTTGCCACTGCTGCAATCCTTGGTACAACGACAAAATATTGTTTTTAGTAAAACCTCGGGTGCTGGTAAATCTTCTGTTATTATTGGCGCCAATATATCACCTTCATTTTTCCGCCCCCACTCTTGAGGGGGCAGGTCATTCCCGAGCCACTGCTGTACTTGGTGGTATGTGCGCCAGGAATGATATTTAGCTGCGCTTTCAGTTGACGGGAGAGAGTGTTGAGCCCATCAATACTACAAACGTTGAAATCAACTTTGTCAAATACAAATTGATTGAATGCATCTTTTTTAAAATCTGGTTTAGCAGTATAAAAGCAAAAAGCAACAACCCATAATTGTCCCACTGCTGGGCTCGGGGTCTCCTCTCACAATGTGAGGGGTACAGGCCATAGTCTACCACGCTGGCCAAGTGCGGATTGGTAGACTTCACACACCTTTGAGAACATTATGGAGAACTCTCCGGTGTGCAGGTTTCCTCACGATGTTTTCCTTCACCGAAGAAAGTGATAATTAACTTGTAATACGCACATAACATTTGAAAATTAGAGGTGCGTGCCAAGATTTGAACCCGGGGCCCGCGTTCGGGAGACCAACGTTCTAACCACTAGGCTATCACTTTCTAACCACTAGGCTATCACTAGTTTAGCAGTGTAGATTGCGGAAATTTCTAACTTTTGTGCTTCGTAATATGATGCACAGAAGCCTAAACTGGCAAGGAGATTGATCAAGTGCTTCGAAGCGTACTTTTTGTATATGAACAGGGAGATGCTGCACAGAAGAAGCTTCCGATATGAAGCTTTTGGGTCTTATAACTGTAGTAATGGCGTTTCCTAGTGCCGCACATTTACTCTTCGTTTCTTCTACTCTTTTTATCTTTGCCAATAAAAGGCTTTCAAGAAAAAAGTCCTGGATTCTTTAAGGAATTATCGCAAGGTGGGTATGTGCTTGTACACTTGACTCTGAATATTTTGCTGTAAAATTTCCGCAGCTTTAGCAATAATCCTCAACTTTTCCTCTTCTTCGTTTTTTGCCTTATTTTCGTACCACGCTTGATTGATAATTTTATACCCAATATCTCTTAAACTCACCACGGCCGCTTTGAATCGGTTGACCCCTGGTGTGATCAGTATTCGATCCCCATATTTATTTTCCAACTCGGCCTTGATAGTTCGCCACTGAGGTTTGGCACCGGTTACAACACCGAGTATCTCATCGTGGGAAAACTGAGTATCAGAGCTTCCCTCCATGTAAGCAAAAATTTCTTCCATAGCCTCTACGACATGGTTATCTCTAGGGATCTCAGCTTTCTGGAGTTTTAGGTAACTGATAGGCTTCACAAGTGAGTAATAACATATATCGATAATATTGATTTACGTTCTATAACTGACGTCCCGGTATATAGTATGCGTCAATGTTCTCACCTGTGAACTCGAAAAGACACGAAATTTTCCTAGAGGATAATGACTACGTGACAAAAACCTAAACCCCCTCCCTCCCCCTTGTGACCAAGCGTGGTGTTTTGAAGACCCCCCTCCCCCCCCCCCCCCCTAAATGGGTCACGTGGTTTTGGTATGTTCCCTAAGAGAAGAAAATCTTGGCAAAAGTTCTGCCCAGAATTTAGAGTTTGTCTTTAACGAATGTCTAAAGACCCCAACTCATTCCAAAAAAGTTGCAACCACAATAAAGTCGAAAGACGAACGTAGAAGACCCTATACCCCAGAAGAAGCTTTGTCTTTAATTATTACGACGATTATACAGGGTTATTTGTAACTCGACGTATTCCTGGCGGGAGCTGATGAAGGAGCCAAAATGCAATATATTTGATGTTCATTTGTATGAGCAAAAAAAAAATATCTTGCTACTTGTGGAGATATTTTCAATTTAAACTTTTTTCGTTATTTACCCGGATTTCTGCGTTTAGGTACAAATTTAAAAAAAAATACGTATGGTATGGTTATTATTTAAAATTATTTTTCTAACTAACACTTCAATAAAGCCCACCCTACCTTATTAAGATGAAAATTCCTTCAGAATGAAAAACTACGAGCTACAACAAAAACAAAATTATTTTAAAAATACATGTTACGTGACAAAATATGTTGTCTCGTTCAAAAAATTACCATGACACTAGGCATACAAGTTAATAAAAAAACTTGCCCATTTAATCAGCTTTTTAAAAAGGTATTAATGTTAATCCTTAAACATGTAATTCTTAACAAAAACGGCGTTTCACTCATCGTAGGTAGACAAAAGCGAGGACGCGACTTTGTTTTGGATGTCGTATTTATTATCTGCTTTTCGATGTGATTCCTGAGGGGACGATGTGGATGGACTGTTGGTGGTTGTTGTGGTGTTGATGTTCCAGAAGAAATTAAAAATAATTTATTATTTCAACATGACGGGTGTCTTGCTCACTACCGACTTACTGTGCGACAGTGGTTGAATAATACATACCCAAATAAATGGATGGGAAGAGGAGGGCCAAAACCGTGGCCTGCACGAAGCCCAGATCACACGCCGTTAGATTTTCACGTGTGGGGTCACATGAAAAGTCTAGTTTATGCCACCAGAGTCAGTTCGATACAAGAATTAAGAGAACGAATTATAAGCGCGGCGGAACAGATAAGATCAAGTTTTAGCTCAAGGGTGACAAAAACAGAAATGAGAAAGAGGATTCGGACCTGTATAAGAAATAGAGGGGCTCATATCGAGCAAGACGTATGAACAAAAAAATAATACTTTGTGCATTACTTTTACGCTTTATACTTTTTAACCCTGAAATATGCTCTACCTATGATGAATAAAACGTTGTTTTTGTTAAGAATTACATGTTTAAGGATAAACATTAATACCTTTTTAAAAAGCTGATTAAATGGGCAAGTTTTTTTAATAACTTGTATGCCTAGTGTCATGGTAATTTTTTGAACTAGACAACATATTTTGTCACGTAACATGAATTTTTAAAATAATTTTGTTTTTGTTGTAGCTCGTAGTTTTTCATTCTGAAGGAATTTTCATCTTAATAAGGTAGGGTGAGCTTTATTGAAGTGTTAGTTAGAAAAATAATTTTAAAGAATAACCATACCATACGTATTTTTTTTTAAATTTGTACCTAAACGCAGAAATCCGGGTAAATAACGAAAAAAGTTTAAATTGCAAATATCTCCACAATTAGCAAGATATATTTTTTTTGCTCATACAAATGAACATTAAATATATTGCATTTTGGCTCCTTCATCAGCTCCCGCCAGGAATACGTCGAGTTACAAATAACCCTGTATACATATGCAAAAGAATTTAAAAGAACGAGGTTTTCCAGCTTATCCTCCATATTACAAAGTGCAGGAAGAAAAAAAATGTGTTACCCAAAAGAAGACATAATCGTTACTGAAAGAAAAGCAAGTGTCTCATTTCGTGTCGAATCAGTCAATATTGTGCAGACAGTCTCTCAGAATATTGTACACAAAAACAAAAAGACACGGTTTACGGAGGCAAGAATTGTAGATGACAGAAAAACTAAAATTCAACAAGAAATAAGGGATAAAATGTCATGCTTGGTTTATGTAGTACGTCCAAATTCAGGTACAACTAATGATGGAAATACTGCTCGAACCGTGCTCTCAGACAAAAATCACCAAATATTTGCAGAAATTTTGGGTGTAGAGACATAGTTAGTCGAGGATTTGCATACTATTTTAGTAGCGCTCTCAAGCGGATTACCAATTGACGGAGAACATTTCGGCGTATTTTGCAAATCTCTCGCCTCTAAATATGTATGTACATAAGTATAACTGGTTTTATATGTCTGTCACACTACATAAAATATTAGGGCGGCTGTACACACTCGTCGAGACACACCAAGACAGGCCGAGAACGAGTATGTAGACGGTGCATTCCCCTTGTCTCGCTCTCTCGTGCCTCGCCTTGGTCGGTCTCGATCACTGGTCGGTTTTTTGCGCCCGAGTCAAAGGGTCTCATTGAAGGCGGAAACATACTTACGTGTCGTGGCGTGTCGTGGCGCGCCAGGAGCATATCGGTTTCATACATTTAATATGGTTAGGGACATATTTGCGTGTCGTGTCGTGACGCAACGCGTTCTGTCGTGGCGCGGACTGCTCGCCACCGATTGCGCCAGAGCGGTGGTGGGGATTATGGCGCGACACGGCACAACAGACAAAATGTGTTTCTATACTGGCGCGTGGCTCGTGGCGCAAACATCTAGCGGGAATTAAATTTTAATTTTAAAAATGACTGAAGATCTCATAGAACTCGTACGTCAAAGAAAAGTTATATATGATTCTAAGTGTAAAGATTACAAGGATCATTTCATGAGAAATGCTGCTTGGGAAGAAATCGCTGAAATCTTAGAACAACCAGGTAAGTCAATAAAGTTGTATTTTACTTTATTATTTATTTGAAAAGAGATTAATGAATAATTATACAAAATTAACAATTAATACTATTTAAGAATTTTGTCTACCTCGGCGAATCATTTCTATTTGCCATGGTACTCTCCCTTCTGGACTAATAAAATACTCTTTGTATTTCTCTCTGACATAAACAGCGTTTTTTGATGGGTTTCTTGGTAAAGATTCAATATTAATTAGACAGTCGATGTTGCTGCTATGGTCAGTAGAATCCATCAAATTTTCTTCAGGGAGCAATGTTTCTGTTCTTAAAAAATTATGTAAGCAGCAGGCAGCTAGCACAATCTTGTCTACCATGTCCGGTTGGACTTGCATAGGTCCATGAAATACACGAAATCGAGCCCGTAAAATACCAAACGCATTTTCTACACACCGGCGTGCACGTGATAAGCGGTAATTAAATATTTTATTTGCATCATTGTTAACTAGCTTGTCTTTGTGATAAGGTTTTAACAAATATGGTTTCAACGGGAATGCTGCATCAGCAACAATAGTGTATGGCATAGGTTGTGAGTTTACACTCAGTGGTTCATCCTGTGGTACATTTAATGCTTTCTGCTCAAATAATTTTCCCATCAAAGATTTCTCGTATATGCCACCGTCACTGTTTCGACCATACGCACCTACGTCAATCATGATAAATTTGTATTGAGCATCAACTAATGCAAGTAAAACTATGGAGTGTTCTTGTTTATAGTTACAGAAAGTAGAACCTGCGTTTATAGGACAAATTATGTTAACGTGTTTGCCATCTAATGCTCCAATACAATTTGGAAAATGCCAAAATTGTTTAAAGTTATTTGCAATATCTTTCCACATTTGTTCAGAAGGTGTAGGCATTACAATAGGTGCCATATTTTTCCAAATGGCTTCACACACTTCTTGTACTATAACTCTCACAGTAGAAAATCCCATTCGATAGTTGAAGGCCAATGATCGAAAAGTGTTTCCAGTAGCTAAAAATCTGAAAAGAAATAAACAATTATTATTATTTGTTACAGTAAATAAATGCAAGGATGACTGGGCAAAACTAAGGAATGCTTTCGCCAGCGCTTTGAAGCGACGAAGGAATAAGAAAAGTGGGCAGGCTGCGGCGGCGTTAGTGCCCTGGAAATATGAAGAGAACATGAGTTTTCTTCTTCCTTATATGGAATGTAGGAGCACAAAAACAAATGTGACAACTACACCAGAATCACCACCCACAGAAGAGTCTCCCGACGAAAGTCTTCCAGAAAGTCCCAGTACTTCACGCAGTCAATCACAATGCAGTTCCTCATGTGGAAAACCTAATAAAGAACCCAAATTACAAGAGTTGTACGATTTGATGAAATCTTCCCAAGATTTAAGACGTCAGAAGCAAAATTTTAGACAAGACATGGACGAAACTGATCTATTTTTCCTTAGTATGAGTAAAGAATTAAAAGCGCTGCCAAAACTTGAACAAACAAAAATAAAATTAGACTTGCACACCGCTATTTCCCAAGCATTAATACGGCAATTGGAACACAAAGACAAAATTTTAAAAACGCCTATAAAAATAACAACTCAAAGATTCATCCAATCAACTCCACAACATCAGTCCTCAACATACATCCAAACTACTGCAAACGCTGAATTACCAACATACAACCAGTCACCCTCACACGATCAGTCACCCACATATATCGAGTTATCAATTCCTACTACATCTCGCGCACAAAATCATGCTGATTCTTCAACATACATCCAAACTACTGCAGACGTTCATCAATCACCAACATACACCCAGTCACCTATACACGCTCAGTCACCCACATATATCCAGTCATCATCATTTCCATCCGGATCACACTCAAAACCTGTTGTTTCAGATAACTTGAAAGCATACTATGACAGTATAAATTTTGAAGATGAATAAATTCAAAATAATGGTTAAACTAATGATTTCATGATAAACAGATAATTTTTTAACTAATAAATAAGACAGCAGGTTGTGATTACTTAAATGTTGATTTCATATAAGTTAGTTTCATGATAAATGATTGTTAACCTAATTCGTGCAACAGCACAGTCAATTATATTTTTCAAAGTAAATAAAACTTACCTTAAACATAACGCAAGTCTTTCTTTAGTACCTATGGGTTCACGAAATTTCGTATGTACTTTTTTTATGTCTCCTTCAATCAGCGAATGGACTTCCTCATATTGTGCTTTGTTCATCCTAAAGTACTGATGAAAGGGTATAGCAGGTTAAGCATTAAGGATTTGCCCCCAGAGCCAAATGTAATGAATATTATATTGTTATGTAAGTAACTCATTTACATTACTATTTATGTAGTTTTTGACTGCCGACCTCTTACTGTCTTTGCGTAACCTTGAAAAATGTCCCGAGAACAGCAAATTTTTTAAACTTTTCTTTCTCTAAAACTAATAGAGCTAGGAATGTGATTCCAAAGCCAAAGTATAGACAATATTATGAAAAATATTACATATATTTATCTTAATTATTTTGCTAATAATAAATATTTTTTTTAATAGTAGTATTTTTTTCTTGGCTATAATTTGTAAGTTCTAACAGAGTGACCACTTTCAAAAAATTATGATAAATAACACATAATGTGTAGATTTTATTGTTATAAGTTACATCGAAATCGGATACCTGCAACATCTTCAAAAAAATTTTTTTTATTACTCAAGTCACTATTTGTGACTCTACATATTAAACTTTTGAATGATATGTTTAATAATAATAATACAAAATAGGAAAAAGTTACGCTCCATCCACTCTGCTAACCCCGTAAGGGTCTGGCATGCACAAATCAAATTCAAAGTATGCAAATCTGAGTGTATTTTTATTATAACTTTATATAGACTGTGCCTGTACAGTGTTAAAAAACGTAAGCAAATGATAGATTTTTCATTCACTTAAAACCGTCTACAAAACATCTATGATCTGTTCGCGGATATTTTACACTGTACACACTTCATTTATATTATTTAAATACGTTTTTAAAAGTATGGATTCCCATGCATGCATGCAAAGTGCACGAACGAACGTATTCGATTCAAATGTTACCGCATAACGAGTTTAAACAAGCTTGTGTCGTGAATAGCTTATAAATACAATTGCGTTGAATATTTTTCTACAAAGTTGAAGTTTTAACTATTCATTTTATATTTCACTAAATACGAAGCTACATATCAAGTGAATTTAAATACAAACATTAAATAAGTAAAATTAACTATTTATTATTCATTTTGAATAACAGTTTTAGAGTGCGAAATAAAAAATATTTTATATAGCAGTGATTTTTTTGTTTTACAATAAAAATGTCGAACACTAGATGTAGGAATAACTGTTTTATCAATGTAACGTGAATAGAGCTCCGCTTCTCTTTGATCTTTGTTTTTTTTTTCTTCCTGCCACTGCACGCAAAATACGATCACAATTCTTACATCTAGTGTTCGACATTTTTATTGTGAAACAAAAAAATCACTACACTATAATATTTTTTATTTCGCACTCTAAAACTGTTATTCAAAATGAATAATAAATAGTAGTGTAAGTGTAAGTTGTAAGAATCCAATAATTTCGATAAGAATGTTTAAAGATGCGTTTTATAATAAATAGTTAATTTTACTTATTTAATGTTTGTATTTAAATTCACTTGATATGTAGCTTCGTATTTAGTGAAATATAAAATGAATAGTTAAAACTTCAACTTTGTAGAAAAATATTCAACGCAATTGTATTTATAAGCTATTCACGACACAAGCTTGTTTAAACTCGTTATGCGGTAACATTTGAATCGAATACGTTCGTTCGTGCACTTTGCATGCATGCATGGGAATCCATACTTTTAAAAACGTATTTAAATAATATAAATGAAGTGTGTACAGTGTAAAATATCCGCGAACAGATCATAGATGTTTTGTAGACGGTTTTAAGTGAATGAAAAATCTATCATTTGCTTACGTTTTTTAACACTGTACAGGCACAGTCTATATAAAGTTATAATAAAAATACACTCAGATTTGCATTATTTGAATTTGATTTGTGCATGCCAGACTCTTACGGGGTTAGCAGAGTGGATGGAGTGTAACTTTTTCCTATTTTGTATTATTATTATTAAACATATCATTCAAAGTTTAATATGTAGAGTCACAAATAGGGACTTGAGTAATAAAAAAAATTTTTTTTGAAGATGTTGCAGGTATCCGATTTCGATGTAACTTATAACAATAAAATCTACACATTATGTGCTATTTATCATAATTTTTTGAAAGTGGTCACTCTGTTAGAACTTACAAATTATAGCCAAGAAAAAAATACTACTATTAAAAAAAATATTTATTATTAGCAAAATAATTAAGATAAATATATGTAATATTGTTCATAATATTGTCTATACTTTGGCTTTGGAATCACATTCCTAGCTCTATTAGTTTTAGAGAAAGAAAAGTTTAAAAAATTTGCTGTTCTCGGGACATTTTTCAAGGTTACGCAAAGACAGTAAGAGGTCGGCAGTCAAAAACTACATAAATAGTAATGTAAATGAGTTACTTACATAACAATATAATATTCATTACATTTGGCTCTGGGGGCAAATCCTTAATGCTTAACCTGCTATACCCTTTCTCATCGTCACTCTCCAGTTCTTTAACAAGACGATGAAATTCACCTTTGTCTTGTCTCCCTCTGTTTATAGGGTGAACCCAGTATCTTCTTTTCTTTTTTTTGCTCTTAAGAAGTTTCATTGCTAAGAGAAATTGAAGGTCTTCATCAAAATCACTATCCGAATCAGAAGAAAACATTATTTATGTTTGAACGCTGCAAAGGTTCGTCAAGTACTGTTCAGAAATAACGCCAGAGTACGCCACGACACGACACTTTAGTGTGCACACTCACCGTCACGACAGTAAGCGTCACGACACGCCACGACACGTAAGTATGTTTCCGCCTTGAGTCTCGCGAGGAAAACGAGAGCGAGCATGTACACACTTGTTCAATTAGTTTATCGCTGACTGTGTTCGCGTAAAGACGGGCTTCGCCACGTGGTCTAATGAACGTGAATTACAATTTCTAGAGTACTATCAAATGGAACCAATACGCACCTTCGGTGCAACAAAGGCACAAATAGCCAAAACTGTAAAATTGAGTTAGTATGCCAAATTGTCTATAAAACAAGCATTTTACGTGAATCTATAGCAAAAACTATAAACAATTAATAGTATATATATGAAAGAAAAAAATAAAGAAAAGAAACAATTAATAGTATATATATTTTTAACCTATTACAGATAGTAATCCAGTAATATGAAAATAAATGCGAATGGGAAAAAATCTTAAAGTCCTCTCATGTCAAATTACAAAAAAAGCTGTTGTGTCTTTGTTGCACCGAAGGTGCGAATATTATGGGATTCTAAACATGTAAAACATAAGGACAAGCAAGGTGTTCACGATGCTTGGGTGCGAATAAGCGAGCGAATGGAAATTTCTGTAGCAGAGTTAAAAAAGAAAAGAGATTCGCTAATGGCCACGTACAGGAGTCATAAAAGAAAGATTCTAGCATCTATGCAGTCTGGAGCTGCTGCTGAATCGGTTTATAAGCCGATATGGTTCGCGTTCGATTTCATGGACTCATTCTTAAATGATATTTTTCAATGTAGAAAGACTATGAACACCGATACTCAGGTAAGTAAACATTATGAATTTATTTAAACACAATATGTCTATTAAAAATTTTATAATCAGTTATTATTATTATTGAAGAAATATGATGTAAATTCTTCCCTAATCTGATTTACGTCTTGGGTTGGTCTTCTTGGTATTTGTCGCTATAAAAAAAAAAAAAAAGAATGCATTTTCAACCACTACGCGTGAGGATGAAAGTTTCTTATTAAAAATACGTTTCGGTGTTCCTTCATTATGACTTCCTGGATATGGCTTCATCACATGAGTTGTCAATGCAAATGCTCCATCTCCCAAAAAAACATACGGAACGTCTGTTGTACCACCTGGTAGTGGTCTTGGCATCGGAAAATTTAGATTATTTGAACAAATTCTTTGCCATAGTTGACTATTACGAAAGACACCAGCTTCCAATTTCAGCAAAAATAAAATTGTAATTACTATCGACCAGTGCCAGAAGTACTATGCTGAAACTCTTTTTTTAGTCGTAGTATTCCGAACCACTATGTGCAGGAGATTGCATTACGATGTGTTTGCCATCAATTGCTCCTATACACCTTGGAAATTTTCTGAACCCTTTTTCAATTTCTAACCATGACTGTGGATCTTGCGGAATCTGTAAAATAAATATTTATTTTTATTTTATGTATATAATATATCGTTATTTTCAGAATCCACCTACGCCTGAGAGTGGAATTGCAAATGATGATCCAGGTGAAAATGATCATCAATCAGAACCTACAACATTATCTCCATTGCCAACTGTACCGCGGCGCCGAAAGAATCCGGTAGAACTGCAAGAAGCTGGCAAGGCTATGAAGGAAGCCATGAGTTCACTGCATAAAGTTTTGAATAAACCACAAGTGGTACAAGACGATTTCGATCGGTATGGCAAGATTCTTGCCAATAAGCTTCGTAAACTATCTGAATCAGAAAGCTTAAAAATAATGTATGAAATAGATGGATTATTTATTAAGCGTTTAAATACTACACCCACATACTCTGCAAGGCCTTCACCGATTTACACATCGTGTTCAGAACCAACACAACGACTTCAATTATCACATCCGAATACATCACCAACATATTATGTACGGCCTGGATCGTCATGTACCTCATACTCAGAACCAAACATGTCAGCAACACGTTCTTCCTCAGCCGTTTTCAATACAAATACCATACTTTTCTCTAATGAGATTGTGAGCCCACCAACAAATACAAATTACGACATTCTCGGTCAAGCATTTCACGAAGCATAGCCGAAAAAAAGAAAATTAGATTAAATCCTAAAAACTAGTTTTCTTTTTTTCGGCGGTTGTTTTTTTTTTGTAAACAGAGCTATTATCTGTAGTATCCACATACTTACCGTAATTTGATCTTTCAATACTTGGTTTAGTGCAATGCATACTTCAGGCACAATTCTTGATATAATCGAACTCGAAACTGAACAGGAAATGTAGACTTTCAAAACTATCGCCACTGGCTAAAAATCTCAAAGTAATTTCCAGGCGAATTTTGGCTGGGATTGCTTCCCTTTTAGGCGTATTCTTCTTAATTATAAATGGAGCAATTTGTTGTAGTAAATATTCAAAGTCTATTATAGACATTCTTGTAAAGTTGTTAAATTGACCCGAGGGTTCCACCAACAGTTCCGCTAATTGATTTTCCATGGTGCTTCTGAAATATATAGATATATATGCTTAACTAATCATGCAGGTAAAAAAAGTAAGATAAATTAAAAATCAACTGTTATTGGTTCTTTCTTATGTTTTAAGTATTTACCTGCTTCTATTGCGGTGCATAGTAACCATCCACCATCTTCTCCTTCGCCATGGCTTAACAATTTTCTTTCTATGGTAAATGGATAAAAAATTATAATAGCTCACAGCACAAAGGCAAACAGCAGCTGCAATTTCCACGCCCATTGCCAGAGAAATCTTCCGTACAAATGAAAAAACGAGTGTATACACGTATGCTCTCGCCGAGAACATCATCGGCCGAGACTCTCGACGAGTGTGTACAGCTGCAAATTATAGAATCCAGCACATTGCCAATAAGTATGTTGTGTGAACAAGCCGGTGAGTCCAGAAATAAATATTGGCGTTACGATCGGGAACACCATACGCGGAAATTTGAGAGGAAAATTACGATATTAGATTTATTTCATCGCGCATTAGAATCGTCCGATCCCTACTTATCATCTAGTACAATATGTCACCGCCAGAAACAAAAAAAAATGTGTTATTGAAATAAAAGCACTGAGATATAATCCAAATGACACCATAGAATATAAACTCCACTTTTCAGATAATTTTATCCCATTGCTTAGAAGACCAAGGAAGATTAAGTCTTTGATTAAAAGTACGCCTTCGCTTTATAAATCTAGGCAACCAATTACCAAGACAAAGTATGATCACCTACAGGAGTTAAAGAATGTCATACCTAAAGACTGCCATACTTTTTATGATAAGTTTAAGTTACTATTTTGACTGTGAAATGTTGTGATTAACAGAATTTAATTAGAATTTAAGAGCAAGTACCAAACAGATTATTGTTGTTACGAATATTATTTGTTTATAAAAATTTTAATTGAAAACATTTAAGTACCTGACACAAGATTTTGTGATGAAGGTTTTGTGATTATTATGAAAGAACCTATTAGAATGTTTATTTTTGTTATTCCAAGTTTTTTATTACAAATTTTTTTTTCTTCATTAGGTATGTACATATGTATGTACCTACCTATGCATAATCTTTAAGTAATACTGTTAAGTGTACAAATAAGTTTTGAGGGGTTTACAAAAGATGGCATATAGTCAGTCCCAGCATTTCCAAAGGCATAACAGGGATTCTTCCCTTGTGCGATCGTTTTTGTGGATATGGTGACAATAAACTCAAAAGCTCATCAAATGAAGATATGCTCATTCTAAAATAATCAAAAATACTATCCTCGTCTGTTCTCAAAACATAGTATTTTCGATGAAAATAGTTTCCACTAGGGTTTTATTATCGTGATAAATGGATGAACCCAAAATCTTTTTCTTCTATATCTTTTTAACAATAATAGCAGTGCAGCAATTTTTTTTGCGATCCATCGCGTCACTATTCCTAATAACACGTCCAATACGACTGACTACCGTATGGTCACCTGAACCGACGCTTTGCCGCACGTAATCGTATCGCAGCAATTCGCATTGCAAATTCCTGCTGTCGCATCGCATCGCATCGCAGTTATGTGTGGGAGCCCTTAGGCTGAGAACTCTTGGACCGCACTATATTTGCTTGTTTACCTGTATCTATTGCTACGGTAGAAAGAAGTTTTTCAACATTGCGGCGTACAAAGACATGGCTGAGGTCTACAATGAAGGAGGATCGACTTAATGGCTTAGCTCTGTTGAACACTCATCCTGACATTGATTATCCTATTGACGATGTAATTAACCAATTTGCCAGGAAGAATAGGCGCATAGAATTCATTATTTAAGGAAGAGAACCACAAAATTGTAACTTTTTTGTATCATAATATGCCATTGTCTTGTACACATCTGTACAATAAGTTTAAATAAAACTTTTCATGTGACTTGATTATTTTTATTACGATAAAAGTAAAGATATCTTTAGCGCCCCCTCCTTGAGTTTATCTGTATCCGCCACTGGCATGCGATATTTTGTGCTTTTTAAAGATGCAGCTACCAGCTACAGGCACGTATATTTTATGAACAATAAAAGTAATTTTAAAATATACAATGCCATTATCAAGAATAAATACATGCACAGTGTGAAAATCTTACACACCGACATTGGACGTGAATATGTAAACAAGGAGTTCAAGGATTTCATTAAAAAAAAGGGATAATTCATGAGTGTGAGAGATATTGTATATTTATAATGTAGGTATATGTAATAATTGCTCAATAAATAGAAAATATGAAATTTAGATTTTTATAAAAAGGAAACGTATCCATTAATGATAATGTTCTTATATTTTGACAACTTGTATTATTTGTACTAATTGTAACAGGAAACACTTGAAATATGGTAATATAATATTATTGTACAATTAGATAGACATAATATTATTGTACGATTTGGTAATAATATACAATATAAATAAAATTAAAATAAGGTATTTAAAAATTTATAGCAACGTTAAATGTCAACTACTTGCTAATTTTTAAAATAGGTCTTTATTTGTAACGGGAAGTTAAATTGTTTGCCAGTAGAAATATCTTAATTATTTTATAAAATACCATTAATTTTGATGATTTGGAATTGTTTAAAATCAGTTATTGAATTGTGTTTATTATTATTAGTATTTATTACGATCTTTTTACGTAGAATTACAAATTGCTTGTCTTGTCTGTGGTACATCAGGTGATACTTGTAATTATGGTGTGGGGGTAGATAGTTGGGTTGATAAAAGCGAGTGTTTGTAATTGTCTCGTTTAATTCAGTGTGTGAGCTGCTCTTCTGCAGAAGTTAAGTACTTTGTAATACTTTTATAATGTCACTCTGCCAGTCTATTTAATTATTGTTTAGTATCATTCTAATTAAAACGATTGTAGTGTCATAATGTTGTAAAGCTATACTGGAAGCCAGCTTTCAATTCAATATTGTCGTAGTGTTTGTTCCATTTTAAAATGTGTAACATTGATACAGATATGAAATGTGGAATGATATAATAATTTTACTGCGGTAATCTTGTGCTGTTTGGGGTTTCTTTCCCCTTAGTTCTTCCCCAACGACTAAAGCACATTGCGAACTAAGGGTTTCAATAAATTAATTGCCGCAAATATGTGTATCATTTACATACCTCCATAATAATATGAAAAAGTTCCATTATCATGAAATACAACTAGTCATTGTGCTTTTTTTTGGTTTACCTTTATTAATAATAGTACAGGTTGCAAATATTTGTCGATTCTCGCTTTATAACATGACTTCCAATTTATATTTCTTGCCTTTTCCATAGCCATTACACATTCAATCTAACATCAGAAGTGTAGGAGTCGGACTCGCGTTTTTAATAATATATGTATCCTAATATGTGTTTATTTTCCAAGTTTCAGAATAGAAGAAAAATTGCGGCCTCGGACCAGCGGAACTGTGACGACGAAATAATAAGTTTTCTACGCAAGGATCTGCTACGTCACGAGATGGACAATTATTATAGTATTGAAACATCCAACAAGTGATCAAGGGAATCTCCTTAGAACAGCACCGAAGTGATTTCAAGAACGGTAAGGCCCTTAAAGGGCTTTGTTTTATGATAATGTTTATGGATTTTATTATATATATTTTTTTCTGTGCATTAAGTAATTTAAACTTAGAATAAGGAGGCGGAATTCGCTCTGTCCGGGCATCACGAGAAAACCTGTGAATTATTTGATTAAAAATAGTAAGACTTAATCGGATTAGAATTGAAGACTAACTTTCAATTTTTTTTTACGTACAGTAGATATAGAGGTTTCAAAGAATAGGACGTACTAAATACGTACTAAATAGCAACAAAGTAGGTATACAAATTAAATCTTTCTTCGGTTATGACTATCTTATTATTTACTAACTGCTTACAATGAAATGCATTTTCGAAAATAAATAGTACCTATACATAATTTTACATATAATTTAATATTTATTTATAATTTATATACCTAGTATAGACACTATGTAGATTGCAGCAAATTCGAAAGGTAAAGACTAGTGCGCCAGGCACCCAAACAAAATGATAAGAAAAATAAAATCTATTATGGCAAAATAATAATACACTAAAATCAAACAAAACCGTAATCTATATCGACACAATACACCAGATGTAAACTTTTAGAATACCCACAACTAGTTTTTATTTTGGTAGGTACCTATGTTATTTGTTTAACATTCGATTAAGATTAAAAATGACTTTATTTATTTCCATGATTTGTAGATTGAATCAGTATGTAGGTATAAATGTATGACAATAATTTGTGAAATATGAATATAGAGTAGACTGACGACAATTTTATTATTTATTTGAAAATTAATTAAAGCAATTAAAGTACATAATTGAATCAATGTAAATTGAGAGGATAAATATCATTAGGAATAATATTTAATGTTCTAATAATATAATATGCATAACTGCGTAAACATAATTACACAAATAAGAAAAAATTAGGTAATCCAAAAGGAAGACGTAGTTAGCTATGGAATAAATCCATACTAATATTATAAATGCGAAAGTGTTTGTTTGTTCCTCTTTCACGTCGCAATGAAGCTATTATATGGTATGATTTTTGTGTGTAGAGATAGTTAGGAGGGTGGAGAGTAACGTAGGCTACTTTTTACCGCGGTAAAACCTCTCATTTCCATGGGAAGCTTGATGTTTTGTTAGTTGTTAGATATTTAGTTCCGGATTTTGTTAATAGATGGCGTTAGTAAAATTCATTTGCAAGTTCTGAATCACGCTATCAAATGACACAATATGTAAATTACTAAAGTAATAGGCAACTAATTTATAAATGAAAATCTGAATTCGCGCTGGATAAATGGTTGTGTTTTGGTTAGAAATTAATATTGTAAAGGAATAAGTCAATAAGGTTATAAACTTAAAAGACATACGATTTGATTTTGGTTTTTGGTTTTGGTTTGCTTCGTGAACTGGTTTTGAAGACTGTTGTTGTTTTAGCTTAGAATAATAATTATTTTTACGGATAGTAGGTTTTAAAATTTAGATATTTTATGACTTTTATTAACATTTTGTGTTGTATTTGTTTAATTTAATTTTTTTTTACTTTAAATAGTTTTAGTTATTAGTAGTTAGTTACTTTAGATATAAGTTTTTAAAAGTGGATAACACATTTTGTGTTAGTTAGTAGTAGTTGTTAGTTAGTAGTAGTTAGTTTCATTAGATATAAGTTTTTTTTTAAAGATAACACTTTTGTGTTTTTTTTTTTTAAATTAGACTGCCTTATTTTCTTTCCTTTTTTTTTGTAAAACTCTTCAAATACAAATTATAATTTCAGTGCTAGTAAATTTACTTAACACTTGGTAATTCTAATAAGTTATTCGTATTCAATTAGGTTATATTTAGTTTTGTGCCTAAAAACACTAATAACAATTTCTAGTATTTGCTAGTTAGCTTGCGTTGTAGTACCCACATATAAAACAATATTTACGACCCAACTCGGAAAGGTTCGTTTATTAAGTCGTAAAGAGTCCAGGACTAATTATTGACATTAAATAATAATAATATGTAAAGTATTGGTTTATCTCAGTTATATTGTCAACTTTCAATGACCCTAGTGCGGACCAACGTCAAAATAACCTTATCGATAATTAATCTTATTAATGGTTTGCGTAGCCACACGTAAAATATTTTGATAGTTAGTAAAAGTTTATTTATTTTTAATGCTTTTAAAACTACGATTATATCTGATATTTAAACTATGATATATTATCAAGAAATTCTTTTAATTTTTTTGTATGACTTAAAAATATTGTAAAGAAGCTTTTTTTTTTTCTCTTTGAAATAAAATAAAGGTAGTAGGTAGGTACTGCTAATTGTCAATATCAATAATAAGTGGTATATATTTTTTTGGGATGATTTGACTTGACATTCAAAAACTTCAATACTTTTCATAAAATAATAATTAATTAAAGGTATTTTTATACTTTAATTGTCCATGAGAGTGAATTTTTTTTTTTTGTTTGTCTCTATACTAAGGAGAAGTTTAAGTAACCGTTATGTGACTGAGATGTTCTTTAGATTGACATTTTTGTTTTGTTGGTGCAATTGAAACAAAAAATAGCGCAGTAGGTACTGTGTGAATATTGCATTACGAATAGAACCTGTTTAGATATTTCTCAAATAATCTTGAAGAAATCTTAGCTTCTTACTTTTATTACATTTACAATGACATGTAATATAATTTGCTGTAATATTTTTAATAGGTTTTACGATAATATAAACATTTATGTATTACTAACTGAACCTTACGCGATTTGCAAAAAAAAAAACTAATTAATAATCACAATCAAATACAGCCTATTAACTTAAAAATAATGTAGTTTTCAATTTGTGAAAGAATTTTTCAAATCGGTCGAGTAGTTTTTGAGTTTATTCATTACTAATTTACAAAAATGTAAATCTTTCCTCCTTATAATAATATCACGATTTTTTTTTTAATGAAACTTCTATGTAGACGCGGCACCGTATTAGGATTTTTTTTCTGTCACGAAAAAACGTTACGGCCGCTTGGAAGGGGTTAATAATTAATTTAATAATTAATATATTATTTCAAAAGATTTTTTATATATTTTATTTTGAAATGTTTGTATGTAATATAGCCCCAGTGAGAGTATATAGCAAGGAATATGACTCGACATACATTACATAATATAATCTTTAAGATTTATCCACAATGATTTATGATGAATTTAGATATTAGACACATACTACTCAATTACACAATTAGACAATTAAAAGACACAACACAATTAAAAGATCTTACACAAAGATCTTATACAATTAAAAGATCTAATTCTATTAATTTCACAATATTTTTTTTTTATTTAGTTTCAATTAAGTTTATGTTATAAGTAAGTAAGTAACGATAGCAATTTACTATTGTCTACGGTTATTGTAGTAATTAATCATCACTGTTAAATTTTGTACTAATTGTTTTGAATCGGATGGCCAAACGGAACAGATATTTAGTATCTTCGATATTGTTAGATTACGTTTTGTCAACACAATCGTGATGTGGATTGAAATGAAATATTATACAATGGATGGGTAAATTTTGAAATGAAATGCAATAATAATTGTCTAAGGATAATTTAAGAAGTGATGATTAAATTACTGAACAAACTGCTGATTATGTCTACTGAGTGAGAGTCCTAGCCTGACTCATGTGCAGCAGGTGAGAGGCTGGATGATATTACTGAACAAACTGCTGATTATGTCTTCTGAGAAGTTCTAGTCTAGACTCATGTGCAGCAGGTGAGAGGCTAGATCAAATTAATGAATGAACTGCTGATTATGTCTTCTGAGAAGTTCTAGTCTGACTCATGTGCAGCAGGTGAGAGGCTAGATCAAATTAATAAATAAACTGCTGATTATGTCTTCTGAGAAGATCTAGCCTGACTCATGTGCAGCAGGTGAGAGGCTGGATCAAATAGGGATGTTGACACTAATTATAAATTAATAAAAAAAATATGTCTAAAGTAATACTTTATTAAATATTTTTAAAGTGGTAACATTTAAAGGCCTATTTTAAGGCCTTATTTTATTGAAATCAATCACAATAAATTAGATATCATTAATTTTAAATGTTAAAAATTGTACTCACTGTCACGTGACCTTAAACGCAATTTTGAGAATATAACGTAATTGCTCCTATTTTATATGGAAATTCAACAAACTTTGACGTTTTTGGTGGGAAATTTGATAATGATTTTTACTTATAATATTTATTTTTCGTGAATATCAAGGTTCTATCTATAAAATAACATTAAATCCTAAAAATTAGTCAACATCCCTATTACTGAAGGAACTGCTGATAATGTCTACTGATTTAAAAGCCCTAGCCTTACTCATGTGCAGCAGGTGGGAGGCTAGTGGGCTCTTATGAAATGAAATGAAATGAAATGAAATATCTTTACTTGTGTTTATCTTAATGTGAAAAGAGACAATATTCGTAAATGTAGTAGGAACTATATTATCTTGGTATTTTTATGTACTTAGTATGTATAACGATGTAGTATTTTTAGTACTTCGAGAGCGAAGTACATGTCAGTCTGGCCGTGAGAGATATTGTATATTTATAATGTAGGTATATGTAATAATTGCTCAATAAATAGAAAATATGAAATTTAGATTTTTATAAAAAGGAAACGTATCCATTAATGATAATGTTCTTATATTTTGACAACTTGTATTATTTGTACTAATTGTAACAGGAAACACTTGAAATATGGTAATATAATATTATTGTACAATTAGATAGACATAATATTATTGTACGATTTGGTAATAATATACAATATAAATAAAATTAAAATAAGGTATTTAAAAATTTATAGCAACGTTAAATGTCAACTACTTGCTAATTTTTAAAATAGGTCTTTATTTGTAACGGGAAGTTAAATTGTTTGCCAGTAGAAATATCTTAATTATTTTATAAAATACCATTAATTTTGATGATTTGGAATTGTTTAAAATCAGTTATTGAATTGTGTTTATTATTATTAGTATTTATTACGATCTTTTTACGTAGAATTACAAATTGCTTGTCTTGTCTGTGGTACATCAGGTGATACTTGTAATTATGGTGTGGGGGTAGATAGTTGGGTTGATAAAAGCGAGTGTTTGTAATTGTCTCGTTTAATTCAGTGTGTGAGCTGCTCTTCTGCAGAAGTTAAGTACTTTGTAATACTTTTATAATGTCACTCTGCCAGTCTATTTAATTATTGTTTAGTATCATTCTAATTAAAACGATTGTAGTGTCATAATGTTGTAAAGCTATACTGGAAGCCAGCTTTCAATTCAATATTGTCGTAGTGTTTGTTCCATTTTAAAATGTGTAACATTGATACAGATATGAAATGTGGAATGATATAATAATTTTACTGCGGTAATCTTGTGCTGTTTGGGGTTTCTTTCCCCTTAGTTCTTCCCCAACGACTAAAGCACATTGCGAACTAAGGGTTTCAATAAATTAATTGCCGCAAATATGTGTATCATTTACATACCTCCATAATAATATGAAAAAGTTCCATTATCATGAAATACAACTAGTCATTGTGCTTTTTTTTGGTTTACCTTTATTAATAATAGTACAGGTTGCAAATATTTGTCGATTCTCGCTTTATAACATGACTTCCAATTTATATTTCTTGCCTTTTCCATAGCCATTACACATTCAATCTAACAAGTGCATAGTGCACCCCATACACTGCAGAACAAAATGGCCGTGCAAAAAGAGAGCTTCGGGCAATAGTATGTAGAAAGTGCTCGGGCAATGCTACACGCCAGATACGTGCCAGATACACGCCAGATAGGTTTCTGCGGCCCGCGGCCCGCCAACAGCACTCAATAGCGACTACTTTAGGTTGCCGAAATTAGTGAAAACTGCACAGCTGTGTACGTTCTTTTGTCGCTTTCTTATCCTAGCTTTTTTTTTATTAGCTATTTTTATTAGCTAGCCGCTAACCTGTAAGTAACTCGACTGCTGCATCATGCATACAAAACAAAACGGCGCGTGATATCTCGCGCCTTGATGCCGCTTGTACATTCTCGCGAATATTAGCCGAGCGATACGAGGAAACGAGAGTGTACTGGAAACGCTTGCCTCGCCCCGCGAATGTTTCGGCGACTGTTCGGTCACCGGTTCCGCTCTACATTCTCGCGCCTCGCCCCGCCTCCCCTCGGCCGCTCTTCTTTCTACTCGAAATACGTCTCCATTACAGACTTCCTCAAAATCAGAGATCATGCACTGAAAACAATATCACTTTTTGAATCCACATATACATGTGAGCAGTTATTTTCACGCATGAAAAATGTGAAATCCAAAATGAGGACCCGAATCACCGATCTTCACCTTGAGAACAGTTTGAGAATTGCAAGCAGCAATATTAAACCAGATATTGATAAACTGGTTAAAAATAAGCAGTGTCAGACATCGCATTGACCATTGTATTACATTGTATTGATTTTTATTTGCCCCTTTTGTTGATGTTGGCTCAATAAATAAATTTTTTCTACTTATCTACTTGTTTAATCATCCTGACCATTGAAAATAAAAAAATCCTTATAAAAATACCTATGGTGCGGCTAATAATACCTATAATAATACCTGCGGTAATAATACCTATGCAGAAAAAAATTTTTTTTGGCCCTTGATTTGTAAAACGTTGAAGATGCATGGTGTACATATTGAATAGTACATCAACGAGTCAATCTCCTAGTAAAGCTCCTTTTGAACTTTGGAATGGTATCAAACCAGAAATAAGTCCTATCAGTCTTCGGCAGTGAAGGATTTGGAAGTGAAGGACATCATCGAGTCAATCTCCTAATATAGCTCCTTTTGAACTTTGGAATGGTATCAAATGGTATATTCCTGATCAACAGAGAACAAAGCTGGACAAGATTAAATTATATTAGTAGGATATGAACAATGAAATATTAGTAGAATATATAATATCAGAACAAAGCAAATTAGGGTTATTGGTGGACATATTGAAAATTTAATAGTTATTGTTGTGATTAATGAATTAGTGACTAGGTATTTAAGAATTCAACATTGATGGCGGCAAAAAAATCACGCGACGAAACTGCGCTGTTCTCGCTCAGAGCGGCAGTTCGGTGGCAATTAGTTTTTCCATGGCTACTGTATGATATCGATAAATCGATAAAGTGTTTTGCGAAATCTGTAGAGAAACTATATCTAGTGGCATTTCTACGCCCAAAAATCATCAAGAGATGATGACTCCATTAAAGCATCCACTGAGATTGGTTTTTCATCATGGAATAAGGCTTTGGAAAGATTTAAAAAGCACGAAATGTCTGAAGTTCACCGTTATTGTGTTTTACACAAAGCCAATGCAGAAAGCCAATACACTCAATGTTATCAAAAAGTAAACTTGAAAATATGAAAACTGCTACAACCGTCCTTATGAAAATGATTTCTACTCTTCGCTTTTTAATGACCGGAGGCCTCGCCATAAGGGGCCATGAGGATGAAAATTCAAATTATAGTCGGTTATTGAAGCTGCGATCAGAGGATATTCCCTAGTTAAGGTCGTGGCTCCAGCGCAGTAAATATAAGTGGTTGTCACACGAAGTCACTAACGAACTGTGTACAATTTTGAGTCACGAAGTATTGAGTAAAATAATTAAACTAATACAAAATGCTATCTATTATTCTGTTATGGTAGATGAACCCAGTGATATTACCAATCATGAACAAGTCACATTCTGCTTTCAGTACGTGGACTCAAAGCTTAAAATACATGAAACATTTTTCGGACTCAATGAAACGCCGTCAACCACATCTGAAATTTTATTTGAAATTTTCAATGACGTGCTAAAAATATTTCGCCTTGATATTAAAACTTGCAGGGGTCTATGTACAGATGGCGCTGCTAATGTTTCTGGAACGCATACTGGCCTTAAAGCACTAGTTCAAGCTATCGAACCAAGGGCAGTTCATGTGAATTGTGTCACAAACTCCTTAAACTTGGTTGTTCAAGATACTATGAAAGAAGTGCCGGCAATAAGAGATTTTTTAGTATTAATAAGAGAGCTCGTTGTCTTCGTCCGCGTTTCACCGAAACGCCAAGCTTGTTTTGAATCCCTACAGGCAGTTGAGGATGCACAAAATCTTTCTCGTTTTGCCCAACAAGATGGTGCTGTCGTATATCTTCTTTGAAAACAATTCTCGACAGTTATAGTGTACTTCGATGTTTTTTGAACAACACAAAAACTCAGAAAGATGATGCCGGTGCCAAAGCAAAAGGGTTTTTAAAAAGTCTTCAATCTTTCGAATCTCTATTTATCATTAAAATTCTGATAGAAATTCTTAGTCGCATTGAAGCTTTAAATGCTACGTTACAGAAGATATCTCTGCATCTGCAAAAAGCTGTCGATAATATTAATACAGTCAAAGAAGGTATATCGTCCCAAAGAACTGACGAAAAATTTGAAAACGTCTGGAAATGTACTGTAAATTTGGCTCACATTTTGGAATTTGATGAACCTAAAATACTAAAAAAACGGAGAATACCTAAAAAGATCGACGACTCTACAAGTGAAGCGCATGAGTTTTCTAGTCCAGCTGACTTTTATCGAAAAATGTATTTTGAAGTGTTAGATAAATCATAGGCTGTATTGAACAGTGCTTTACTAAAGATACTATGGCACACTTGAGCAACATGGAACTATTTCTTACTCAGCAAAATAATGATACATGCAGCAATTATGTGAAAAACTTTTATGGAGATGATTTTGATATGGATTGTTTGATTCCTCATAGAAACATGCTTTTAGATATTGCGCAAACAAAAAATTACTACTACTACTACTTAGTTACTAAGTAGTTACTTAATTACTAAATAGTGTAGAGGATGTTGTTTCTTTTATAACTACTCATGCGAATCTACCAAAGATATGATATCAGAAGTCATCAAATTATTAAAAATAATTTTAACTATTCCAGTATCGACATGCACTGCTGAAAGGTCATTTTCAGCATTACGAAGAATAAAGACTTACTTGAGGACTACTATGACTCAGCAAAGACTTAATAATTACATGATAGTGTATGTAAACAGAGAAATAGCAGATGATTTGGAACTTGAAAACATTGCCGACATATTTATAAATAGAGCAGCAGTTCGTCAAAATACATTCGCATTGAATAAAAAATAATGTTTAATATAAATAAGATATTTATTAACAGGTGCACATGTCAAACTGCTGTGTAATATAATAAATTATCTTTTCTAAATATCTTGTATTTTCTTGTGCCCATTAAATAACAAAAACACATATAAGTAGCTAGGTATGTCATTAAAAAAGCTGGAGCACCCACGGGAATTTTAAAAACTCGGCGCCCCTGGCCGCTCTTATCAAAGGTGAGTGAACAAATATTTACAAATGATGTTCTATTTTTTACCCCATTTTTAACTATTTAATTTGTGTGAAAAATATATTTTTTTAATTTAATGTTAGGAGATTTTTAATTGGTGCAACATGTTCCAAGGAAGGAGTAGGGCTCGTGTTTTCATTTATTGTCGTATTATATCCACTTTGTATGTTGATGATGGTCTTGTAATATCTTCTAGCAAAATGTTAATTCAAAAAGTTATTGCCTTTTCGAAACAAGTTTTCAAAATAAAGGATTAAAGTTATTTTGTAAGGTATTTTGTAAGTATATAACTGTTTAGAGAAAATGACATCAATTATATCCACCAGAAAAATTACACTGAACAAATTGTCAAGAAATTTAACATGAATGATGCAAATCCTACTAAAACTCTTGCTGATATTAATGTGGACCAATTACATGGTCGTCAAAAGCAACAGACCATAGCTCTTTCCACAACAGTGGCAGAATTTGTGGCTGCATGTAAATCTCCCAAAGAGATTATCTGATTAAGGAAAATTTGGTATGATTTGGGTGAAATTTATGAATGTGTGTCGTTACATATTGATAATCAGAGTGCCATTTAACTAATAAATAATCCAATATTTCACAAAAGAACTAAGCACATTCATATCAAATATAACCTTGTTCGAGAAAAGGTAGCGCTTTAAGTAAAATCAAATATGTACCAAGCATAACCAACTAGCGGCTATTTTAACAAAAGTTTTACCTGCTAAACTTTTTGTATTTTTGAGGGATCAGATATTGCCTCAATATTGATCCATTTGGGTTCAGAAATATGATACCACCTCTAGTCAACGATGAGTCAATTACAGCGAAACCTGGCACATCTACCAATGAAGGTGTCACTGAACCATTGTTATCAATAACTGATAAAAACTTGAACACCATTGGACCATCGCCATCAAAATTAAGTGAGCAGAGCATTTCCCAAAATAAAAACCTAACTAGCAATGATGAACAACAGCCATCTACGAGTACATCCTTTTCTATTGCTCCAAAGGATATCATGCCCATCCCTAGAACTTATAATCGGACTAGACCTAATATTAAGTGATTAAATACAGTCGATATAACATCATTACCTTATCGCGAAGAATCAGAAGCTACTAAAAAAGCACATGAAACGAAAGAAAACACAAAGAAGGTAAAACATAATATTCACTGGAAAGAAGGGGAAAGGGAACCAAACAAACACAAAAAGAAAAAGGAAAGGGGAAATTTACAAAGAAGAACACTAAAAAGAAAAGCAAAGACTTATCTAGCGAAGATGAAGAAGACGCACAATGTTTCTATTGCTCTCATTTATTTTCTGAACCGATAGAAGGCTGGGTTCAGTCACCCGCATGTTTTTATGGGCACACTGTAGTTGTGCCGGTGTCAAATATGAAGATGATGATGATGTTAGATTTTTTTGCGAAAGGTGTGGCGATGAATAAATAGTAGAGATTTTTTGTTCTTATGTTGCTATAGGTCCATTTTGCCTTCATGCTTGGTTTGTTTTACCTTCACATGTAGGCAGAATGGACCAAACCGAGGGTTTTGGAAATCATCCAATATCTTCTGTATCTGTGATTTGATTCAAGGGTTCCTTAATAATAAGTTTGATTAATAAATGCTCAGTTATACAACGTTATTCTTTGTATATACAAAAACAAACATACATGTCAACTATTTTTAACCGACTTCAAAAAAAGGAGGAGGTTCTCATTTCGACTGTATTTTTTTTATGTTTGTTACCTCAGAACTTTGGACTGGGTGAACCGATTTAGATAATTCTTTTTTTTAATCGAAAGCTTAAATTTGCATTAAGTATGTGCGTGATAAATGGACGAATAACTCAATATCGCGCAAACCGATTTAGATGATTCTTTTTTTAATTGAAAGCTGTTGCTTGTCGTGTAGTCCCACATAAATTTAAGCGAGATCTGACAATGGTATCCATGTCAAAAGTACAGTGTACTTCATTTGAAGTCGGTTATTTTTTTGTTAAAATGTTAGTTTATCGTCTAAATAATCTACATAAAAATTTTCAAAGGTGTATCTTAAAACTCACAAAGTTACAAGCTTGCTGTATTGCTCCGTTGTCCCCGCATAAAAATGGTCACCGAACGTGTGACTCGCCTCGATACGCGCCCGCCGCGGTTAATTGTCAACCATCTTGGCGTATTGAAATATATTGGCTTCAACCCATTAATGGCCCACTACTGGGCACGGGTCTCTCCTCTTGAGGAGGCCTAGAGCATACTCCACCACACTGCTCTAGTGCGGATTGGTGAAGGGGTTAGTGGCCAACCCGAGTGTCGGAAGTTTTCAAACCGCCCGAGGGCCTCCGACATGGCTTAACGACTGTTATCATATGATAACAACCGGGACCGACGGCTTTACGTGCCCTCCGAAGCCCGGAAACGCTCAAGAATTTTTTTGCCACTAGCGGTCACCCATCCAACTACCGACCGCGCCCGCTGTTGCTTAACCTTGTCGATCACTTGGGATCGACACAAGCCGCAGGGGCTATGAGCGCTTCTGAAATATATTAATCCCCGTTATTTATGAATAAAATCATTTTTTATCGTCAATCATTCATACAAGGAAAACGAAGAGTTGTTTTTTATTAAAAGTGACAATTATTTTTTTCACTTCAATTTCCCTTTCTCTTGGTCTGTTGTTGTTGTCGCAATCTAGGGTCGCGTCGTAATGAATGAATTGAGAACAATAAAAAGGGGGCGATGCGTTGTTTTGTTGTACAATGGCCAACACTTCTTTAAAAAAAACTTGTATTCGCTGGGCTGAGTGGTGGAGATGCTGTATCAGAAATTGGTATTGAGGTTCTATTATAATACAGGTATGTTTTACTTTCCGTATCCGTATTGGATCTATGATTTTTAAACGACTTCAAAAAAGGAGGAGGTTCTCAATTCGAGTGTATTTTTTTATGTTTGTTACCTCGGAACTTTGGACTGGGTGAACCGATGTTGATGATTCTGTTTTTAATCGAAAGCTGGTGCTTGTCGTGGGCCCACATAAATTTGAACGAGATCTGACAATGGCATCCATTTCATAAGCATGTAAGTCTTAAATTTGCATTAAGTATGTGCGCGATAAATGGACGAATAACTCAATATCACGCCAACCGATTTCGATGATTCTTTTTTATTAGATGTACTTCATTTGAAGTCGGTTATTTTTTTGTTAAAATGTTAGATTATCCTTTCCAACTTGAATATAAAATATGTCGTAAAAATATTTTAAAATAAATATTTCATATAAGCAACGAAAACTAAAATAACGTTTTAATCTGATGGTATGTTACTCCATAATTTTTTTTCATTTTGGAGGAATAATTTTTAAAATCTGCAACAGTGGGGGTTGCATGGAGGAAATTAAGACGTCTGGCAATGATGAGGAGCGCTATGGACAAATTAAGTAAAATTTGGCGAAACCGCAATATAACAAAAAGCAGCAAATTAAAACTTGTTCGTACGCTTGTTTTCCCCATATTTCTATATGCTTCCGAAACGTGGACCCTGCGCGAAACTGAAAAGAAAAAGATAAAGGCGCTCGAAATGTGGTGTTGGAGAAGGATGCTCGGAGTGTCGTGGACATAATTCAGGACCAACAGATCCATACTCAAAGAAATCGACATCAAACATCGTCTGTCATCTATCGCACAAAGACGCATCTTAAAGTTCTTTGGCCATGTATCGCGAAAAGGGGAATGTCCATAGAGCGCCTTGTTATACAGGGCAAGGTGGAAGGCGTAAGATTTTGCGGGCAGTCACCCATGCGCTGGACCGACCAAATATAATCTGCGGTGGGAGGCCCGTTACATGAATGCATAAGGCGTCGTGAGGCGAGTGACATCAGCCCTTACCGCTTCTTCATGATGACCACGACCGTTGTGTCAAGAACGTATCGACTGAGAAGAATTTTTAGAATATCTTAAAACACAATCTGATGACCACTATAGACACCCTCACTCAAAGGCAGCTATCAACTGTCTAAATGTAACCGCTATACCCAACTAAATTCAACTGTCTTAATATCAGCCCTCTATTGGCGTATCTACTTCTTTTTATACGTACTTTTGACGATCCGTTTAGCGTAATGGTTAACATGCCGGATCACCACGCCAAGGGTCCTGGGTTCGATTCAAAACGAGGCGGAAATCTGAATGAGTTTGAATTTCTTTTTTGTTGTTTCGTTTGTTGAAATTTTTGAAAAGTTGAAGTGTTCTGTCTTTGTGTTGTCCATGGCACCCTCGACACAGGGAATCCTAGTGTGGGGCTATGAGTGGAAACATTATTATTATTATTATTATACAATATCACTGCGTAAAGTTTTACTTCATATTCACACGACATGTACATAGATATAATACACACATTTATTTTTCTTGTTTTGTTTTAGGCAGATAATGTCATTAAAGAAACCATGCACATGCCAGAATGCGTAGCTGATACGATCAAAAATATATGGGTGGAAGAGTTAGAGAGCTCTGTAAGCAAAAAGTATACAACACTGAAAAACCTGTCCCAAAGCTGTATCACATGGCCCAAGAAACTATAATATAAAAAATCAAGAATTTGATTTAATTTCCGAACCAACACCCCTAGACAAAATTAAGAGTGCATTAAAGTATAAGCAAAGAAGCAGAGTTTAGGGAGTAAAGAAACTTACATTTTTTGTTTCCGTAATTGAAATACCGCACAGATTTCACGATTTTCTTCTCGCCGATTTGGAGTACAATGACGAACGCATTGTATTATTCTGTTCGAAGGAGGCGATAAATTTAATGGACCGTATCGAACATTTCTTCAGGGATGGAACAATCGCAAGTAGTTTACCACCATTTCACCAAATTTATACAATTCACGGATCGATCGGAGATCGGAGAGAGAGACAGTGATCGGGAAACCACAAGTATATCGCCACTCATACTCGTATATGCATTGATGACTAGAGTTGACTTTAACTCTTACTACATTTTATTTAACTTAATAAAATCTGCAATACAACATTTCGGCCAACAAAATACACGTGTGATGTCGAAAGAAGTAGGTACTATTAAAGGCAGTCTTCCCAGGAACAAAGGTAAGAGGGTCCATTTCCATTTTCAGGAGAGCCTGAAAAGGAAACCCAAGCAATTGAAATTGTTTGGCAACAAAATTAACCGCCGATGTATATTTTTATGTCGTAATTTGGCACTTCTGACACAACACAAAATAATTGATGGGTGGAAATACGTCCAGTCAGCTTGAAAAATTCAAAATATTTCGAATATCGTTCGAAATATTTCGACCGGTTCTGGGTGGAGTTAAATCAGATCGAAGAGTCTTTGATGAGAGGCACCGCACTAAAAATTATGTGGAAAGTTGGCAACGAACAGAAATATAAAAAAATATATATACTGACAAAAAAATTGGACAAAAAATTAAGCCACTCCTAATTTTACGATTCATTCATTAATTACGGTCTATTTAAAAATTATAATAAATAATTCGTTTTTGAACGTTCCTTTGCAATCTTATTAGAGGGTATATTGATTAAATTGTAAAGTGTAAAGGAGAATGCCCATAGCCAGTACTCTTAAAAAATAATTGTGTCACAATGATTTTTAGACAAAAAATTTAATTAAAATATTTCAAGTATTTTACCCTATTTCCTAAAAAATCTTTATTGGGAATAATTTTCTGAAATTAATAAGTAACTTTACTTCCGTTTTACAAAAGAAAACCATTGGGCCATTTATGTTTGGATAAGGGCCAATCAGCAATCTTTTAAGATCCTTCGGGCCAATAGGTTGCATTGATTCGATTATAATTATGATACAACAGTTATAGTATCCATGACAACAAACTAGATGACGTAAGGGGACTGTCAAATGATTTAGAAAATTATTATAATCAGCCAGGAGTAATAGTGTTCTGTGATTATAATACATTACAAACTTCATGGTGTTTGGGGACTGTCAAATGAATTTGAAACTTAAACTATCGACCATATTACTGTACGACGATCGAGTCCATATTACTGTGAGTTTACTATAACCTAAATACAAATTAGTTTTGTTTAAAATCTCTTATTTCCTAATATTATCATTGACTAAAGTTAGTATGTATAATTTATTAAGATAACATAATCAAATAAAGGTATTTTTATCAAGACACAAAAATGTTAAAGTCAGTACATTTCTCTATACTAAATGGGCATTCTCCTTTGTCAAATTTCATTTAATCTGTTGTGGCAACACTAGCGGCCGTGCGGAAAATTCCATCGCCGCGAGCGCCCGGCCACCGACCTGCGATCACGCCGCCCCGCACCTCGCCGTCGCCCCATTGCGAGACCAGCTCGGACGGCGAACGCACGCGCTTCATTCTAGTTACTAACTTACTCATTTCAACCGTTAGCCTATTTGAATCTATAACGATTATAACTTCTAGTATTTTCAAGTTCTCATCTTCTCAAATAGTAATTTGTTTTGTCAAGCATTAGAATTATTCATAATATATCGCGATTGTAAAGTAATAATTGTGAAGGAGTCATTATACGTCATTTAGCATGAATTGTGGTTGTCAACTCATTCATCGCCTCCTTCAACCAACCAACCACAAATTGGTGAACCCGACGAAGAAGAATACTGAATACCTAGAAGATGGAGAAATCAACGGGCTACGAAGCAACCGCGGGCGCAGCGTCACAAGGATCGGATGTATTTCGTGTCGCCGTGCGCGTTCCGCCATTTTACCCCGACGACCCGGAACTATGGTTTGCGCAACTTGAAGGTCAGTTTGCAATTTCAAATATTACGCACGACACAACTAAATTCTATCACGCAATTGCACAACTCGATCACACGATTGCGGCGCATGTAAAAGACATTTTGTGCCAACCACCGCCTACTAGAAAGTTCGACAAGCTTAAAGAGGAACTTATAAAGCGACTTAGCGTTAGTAAGGAAAATAAGCTAAAACAACTTTTCGTGCATGAAAATATGGGGGACAGAAAGCCGTCGCATTTTCTTAGACATTTGCAAAACCTAGCTGCAGGGTAATTCACGTAACTTAAGAAGTTCGATTGCAGTGCAGTTGCAGCGACGTTCCGATCAAAATGACACTTTCCGTATTCTCTTGCGCTGTCAAACACGCTCACGTCACGCGAGCGCGTCTCAAGCGCGCTCACGTCACAAAAAGGTATTCTGATAATGCGCGTCAAGATAGCGTGTTCCCGATCGCAGTTTGATTGGTATTCTCATAAACTTTTGAAGTTTGAAGTCTCATAAAGTTTGACAGGCGCGCGGGATGCGTGCAGGAGAAGTGAAGTTCACATGCAGTTTGCGTGCAGTTGGCGTGCAGTTGACGCGCAGTCAAAAAATAGTGACAATACGGTTTAGACGCCAAACTTCAACTTGATTGTAGCGTCACTCCAACTTGATTGCAGCGTCACTGCAACTTAATCGATGCGTCTTAAAGTTACGTGAATTAGGGTACTGGTCCTACCGTTAGTGATGACGTGTTACGCACATTGTGGTCAGGTCGCCTACCCCACAATTTACAAACGATTATAGCTTCGCAACCAAGGCTGTCGCTAAGCGAGCTTGCAGAGCTGGCAGATCGCGTGCATGAGATCACCCCATCAGTACCGTGCCACGTGGTATCAACATCAACGTCAGATCACAACATCAGATCGACGGAATCACAATCTACATCACGCATCGACGAGCTAACTCGAGAGATAATGTCACTAACGCAACAAGTTGCTAAGCTAAATACACATGTTTACAGTCGTGCGCGCTCGCCGTCCGGGTCGGGTCAAGGTCGTTCGCGGAGCAGAGCACGACCATACCACCATCGCAATCGGAGCCGCAGCCACTCACGACGCTCACCACCACCAGACCATCCTCACTGCTGGTACCACTACACCTACGGAGCCAAGGCCAGGAAGTGCAGCGAGCCATGCCAGTTCAAGTCGGGAAACGCAATGGGCAGCCGGAAATAGCGACCTACGACTGCCCAAACCAAACAGGCCGTCTGTTTGTCACTGACCAGGTAACGAAGATGCAGTTCTTGGTGGACACTGGTTCGGACTTGTGTGTCTTCCCACGGTTATCAAGTAAGACGCCTTGTATTAAATCTAAATATAACCTGACAGCAGCAAATAGTACTACTATTCACATTCGTCGTGAGTGTGCGTTTGGCGACGGACGCACCTCACTACGCGTACGAATATCTATTTATTCGCGATTTGCGCGGCGGTTGCCGCTGCACGCTACAATGGCTATGGGCTCCGAACAGCTCATAGCCAATGAAGTATTGGCGTTCATACAACACGCCATTGATACAATGGACGAGATGAGCATCATCCAGATCTGTAAGACCAACTTCACACGTGAAGAGATCGTTGATGCGAAGACGCTCCTGTACCAGTCGCTCGGGAAGATCGACCGGATGCCATCCCGCAGACAGGATGAGAAGGGCGAGAAGAGTCTCCAGGATGTTATCAACCTACTTAAGGAGACTGATCCTGATGACGTGCCGTCGTTCGTGGCAAGGAACCTCAACTAGTTGCCGCCCGTCACGTTCGATCACGTCGACGTCACCAGGCTACTTAAGGATATAAACATCCTGAAGACAAGTCTGGCGGAAGTGGTGCTGAAGTTGGAGGCCTCCCAAAACACCATCAGTGATTTACGCGCTGAAGTGGCGACATTGCGCAACGCTTTAGCGGCTAGTAGGTCACCAGAGGCCGATAACATCAACACGCGTCGCGGGGCACATGTAGCCTCGTCAGCGAGTTTCGAGTCAGCGAAACTTGACTCATCGCCGGCCACTGTCCCCGCACGAGTAAGCAGTGACGTGCGCGTTACCCGTCCCACACCTCCACCCCGGAAGGTGTCGCCTTGCATGGTTACGTCTACGCCTCAACGTAACTATGCCGCAGCTGTAACCTGTCAGCAACCCGAAATTCGGGTACAGAAGAGGGCAGAGAGGGATAGCGGAGTCTCCCGCAACGAACCCTCTCCTAGTACGGTGCCCACTGGCCAGCCGGACAAAGATGGCTTCATCAAAGTGGAGAAGAAGAAGAAGAGGAAGCCTCTTTGTCGTAACCAATGCGGTACTGCACCGACAGGACATAATCATCTCCTGCGTCCCGCCGTTCCAGTGACCTACATTTACGTCTCCCGTCTCCATTACACCACGAAGGTCTCCGATGTCGTGGAGTATTTGGAGAAGAAGACAAAGTGCCGGGCGCTGGTTGAGAAGTTGGAATCGCGCAACGCAGTCAACTTTAACTCGTTTGTTGTGCGTGTTCCAACCGAACTCCTGTCGGATTTCCTGAAGGAGGAGCTGTGGCCAAAGGGGGTCGTCTTCCGAAAGTTCCGTGGACGACGACGACCACCGGGAGTCACCGAAAGCGCGTCTTACTTCGCGAAGAAGTGAATTAGTTTTTAAGTCTATATTTTTGTATGTATGTTAGTCTGTAAGGTATTTATGTTATGGGCCTCGATGCCTGAAATAAAGATTTATTATTATTATTATTATTATATTATACACACCTATGGACAGGTAGACCTATATCTTGACCTCGGACTGAGACGAGACTTCAAATGGAAATTTACTGTAGCGGACGTGTCTAAACCGATTATTGGAGTTGATTTCTTATCTTTCTATGATCTGCTTGTAGATTGTCGCAACCAGCGCCTGATTGATGGGAGGACGTCGCTCTCAATTACTGTACCTCGCAGAGTCGTCCCAGAGGACATAGCCTCCATCAAGACGGTCAGCGGTGAGTCGGACAACATTCTGAGGGAATTTCCTGACGTGACACGTCCTGCTGGAATGGTACGTACAATTCAACATAATACAGTTCATCATATTAATACAACGCCAGGCCCACCAGTTGCTTGCAGACCGCGTCGCTTAGACCCAGCACGTTTGAAGGCTGCAAAGCATGAGTTTGACGAGATGCTGGCTAGTTGGCATTGCTAGGCGTTCAGAGAGCCCATGGTCATCACCACTGCATTTGGTGAAGAAGAAGGATGATGGTTGGAGACCATGCGGTGACTACCGAGCACTCAATGCACAAACCATCCCCGATAGATACCCAGTACGACACATTCAGGATTTTTCACATCAATTATCAGGTTGTAACATATTTTCAACAATAGACTTAGAGAAAGCATATAACCAAATACCAGTTAATCCCGAGGACGTTCCCAAAACTGCCATCACCACACCTTTTGGTCTTTATGAATTCAGCTATATGACTTTTGGATTGCAGAATGCAGCACAGACGTTCCAACGATTTATAGATGAGGTTCTACAAGGACTGGAGGACTTTGCTTATGGATACTGCGATGATATTTTAATATTTTCACAATGTGAAGAATCACATAAACATCACTTGCGACAAGTACTTACACGTCTTGAAAAATATGGCGTTCTCATAAACACTTCCAAGTGCATGCTAGGAAGGCCTGATGTTAAGTTCCTTGGATATCATGTTTCAGCAGCTGGTACCAGGCCCCTGGAGTCGAAGGTGCAGGCGATAATGGAGTATCCTGTGCCCAAGACGGTGAAAGAACTACGACGGTTCCTGGGTATGATCAACTTCTACCGCCGCTTCATACCCAACTCAGCAAGCCGCCAAGCACCACTCAACGCCCTGCTATGTGGTCCAAACATGAAAAGCTCACAGGTAGTACAGATGACACCTGAGCAATTACAAGCCTTCGAAGACTGTAAGTACTCACTCGCTCCATTTCCATTCTACATCCCCAGAAACCTCGCTGACTCATCTCATGTCTTCCTGCGACAGGACTTCGTGAAAAAACCACTTGACCCGCCATATGCTGGACCATACAAGGTGCTAGAACGACACCCCAAGCACTTCAAGCTGGATGTACGTGGTAAATCAGTAACAGTAAGCATAGACCGCCTGAAACCTGCTTATATGACCCAAGAAGCGAAAGCACCCTTACAAGCGCCTGAGACGCTACTGTCACCACCTCCTGCTACGACGGACAACCAGAAGACGACCAGATCTGGCAGACGTGTGAGGTTTCCAGATAGATATCGCCCGCAGTAGCGGTCTCAGCAGGGGAGTACTGTGGCAACACTAGCGGCCGAGCGGAAAATTCCATCGCCGCGAGCGCCCGGCCACCGACCTGCCATCACGCCGCCCCGCACCTCGCCGTCGCCCCATTGCGAGACCGGCTCGGACGGCGAACGCACGCGCTTCATTCTAGTTACTAGCTTACTCATTTCAACCGTTAGCCTATTTGAATCTATAACGATTGTAACTTCTAGTATTTTCAAGTTCTCATCTTCTCAAATAGTAATTTGTTTTGTCAAGCATTAGAATTATTCATAATATATCGCGATTGTAAAGTAATAATTGTAAAGGAGTCATTATACGTCATTTAGCAAGAATTGTGGTTGTCAACTCATTCATCGCCTCCTTCAACCAACCAACCACACTGTATTTTAGGTACCCACACTTTTATTCATTTATGTTTAATGTCCTGTCGCTAGGACGCTATTTAAAACTATCGCTAAATTCGTATTACTTAAGTTCTGTGCCTCTCACTTCTTTTTTACTGATAAATATGGATCTACGCGAAGCAGAAGTAGTTCGAATCGTAACGTTGTTACAAACTTGAATAAGCCACCGTAACGTCACTCGACAATGTGAGGTTTAATATGTCTACAAAAGGTATCTGGAGACCGGTGGTTACATCACAAGACTTGGATTAGGCCGAAGAAGACAGACATCTCTACAGGATGATCGATTTTTAGTGTCAACAAGCCTCAAAAATCGTCATCGTTCTGGTGTAGAATTGCAGCACCTGCTCAGAGATGTCCAAGATGTCGCTGTAAGTGATAGGACAATAAGAAGACGCCATAAAGAACGTAGTTTAAAATCATACAGACCCGCAAGAAATCCTAAACTTACCACAGCTCATAAGATAGCAAGGTTAAATTTTGCTCGTGAACACCGTGACTGAACTTGGGCTCAGTGGGAGCAAGTACTCTTTTTTGATGAGTCCCGTATGTGTATTTATGGTGCTGATGGTCGCAAAAGAGTATATCGTAGAATTGTTTTTGAAACACAGACACGACTACATGTTGGATAGGTGGCCTAATTGTATTGTCCACCAGTATATATTACGAGTACACCTGAGCTCGGCTACAAAAAAAGATTCTTGTACAAAAGGCCAACCAAATTCACGCAAAAGTTTATATAAGACTAAAATTCGCTTCGCACGCGGAAATTATGCTTATCATATTTATCCCCTATTTCAACCCTTGGGAGATGAATTTTGAAAAATCCTTCCTTAGTGGATGCCTATGTCATAAGAGGAATACGTGTGCGAAATTTTAAGTTTCTAGCCTTAGGGTCTTGGCCTGTGCGTTGATACATCAATCACTTTTGCCTTTTATATACAGCGTTATTCTTGGCATATGTATACGAAACCTGAAAGTAGTTTGTTCAGTATCAGTTACTGAATCTATCCCAAAAATTTTTACACCATGTTATATTTTAAAAAATATTTAAAAAATGTTACAACTTGGACACCAAAACATCGTGATTACCAGCCATCTAAAGTCTTGGTGGATAGTTTCAACTGTGTTGGTTATAACAACAACAAAATAAGATTTCACATAAACGTAGTGAATGGGAAAACTATTATTAATAATCTTAATTTTGTTAACTTATACATAAATTGTTACTCGGTTGTCAATATTAAGATTGTCACGCCTGGCGTTTTGCTTGCACTTCTCATAATAATTATCTTGTCGTACAAAATTTGTATAATGAGTTTTCGATACAGTAATGTGCAATACACAGAAATGGTGAGCTGGTGGTGCGCTGATAATATGTCCATGGCAGTGCGACAGTACGAGAAGCAATTTGGTGTAAGAGCGTCGTGAAACACTATGCTTTCCGCCACACAACGCTTAAGGGACTATGAGGAGCAATTCCAGCCTCCGACCGCCGCTAATCGAGGTGTGAATCGCATTCCTACGGCAGTCCAACAAGGGTTTTTGGACTACATAGACGACAATCCCGAGAGAACAGCACAACACATGCACTTGTTTGTGCATAAGGCAAAATGGGGGACACTTTGAACAATTATTGAGTTATGTGTGACTTGTGTGAATTATTGGTGATAAAAAATGATTTAATTTATTATTGTAAATAATAGGGATTAATATTTTTAAAGACGCCAAGAAGGTTGACAGTTAACCACGGAGGGCGCATATCGACGCGGGCCGCAAGCTCGGTAACCATGTTTATGCGGGGACAATGCAGGGCTGTAGCCAGAGTCGAATTTGAGGTAGGGCAGCATTGGTAGGGCGGTAGTAAAAAAATTATCATAATTGATCTGCTCCGAAGCACGGGCTCCTAAATCAATCAGTAGACAAATAATTTCTGTGACAGAACATAACAATTGTATAGATTTTTGACTAAAACGCTCTTTACCGTTATACTTCACATAATCGAACTACAAACAATCATAATAAATTTTTAGTTTATTTTATTAGGTCCTTAAATAATTTCTCGCTTTTTTTTGGGAAAATAAAAGCTTTATCCACAGTAATTTTTAAAACATACTTCAGTCAAAGTATTTCCCGTCATTACACATTACACCACCTTTTTCCATCTTTTTGGCAGCAAATGAATCCCGTGTGGGAAAAACGAAAAGTCTTTTGGGGCTATCCATGAATCAGTCCATTTTTTGGTATCTTCATACGATTGGAGGTGCTGCTCAGATAAGCCATGTACGATTGAACGGAATTAAGGAACTTAAGGAAATCACACACACACACTTGAATCAAATCACAGATACAGAAGATATTGGATGATTTCCAAAACCCTCGGTTAGGTTCATTCTGCCTACATGTGAAGGTAAAACAAACCAAGCATAAAGGTCAGAAGATGAGCGACGAATTAATTGAAGAATATAGTTTTGGAACAAGGCTGGCTGATTTAGACTATTTCACAACAATATTGGTGTACTCAGGATAAGAAGCAATTGAATTACAACAACACAACTGTAAACACGTCTCAAATACGAGTATGTTACCCGTTCTGTGGCGAAAACGCACTTATCTCTATTCGCCGTCAACTTGAACAAGCGCAGATGATTGAAAACTAGTTCTAAGTCCCGCAGGTGGCTTTGAAGGTCGTCTGAGATGATAAAAATATCATCCAAATATCTGCACAGTTATGTCCTTCAAACCGGAACGAACGTTGCCGGCGCATTCTGGAGCCCAAATGTTAAGCGCCGAAACTGAAATATATTTGATAATTGTATACCTAAAATACAGTTATATAGGTAATTTTTTTGTTTTTTATAATTTGCGATCATAGCAATCGTGGGCTCCGTTCTATAGATCTCCGAAGATCTTTATCAGATTTGATAAGTGAAGGAATCAAAATAAAAAATATATCATATTATTAGAAAGATTCGATGTTATATTTTTGGAACGAAGTTCCTTATCGCGCGTTGAGAAAAGGGGGCTAGACGGAAAAAATTCTTACGACACTTTTTGATTCTTACGAATGACGACACTTTTTTTGAAGTGATTCAGAGAGATTTACAGAGATGGCGCTGTACAACTTTCTGAATCACGCTAGCGTAATCTCTGTAAAACTTTCTGAATCACTTCAAAAAACAATACTTAAATCGAAAGGAACTTCGTTCCATCCGGGTGTCCCTTGACACCTCTCATGTTTTAATTTTTTTATTAAGGTGAATTACCTAAGTTTATTAATATCTACACCTCGGTATCAGGCTCGTGTATAGCTTGCTTTAATCACCTAGGTCAATTTAGGTCTACCGATTTAGTATACTTAATTCACTTGCGGCCAGTAGATTTAAATGCATAGGTGAATAAAGTACACTAAAATAGACTTAAGACACCTGGGTGAATTAACTCAGGTGAATAAAGTCGAGGCACCAGAATCTTAGATATTTCAAAATTAAACAAGGATTAAGGCAAGGAATAGCGAATCACAAGAAAAAAAAATGATGTACTTACCATCTAATTTTCATCTCGGTTCCCTTTCTCGTGTCAAAGTTTACATCAGCGCAGCTGTTGCAGCTCGATAAAGATTTTTTGGTAGACTGGATCTTCCCCTAACCTAGCCAGCCTATTCTACCGACTTACCGTACATAACTGTAGGTACGTATAATGGCCGGTTTTTGAAGTCTCCAGTTAAACGATCAACAGCTATTGAATCAATAAAGTTAAACTTAAGTTATATATTCGATAACTGTCACTGGGTTTCTGAGCACTCAAGGAGCCTTTCAATAACTATGAATCCAATAACGAGTATCTAAAACTGCTACTAGATGGCTCTCTTCAAAAGATAATGAAAAGATAAGTTTCAAATAGATATTATCATTTTATTTTGTCGTTTTGACTAATTGTATTTGTTTTTTGGTAGTAAATATGTAAAAAATATTGTAATTTGGTATTTATTTGCGTCTGTTCATCATAGTCAAATATCAGCAATACAATTTAAAAACGTCAATTTAACGTTTATTTTGGTTACCATTGGTTACTATGGTAACATAGTATTTGAGAATAACACCTCTGTCATCCATTGTCAATCTAGAAAAAATTGTTGATTTCTTGCAAATAATTATATTTGTATTTTCAATAATCTGAGGTCCTTGAGGCTATCATATACCTACAGCACACACAAATTACCTCAAAATTGTTGTAACTTGTAATTTGTCATATTCTGTCCACGAAATGTTAAAATGAAACGTCAAATAAACTTATGGAACCGATAAACGGCCATCTATGGTTAGATAAGTTAATCTTAGTTTAAACGGAGTTTATCTATTATCGCAGTGCTCAGAAACGCTTTTTCGGAAGTTATCGACCCGTTAGCGTTTTTGAATAGATAAACTCTCGATAAAAAGACCTCAGAAACCGGGCATAAGTCGCGGCAAAATATAACAGATAGATAAATGCAAATAGTACTGCAAATGTCATATAACATAATACATATGTCATATTGTGCCCTACTTTACTCTTATTATGTTCGGTTTACATGTATTAAGTAGATAACTAAATTTTAAGTAAATTATTATAATACGTGTAAACGGACAATATAGTACGCAAATATGCAAATAATTTAGAAATTTTCTATTATTCTGTTAAGTAGGTGGGCGGGGCTTATCACTTAACACGTTTGGACAACAAGTATCTACTTGTTAGTTATTAAGTAAAATTCATTAGTAATTAAGTGGATTGTGAAGAATTGTATGGACTAAAGAGCTTGACTAAATTATTACGTTTGTACGCGCACTAAAAATTATTCACTTAAAATTTAGTTACCTATCTACTTAACTACTTAATACGTATATACCGGACTTTACAGATGAGTATTGCCCCATCTGATTTTTAAGAATTTATGGCCATGTCTTCACATTTATTCGACATACTATAACATCAGTCAATACAAAGTTATAACGAATCAGGCTAACCTAAAGCAATTAAACCACAGGCATATATCAGGTTAGACAGTTAAAACAAAGTTACATGTTTCAAATATTTAATATGTATAGCATTTCACATCACGGCGATCCACAATAAATCACTTATCTATAAAACATACAGCAACTTATATAACAATCATTTACATAAAAAAATCAGTAAAAAAGGCCGCGGAGTCGACGATATTTACACGCTTGTGACATGAAGCATAAACAACAGGACTGCCGTAACATTTTATTCCTTTCAGTTGTTATTAACAAAATAAATAAACCATTATCACGAAGGGTTTGTTTTATTTTATCACTTAAAAACCTCTCCAAAGGGAATACAATATTATAGCAAAAGGAAATAAACATATTTGTATGGTTTAAAAAATATTTTCGATACTTAAAGGGCAAAGTAAGTACCAACAAAGGGCGGTAGCAGAATAAGGCTGAGAAAGATTAAAAATATATTTGTTCTATTAAATATTTATCATATATTTAACTTATATACAACTAAACTGTAGAATACAGTATATGTATATGAATGTCTTATATACAAAGCATTTTTTACATTTTTACATTGTCATGAAAAGGTGTATGATAATAAAAATATTTCACATGCATGCATACACATACACGCACGCACGCACACACAAAAGGACAAACACAATTTGATGTCATGTAGAACACTACATAAAGACACGTTAAATACGTCGAGTGATAGTTGTTGGATCAGTTGGATGGTCAATTCTCTCCAACTCTGCCTCTTCATAAAAGCAAAGCAAAAGCATTTGGATTTGTTTTTAATTAATTTTTTTACTCTGTATTTAAATCGAATCGTGTATGTTTGTGTGCGAATGCATGTGGAAATACTTTTGCATACACCTAATAAAGAAGCGACTTTAATAGAATTTATATAAATGTACATACACATTATTTTTAATTACATATTATTATGATTGTAAGATATTTGAACTCGTGATTCTACCGCGCTCCTACATCCCTTTAAGTATCGACAACTAAAAAAAACTATTATACTATCTATCGGGGCCCGCTTAAACGTACGCGAATGGCGGAAGCGATTTCGACGCCAATCGCCAATAGAAGGCCCGGTGTAAACCTCTGTGGGGAAGAGATTCAATATCCTGCTACACTCCATTTTTTTAAACGATTGCTATTTGGTAAGTACATAAAAGACTGCAAGATTAAACAATCTTACAATACAGTATTATAAATTATAAGGTCCGTAATTACAGTACTTATAATACAGAGTCTTATTATCGTAATTTGTTATTTAAAAATAAGGCTGGCACAAAATGAAAAGTATTTCAAGACAGATAAATCATTTAATGCAAATTTCTGTTTACTATTATTTTTTATTAAGTTATTTAAATTAATATGTCAATTCAAAGTAGTGCCAAGTATCTTTACCAAATAAGACTCGTCTAAAAAAATTTACTACACACCATTGAAGTATTATTACTAGCGCATAGAACCGACACCGCGAACACCATGTATGTCCCAATGCATTGGCGCCACGTGGCTTCGATCTTCAATAATGTCATAGAACAGACATCTCGAATAAAATGTGTGTCCCGGCTGGGAGGTTCCATTTTCAAAATTGAGCCTCTATTCTCCTTTCAAAATCGAACGAATCCATTGAAGATTGAAGCCACGTGGCGTCAATGCATTGGGACATACATGGTGTTCGCGGTGTCGGTTCTATACGCTAGTAATAATACTTCAATGTAGTGTATTTTTTTCTTTGACGGATACCGGGCCTTACCAGAGTAACAAAAACGCGACGCGACGCAGAGAGCCTCGCCTCATGTTGGCAGATGCCTTATAGATTTCTATGTTAAATTCATATATGTAGGTACATCACATAGTCTATGTTATTCTAACGCGGTCTCATTTAAATATTTCGGGCAAGGCATTTATAGTGTACGGGACATTTCGTCGCTTAGGTAACAATACCGCGTAAGTCGAAAATTGGTCAATTGACGTTTTATACTTCATTGGATAGATATTTTCGGCGTGCATCTAATGATGTTAGAAATTTTTTAAAATTATCCAATTCCAGCACGTTATTCAACTAGTTCTGGCACCGCGCAAACTGTTTGTTGTGTCACAACCGCGTAAGTCGTCAGTCCGCCATACTATCTTACGTTGGTGTGTGACCGCGCAGCAATTTTATTGTTTTTTGTGTATATAATACGGTTTTATCAGATAATTAGACACTTGTGATGCACCAAAAAGGTAAGCAAACTCGATTATTCGTATTTCTCGTTATTTTAGGGATATTTTATACTTCAATACATCGGCGGTTTTTCAGTGTAATGTTCATTGATTTAGGCGGTATTGTAAACTATTTTATTTAGACTTACGCTGTATTCCGTAAACATTTTAATGGGACTTGAGCGGTATTAAAGGGACTTTAGGTGTATAGTTTTTATTATACCTTATAAATAACTTACTTTTTATAAGTAAAAAAGCATGATTATTAATTAATAATGATCTTTTACTCATTACCAAACGAATTTATACGTATAAATTTAAATTTTTTGCAAGTAAATATAATATTAGGTATTTTTTCAGCTTATGAAAATGACCGAGCACCTTGATGATAGCGCTTGCATCATGAATGAAGAGGAGAAAGACGTGGAGACTCGAGTTAAAGTCACGACTTTACTTGATTTAAAAAAAAGGCGGGAAGCGTTGCTGGCACAAAAAATGATTCTCTTAAAAAGGAAAAATAGCGAAAAGCTGGGACAGGTAACAATAAATAAACATAATAAACTTAACCCCAAATCAATTGATTATCTTTCTGATTCAACTGAAGAAACTATTATGGAGGACTTACATCAAGCAGTTGGTAGTATCAATGTTGAAACTGCCAGCTTTGATGACGAAAAAATTGCACAAGCTGATACAATTACATTCACCGGCAAGGGTATATTTTTTCAAGATAAAGTAGAAATTAACGAAATAATGGAGAAGGAGAATGATGCAAACTTAATTAACATTGACAACTTAAAATTTATGGAAATGACAGAAAATTCTTCATTTAATTTTACGGACATTAGCAATAATTCAGTAATGGACATTCCTACCAATGAACTTTTACCTGATATTTCTTCAACCAGTAACATAATATTATTGACAGAAACTAGTGCAGTTATTGGAAACTCAAATCCTCAAGCCAATTTAAATATAATCGCAGATGATATTTGCAATGTATTTTATTCTACTGTTGTCACTCCCCAACCTAATGAAGTCACCATTGTTGGTGAGACATCAAGTCACCGACCTACCATTATTTGTGAAACTTCTAACAACCAACCTAATGAATTTACTGTTGGTGAGATAATATCTAACCCTCAAACTGATACGTACCACGGAGATTTATCAATCAATAGAAAAAGGCAAAATAAAGCTAATAAAGAGCCAGGTAAGTGGAAAAAAAATTTGAATAAAAATTTAAGAATGAAAGGAGAGGCGTATTTAGGCTATAGACGAGTCACGAATCAGATGAAAAAAAAAGTCCTTCATGACGTCTTAAGACCTGCAAGAACTATAAAACCTACTTGCAATTCATCATTTTGCAAGAAATCTAAACTGAGAAATTGTGATGAAATAGATGAAGATAAAAGAAAAGAGTTATTTGGAATATTTTGGAAAACGATGACGTGGGACCAGAGAAAAACTTTTGTGTGTGGACATGTTATAGCAAATGACAAAAAAGTAACTAAAAATACTCAATCAACTAGATCTAAAACTCTAGCTTATTTTCTAACTATTCAAAACATACGCCACCAAGTATGTAAAACAATGTTTTTGAATACCTTGGGTATTAAGGACTGGTATATTCGATATTGGCTTGAGAAAACAAACAGCGCCATGCCACCACATTCACAAAAAGAAAGCCATCCAAAAAAAAAGCCAGCCGCTCATATCTATGCAGAAGAATTCCTTAATAGTCTTCCTAAAATGCCATCACACTATTGCAGATCAAGTACGTCAAGACAATACTTAGAGCCGTTATTTCAGAACATGGGGCAGTTCACAGAATATCTAATAATTAGTTAGAAAGGAATTGTGGGCAAGGTAGGCGCGCCAATACTGTGATCAAATGCGCACATCGCACAAAAACACGCGATTGCGCTGTTTAGTGACTCGCAAACTCCAACGGAGAAAAGTACTGCAAAATACTGCGACTTAATTACGTAAAAATGCCTTCATGTGCGGTAATTGGAAAAAACTTTGTTTCGGAGGCCATGATGAAATATGAGTCTGTCGACGGAGTAAGTAATTTCAATCAAAAAGTATAAAAGTATATAATGAATAAGTATACCTTGCGAAAATAAATACCGATAAAAATTTATCGACAATCAATCCCTAGCTACAGAGCCACGCCTACTTCATGCACACATAACAATCCTCGTGCGTATTTGTTCATTTTCGTTAGTAGTGTTTATTGAAACGGCGACAGCGGTTCCCATACAAATTACGTGCTATGCCCCTTCTAACTAATTATTAGATGTTCTGTGGGGCAGTTATACAAGGAGTTTACAAGAAAATGTGAATTGGAATCTGTAGAATGTCTTAGTCGCAGGATTTTTGATAACATCTTTTTAAAGCTTAATTTAAGCCTCTATCACCCGAAAAAAGACCGGTGTGATGTATGCTGTGGTCATGAAGCAGGTAATATTACTGACGCAGAAATAGCACTACATAGAGAAAGAAAAGAAAAAGCTAGAAAGGAAAAAGAGATAGATAAAGATTTAGCCAAAGAAGGAAAATGTCATGTATTTACGCAAGATGTTCAAGCTGTTAAATTAGCTCCTAATCTTCAGGCAAGTGCTATATACTACAAGACTAAACTGTGCGTACATAACTTTACGATGTATAATTTGTCTACTCACGAGGCTGCATGTTACTGGTTTGATGAATCTAATGCTTCACTGGAAGCTTCTGTTTTTGCATCTTTTATAGTTGATCAATTGCAAAGTATATTAAGTAGGAAATTGTTACCTATAATACTATTTTCCGATGGTTGCTGTGCACAGAATCGAAATGTTATCTTGAGTAATGCCCTCTTACGTTTAGCAATAGAAAAGCAAGTTGTAATAACTCAAAAATATCTTGAAAAAGGGCATACTCAGATGGAATGCGATTCTGTGCATAGTGCCATCGAATGTAAAGTAAAAGGAAGAGAAATCTACTTACCTTCTCAGTATGCAAATATAACAAAGTCAGCTAGAACTAAGCCAATGCCATACGACAGTCTTTATCTAGATTATAATTTTTTTACTGATTTTAGGAATACATTAATTTACAAAACAATTCGGCCGGGCAAGAAAACTAATGATCCCACTGTGACTGATTTAAAAGTTTTAGCTTACAAACCAGATGGTACGATTTGGTATAAATTAAATTTTGATGATTCTTTGCAACTCTTGCCTCAAAGGCCAATAAAATTGAGCAATGATGTGACGCCCTTAAGCGTTCTGCCTAAATTGTATGATGCGAAACTACCAATTTCCCAGCGAAAATACAAAGATCTGCAAGATTTAAAAGCGGTGTTACCATCTAACTGCCATAAATTTTACGATGAATTGCCATTTAAAGATTGATTTACATTGATAAATGATTAAGACTGATAAATAATTAATAACAATAAAATTGTGATGATTACAAATAGAATTAATTATAATATAATATAATAATTTCTTTAAGTTTTAGTACCTATGTAAACATTGTTAATGTAACGTGTTTTTCATGAGTCTTGACTCTTGATTTTATAGAAACTATATTTTTGATGTTTTTCTATAGTTTTTCTTGAAAGGTTTAGTATTTTTGTTGAAATAGTTTTAATATGTTTACTATTTTATATGCTATAGAAGCTGGATTACTACCAAAACTACTTACTTTAAGTAATGTGATATTACACCATAATCATTCTAATGACACTACTTAACTACTTGAAAGAATTTTTTAGAGTGCGTAAGTACTATATTTTGTTGAAACTGAATAACATATAAGGTAAAAGCATTGTAATATTTTCTAATATTTTTCCTAATAGCATTATGCAAGCATTGAAAAATATTTTTGTTACCTAATTGTAATAAATAAAAAGTTAAAATACCGCAGAAGTCTTTAATTTGTTGAACTAATACCGCTTAAGTAAATTTCATACTTATACACTATTAAAAACACATATTTTTACTTATAACATCATAATTGATCCTATTATATACCTATCTATGTATTTAGAACACATGTTTGAAGTATTTAAAAGATATAAATCAGTTTTTTGTCTCTCCTGAAAACTTGTCAAATTTAACTTACGCGGTATTGTTACCTAAGCGACGATTTGCAGTTCTTGCATTCGATCTAAAAATATTAATATTATATTTTATTACATCTCATGTTTGCTATTCATAAATCAAAGTTAATTTGATACAAAATGTTGATCATTTGAGATCATTTGCATTTTTTAGCTTTGAGACAGGTTAACTTATATTGATACCTAAGTACTTTTAAGTTAAGCTTTTAATATTTGAATTAGGTACATAACGTTATTACGCTCTTATGTATAGTTTGTTGGATAAAAATGAAGACATGTCCAATTTAAATAAAATCTTAAAAATCAGGTCCGGCAATACGTATCTGTTATAGAATAATGTACCCCACATTACGACGTCATATGATATTTGCAGTAGTATTTTAATTTGTCCTACCTGTCATGTTTTGCCCCGACTAATGGTGATCGCACATATGTCCGCACCGTACGCGCCGAACGCGCCGCATTTGTATGAAATCATATGAGAGCCCGATGCGGATGACATATGCGGGTCGCATTTCATACAAATGCGGCGCGTACAGTACGGACATATGTGCGATCACCATAACTCTACTTCAGTTAAGAGTGTTGCCATGTGTAATTAATATATTTTAATGCTTGTTAAAACTTGACATGTATTCACATTTATACGACGTACTGTATGTTCTCTGATTCTCTTTAGTCAGAACTATTTATTTAGAACTAGATTTAGTTGTTCAATCAAAAATATGATTGAAAAAGAATTTCACTCTGAAGTATTATTTATCAGGTTACAAAAAAAGCAAACGCCCCGCGTTTACTAAATATATTTATTTACTTATAACATTAATTGTCTATACTACATTGCTTTATACAAACATAGATATTAAGATGCAACTAGAGATGAATTTGTGCATAAGTGAGATGGGTGACCTGTTTTTCCCTCCAAATAAACATTTTCCAGAAGAGACAAAGATATGAAGAATCACAAGTAAAGAAAAATTTTAGTCCATGTCCAATGTCCATGTCTTAATAATCATTAAAAAGCAGCAAAAACATGTCTGTTTTTCGCATCAATAAAAATATCTTTACAAGCCATTTTTTCTTATTATTATAGAATTAGTATTGAAATCTTACTATACACAAATACCTACTATCTTATTCGTCACCCGTTATTCGTATTTTTTTTAAGAAGAATCTAACTATACAAATTCACTCCCAGGCACCTCAATATCTATGTTAAAACACCGCAACCGGCAATCAGTGATACATTATTAGTCTGTGACACTGACCACGAATACGAGTACCTACTTTAAAAACTATATGTCGAATATTACAAATTAAGATAAATGTTTGGTAAAAAAACCTATGATATACACATAAAACAATTATCTATCTGTGCACAGAATCTGAGATTTTTACAGAACATTTAAATCCTATATACACAAACGAGTAATCCAGGCTTTGATGTGAAATGTTGCATGTCTTAAAAAATATATATTTAAAATTAATGTTGAAATCATATTAGGTAGTTAACATTTTCGACAGTGAAATTTGTAGCTAATCTTTAACAAAGCTATAGTACGTATAATGGTTTATAATTATTTATTAATAGAGACAAGAAGAAACCCTGTTTTCTTTTTAAACAAATAACCGTACCCGTGGTCACCTCACCAATAACTTTCATCTAGCTTTTATTTATACAAAACGAAAACGCTATAATATCTCTAAACAACAATAATTATATTACAAGTACCCATTGAAGAATAAAGTTAAATCATATTCCAATGAAATCACACAACAATGTATACCAATAAAATTCATCTTCTGATGAAGGACACTTAAAGACGGAGGCACCTATAACCAGACTCAAATAGTACTCTTTCATCACAGTTTCCACGTAATGCATCACTATGCTCTTATTATATGTGGATACAGCTCGGGACACAAATTGAGTGGAATCCTTAATTAATCTATAATTAACCCTAACAGTAGGTCTTAACAATCAGTTAGGAACATAATTCTCACTCACCAATACCACTAACTATTATAAAACAAATTCAGGAGCAGATCCACTCAAGATTTAGCCCTTCTCAAATTCTAGAGTTATGTGGCTTTAACCCATTAATGGCCCATTATGTTGAACGCACATATATCCGCACCGTACGCGGCGAACGCGCCGCATTTGTATGAAATCATGTGAGAGCGCGATGCGGATAACAATGCGGCCGCATCTGTATAAAATCATATGAGAGACCGATGCGGATGACATATGCGCCCGCATCTGTGCGTCGCGTTCGGCACGTACCGTGCGGATAAATGTGCGTTCACCATTACTGAGCGTAGGTTTGTGGAGGGGATAGTGGCCAACCCAAGTGTCGGAAGTTTTATTGCCAACCAAGGGCCTCCAACATGCATTAATGACTGTTATCATAATCGTAAAATAACATATTTATTGAAATGAAATAACTCAGGATTGCTATTTATTTCATTACAATAAATAGTTACTCTTACTCTCGGTACACATATCTGCAGTGTCATATTGTCAGTGTAAGTATCTTATTAACAATAGAATATATTATACAATATACATTGGTCTACAATATGTATTGCATGTCTAATTTCAACTAATATTATCTGTTTGAAATATACATATGTCTGTTATATGTTTACTATCTTAAAACATACTGTACTTGCCTTTAATTTCATTGATGAAAACAATAGCTACTGTAATTTTTCATCAACATAAATTGTACAAATATGGTACCAGCCCTGTCTACAAAACAAAACTTTAAGATTTAACTTTCTTCTTCAACTGTACATTAAAAAATCAGTTCATATGTACAAAAAACGTTTATTTAGTCCTTAATACTAACAATCTGTCGATTCATTTAGTAAAATAGTTTCCAGCGATAAATAACTTTAGATTTGCATCATAAAGTCCGATTTTCTATTCTGTATCAATATTTGTTGAGACCTGTTTATTCACTATTGGATGAAAATGCTGCAGTAAAATACTACTAATTCTTTGAAGCTTTTATTAACTACATGTATGGGACAAATCATGGAAGTTGAATTACTACTGAAGCCTCTTAACCTACGGAGTTGAAATTTTGCATATTGTTTTAGCTCCAATGACAATGCTAATTTAATGGTGACATTAAATAGGACAAGGTCGGCTCCAGATAAGAAAACTCCTCGAGGGATTCAATTACAGACAAATTTTTACAATTACGATAGTTCATTCTAAACTCCATGATAACTTCATTCTGACTGTCGCCCTCAAGGATGTCTCCACGCCAGAAATCTCAAAGCTCAAAGCAGTCAACAATTTTAAAGTAAAAAAAATTAAAGCTTGTTTTTAGAAATACAACTAAGAACCTTTCACACAACTTTGACAAAATAGTAAAATAATATTTATTCAAATCTTCACTGTTACTGGAAGTTAAATTATAATATGATATGCTGCTATAACTTCTAGCACATGAAACCGTATTTTAACTCAAAAAGCGAACATTTATCAATCTCCCCAAAGTACATAATTTTTAATGGCTTGATGAAAATGTCATCTCAAAATTTCATCATACAATTCAAAAATAAAAGCAATTTAAGTCATTGAAGTATAATGTCATAGAACAGACATCTCGAACAAAATGTGTGTCCCGCCCGGGAGGTTCAATTTTCAAAATTGAGCCCCGGTTCTCCTTTCAAAATCGAACGAATCCATTGAAGATTGAAGCCACGTGGCGTCAATTCATTGGGACAAAATTGGGAGAAAATTGTTTGACCTTGACACGTTGAGAGTAGGGACACGTTGAGGCATGCAATTATTCTTCAATTCAACAATAGTGAACAGGTCTTCAACATTCCTATCAATGTTACTCCAAACATTAACTTGTCTAGTAGTGTTAAGCCTTGCTCTAAGACCAGTCTCTAATTACATAACAGAGATAAATTCATTAGTCTAATACCGCATTGCATTAATAACGATAGAACACCTGTTTGGGGTAGTTGATGGTCAAGTGAGTTGACACTTATGTAGCACTGTCAAAACATGTCCTATTGAGAAGGATGAATGCGGAAAACTTTGACATTTAACTATGAATAGTTGAACATTTTGACAGAGGCAAAAGTTTATTGACTCAATCTTTCTTGTGTCAAAGAATGAGGTAGACATTTCGCACCCTCATTGGAAAAATGCATAAGTCGTCTTACGTTGAATTTTAGTTATTAATATGATTGGAAAAAGAGACAAAAGCTGCATATGCTTCATTTTTTTCAAATTTTTATCATTAATCTTGACGGTTTTGTGCAAGAAATCGTAAATTCCTTTGACTGCTTACTGATATTTTAACAGTTTTTTTGCTCTCCTGTAAAATTGCTATTTGCTATTGCCTTTTTTCCACTGAAGGTACGATTTACATGTTGAGTCTTCAACTGTCACTTTCAACCCTTCATCTCAATTCCTCAATGATGTAATGAAATAACTCCATACATTTTGTACTACCAAACATTGCAGATGTATTGATTTTTATAAGTGACAAGCAATTTACAATTGTATCAACATCCCCAATGGCATATAACTTCTTGCATAGCAATATAGTATTTAGGTATGCCTAATGCTGGCCATAAACAATCAAGTATACTTGTCAAGTTTGCAGCGGACTTGACGTGGCATCCAGTAAATTTGACAGAGTATGGCCACAGTATGGCTATCTGGCCATATATAATAGCTCAAGGAAACTGGATGTCATGTCAAGTCAAACTGCAAATTTGACAAGAACAATTGATTTTATATGGCCAGCTTAATAGTTTTCATTTATTCCCCAAAAAAAATTCGAATACTTCACATATTCCTTTTTGTTTGCTGCCAAACATGTCATTTCTGTGCATTGTTTTTGTTTTAATCTATCAATGACCGGTTTCAAGGACACCACAAAGAGTTTGTAATTTCCTTATATGGTATTCGCAGTATCTCAATGTTCTTATTGACATATTGTGTGCTCACTCTTACTTATGTCTTAGGTCTAAGTGTGAGCGAGCGCCCAATATGTCAACAAGTGCACTATCAATATCACTATCAATACTATCAATACAATTTAGATGCAGCAACTTGTGTGGAAAATATCTGTTTTAAAGAACAATGGTACATGCCAACAAATACTTTTTGTTTTCCCATTATTTACATTACACCTATATTTTTTATATATTTTTTTAGTATAATATGGCTAGATTGTCTACTTTAAAATTAAGTTACCTCCACTTTAAGTGGAAATATGTTTTTCTATTTATTTAATACAACATTGAAGTGGAAATATTTAATATAAAAAATGTTTCTTGAATATTGCCACTTACATGTTACAATACGCCCCCTCACATTCATTTTAAAAGTACACAATCTTTACTCACAATATGTTTTTTGTATGCCAATGTCTTGTGTGGCAAAAAGTGGTTAGTGTACAGACATAAAATGTTGAACTAAACGCAAATATGAACAAGACATACAGTGAATAGACTTTTGTATTGGTTTCAAATGTCATCCTGTCAAAAGTTTATTCTCACGACCATAGTTCAGCCATTACCATGATTCTTGCAACTAGGTAAAATATCTGCATACTTAATATATACCGTGAGTTCCCATATTATACTAAAATGTATACAATCTGCAATGATTTAAGTTTTAAATTCATCATTTTGCATTATAGAAAGCAATCATCTGAGTTTAAAATTGAATTGATATATTTAATCACAGCATGATATGAAATAGCTTTTAGTTTTTGGTGTTCAAAACAATGATAATGTCAATGTTTACACAGGACTTAAGGTAGAAACAGACTAATGAAAGAGTGAGATACACTTCCAACATAATAGTTATTTCTCTGGCATTGGTTTAGCTATAAATATCTTGTGAAAATAATAGGGAACATGCATATACACTTATTTCGGGCTTATGAAGTCAGATAACTTTTATAACTGCTTGTTTCAAACAAAAATAGCATTGAGAATAGATTAAATAATTGTATTAGTATAAAGTAGATTATGTAAAACTAAGTTTCATAATTGCAATTGAAAATTAGTATAATCCATAATAATGAAGTCAATAAAACTCTAAAAAAATTACTTTTCATCAACTAAATGACTTCTTCCCTATTATTCATACAAATAAGAGTAGAAAAAATAATATTGTGTATCTGATTTATTATTATTATATTGGGAAAAGTTGAGCAGCAAAAATGTTTAATATATTTTAGTAATTTGTATACATTATTAATTCTCATTTATCATTTTTTACTTACTTTTATGATTTTTAAAATTTCAAAATGTTCCATATTTATCTCAAATATTATCCATCCATTATTATACTTGTCATATTTCGGAACTAACATTTTGCGTTTTTTATTACAATATTTATCTTACTTTAGCTTACTTTAGCTTACTTAAACTTTAAAAAAAATCCTTTCCACATAATTTAAATTAAAATTTACTTGACAAAAAACTAGCCGACTAAACATTTTGACTATTATTAATTTAATAACACTACCATTTACAACAAGTAACATGCATATTCCCTATTACATCACAACTACACTTTCCATGCAAGTAATCTAATGTAAGTACAAAAACTCACTGTCAACATTACAGTTTACACAAATAACAACATATTTTGCACTGTACCAGCAATACAACCCTTGCCATGTCAAAAAAGAAGTCAAATAAGTCATCACTCACCTTGGTAACAACTTTGCCACTTCACTGAATACATACTCACACTATACCTCGACTATCCCTATGAATAAATTACTCTATGGGTACATTAGTTTGCTAGACACTTCACTTGTCACTTCACTAGTCACTGGACACTTCACTCGCGGCTAGGGAGCGTCCGGAGCGGGCAGCGTCCACTATCATAACGGTTTTGACGTCGAACTCGTCGTTCGTATTTGGAGTTTATTCTTCACCTGCAACGATATGTTATGAACTATAGATATGTTATACCCTTACAAATCAACCATAAAATCTATTCCGACCGAGCTACAACACACACACGTTTATCTTTTGTTTCACTACATCAGTCATTATTACATTGGTAAATTATGTAAAAGGGATGGCACTACTAAAACCATAATAGTGAAAAAGACAGCTAGACGGCCTTACTCAGAGGCAGTTATCAACTGTCTGAATTAAAATCGCTATACTTGACTAGATTCGACTGACGTAATTTCAGCGCCGTCTTGGCATATCTACCTCTTTTTATACATATAATATCATTGTTTCCAACAATACAGAACAGTGTTTCAAAATCTGTCATCATGGCAATTCATCCGTTATCGTTACCTAGTCTAACGGCACGTTATCGCGCCTGGCGGGGGGCGCCGGCGACGCGCCGCCGTAGTTGAGGAAGTCCCACACGAGGATGGTGTCGTCGTGCGATGACGACACGATCTGGAACTCGTCAAACTGCAGCCGGAACACGCGGCCGGTGTGCTCCTGGGGAGAAGTTACCCGGTAAAATACCAACGTTCCACTGCACTGTTACACGACAGTGATCAACATAATAATAAATATCATAATTAATCTTGAAGGTTTTATGCAAGAAATCGTTAAGTGAATTCTTTGACTGATATTTGAACAGTTTTTTTGCACTCCTATAAAATTGCAATTTTCATCTTATGCCTTTTATCCACTGAGGGTGCGAAATATCTACAGTCAAACTATCGCAAGTGGCAACACTACAAGACACCCAGTACTCCACCACGCCAGACAGGGTAGTCAGGGTATCGTTGGTACTCACCACAAGCGTACGAAGGCACAGGTCCTGGTGCGGCGTGCGCACGTCCAGCGCGGCGCGCAGGTCCCACACTTTGATCTTGCCGTCGTACGCGCCGCTCACTATGCGCTTATTGTCGAATCTGAAATCGTATGATAAAGTATTCTGAATACAAGGTTTGAAATTATTTGTAAATCATTCTTGACAAAAAATAACCGGCTTCAAAATTAGGGATAACTTAAAAACTACACGTAAGATCTCGCTCTTTAAGTGGGACCACATGACAAGCACCAGCTTTGGATTCAAAAAAGAATTATCGAAATCGGTTCACCCAGTCAAAAGTTTTGAGGAAACAAACAACAAAATACAGTCGAATTTAATACCTCCTCCTTTTTTGAAGTCCCTTAAAATATAACGTCTATTCCAATACAACTTTTAAGAAAATTTACAAAACCCTAATAACATAAATATAATAATCTATTACATTATTATCTTAAATCATTTACTGATTTAGAAATCTTCATAGACAACAACACTAACACCACAAACTAATCGTGGGCTTTATAATACAACTAGCTTTTACCCGCGGCTTCGCCCACAGTAGAGATCGATTTTTACAAATCCCGTGGAAACCCTGAAATTTTCTGTGATAAAAAGTATCTCATGTGGTGGTGTGTCTCTGGATTATCCAGAGGCTATCTCCAATTCAAATTTCAGGCAAATCGGTTGTAGTTGTGGCGTGATTAAGGAAGAAACATCTAAACATCTTCAAAAATTTTCACATTTCGACAGGTGCAGACTTATCTACAAAACAGCTACTTTTGAGATAACATTTTTTACTTTGCATCCATCGATTATACATAATATTAATAAGATAACATTACACTGGCTCATACACTAGTGTATGCAAGAAAAATCTAAGCATTGAAACATTTATATGACACTCACCGTATACACCTGACGAGCTCCTCGTGTCCCTCCAGCACCCGGATGCACTGTCCGCACTCGATGTCCCACAGCCGGATGGTGTTGTCCGACGAGCCGGACACCACCAACCGGTCGCGGTACTGCAGACACGCTATTCCGCGCCGGTGACCGTTCAGGGTACGCACGAACTCGCACGAGGATGTGTTCCATACCTGGAACGTTGGCACATGGGCGTTTAGTATCTCATCGCGCCTAGAGGTTGTAAGTTTGACATGTATGTATGTATGTGTTTGTGTGTGTATGTAAATATACATATATGTGTGTGTGTGTATGTGTGTGTGTGTGTGTGTGAATATGTGTGTGTGTGAATTTGAGTGTGTGTGTAAATATGTGTGTGTGTGTGTGTGTGTGTGTAAAAGTGTTTGTGTGCGAGGATTTTGATGCGGTTTTTTATTTGAAAGCTGACGTGATTGGGATTGTTAGCTATGTTTGATGAAAATTTAATTGTAAGGACTTTTTTAAATTTTAAAACTTATTTTCAGATATGTTTCTTAAATTTTTTTGTGACATGTTGCAGGGAAGAAAAACATCGTAAAGAAGCCTGGCACATCTGAGAGTTCTTCATAATAAAGTTGAATGAAGAAGGGATTTTGTTGACTCATTTATGAATGTGACTTCATAACATATATTCACATTTAATTACTCACTTATGCCAGTTTCTTGCTGCTTCTTCTCCCGGGACCACTCCCGGTAGAGCCTAGTCGTCATTCACCATCAACTGACGTCACAAATCGCTATCAACCTAATACCAAGAGCTGAACAATCCTCACCTTGATACTCCGATCACCGCTGGCGCTGACGATGTACTTCTCATCAAAGTCCACTACATTGACGGCGGCGCGGTGTCCCACCAACACTCTCCGGAGCATTATCTCGGTTGTCGACGTCATGTCCCACACGGCTATCGACCGGTCCTAAAAACAAATCTAATTTTAAACGATGCTTGGGTTTACAACTGAAATACATATTTATAATCAATCTTAAATAGCTGGACATGTTACTTGGTTCTTCTAAACACCAATTAGAGTAAATGTGATACTTGATCCTTCGAGCCGGATACTTTAAAGCACGTAAAACTTGTTAAACCTTTATCATTTACGCGTATAAAAAACATATAGGTCTGTCAACATATAGCTACATAACATCCAAACCATCTATCACTGCAAGCCGACCATACCTTACTACAAGTGACCATCATGCCGTTACAGAAGCGCAGATGCAGCACCGCTTCGCAGTGGTGTATGAGCGTGTTGAGCATGGCACCGGTCGCCACGTCCCACACTCGCACCGTACTGTCTGATGATCCGGAGATGATCGCCCGCTCGTCGTACTGCAGGCAGAGGACTGAGCCCGTGTGCCCTTGCAGCTCCTGGAATACACATTGGATTTTAACATTAATTGCTTCGAAAAATTTCCATAGTACATAAGTAGGGTTTTTGCGCGCAGCTTTGCCGTTTTCCGGGATAATAAACACCCTATGGCCTTTTCCAAACCATGGTATGATTAATTGCATGAAAATCAGTTCAGTAGTATTTGCGTGTAAAAGTAACAAACACCTGAGGATGTTTCAAACTTCCCCAAAACTCTCCCCTGTCCTGGGAGAGAAAATTCTGATTCCAGAACTATCCGAACATCCCCCACCATCCTATTTGCAAGGATGAAAAATATCCTATTATTTATTTCAAACTATGTGTGTGCAATCACACAAACCTGTTCAGCCATTTTGATGGATTGAGTGCAAACATACAAACATACAAAAAGAACTAACCTTAACACACTGTAACGTCTTTCGGTCCCAAATCTTGATGGTGTTATCTCTAAGTCCAGATACTATTTTATTGTCGTCATACTGCAAACAATATACGCCCTTCGAGTTCTCCGATCTGCAGTTTATCCTCTGAAAGATAAACATTTATATCATTGCATTATCTTTAATTTAATTATGTGTAAGCGATATAATAATAATAATAAAAGATATAACTTGATAAGGTATAAATAAACTACAAATGCAATACAGCTTAGATGCAATATGCTTATCACACTAATTTCTTTTGAGGTTTTCATAACTATTTTACATAAAATGATACCATAAATTCCAAGAGGTGTTCAGATAATCAGGTTTTATATTATGTTTTATGTTATGTCTGGGACATAACATTCGCACGACTTCTGAATAAATTAAAATTATTTTGGGTTTCTGTGATGAAAAAAATACTTAAACTATGAAAAATAAACTTATTTGCCCTATTTTCTTCTTTATTCTGAGAATTCATTTTCATCATTCCTTTTTTATGCTTCTAGGTTATAGGGATCAAGGTGTAGGATGTAAGCGTTTCTTTGTCAATTACAATAGCGATCACAGCACACCCTGTGTTTATGATGGCCCAATCAAAATCCAATCATCACATATACTCACCTGTAAGTTATGCCTGCCCATTCGCCAGTTATCTTCTATAGACTGTATGTCTTGAATAATTTTAGGATACAATTGTCTGTAGAATGTGTGCGACGGATGTTGGCATCCCGGCTTCGGCTTGAACAGGTACAGAATCCTGAAATTAGTGCAAACACTAGTTGTAATGTATACATTGGCTCTCCTATGCCAATTAACGGTTTAACTGCCAAAGTTAAAGTTTTGATTTTACCACCAATGTGGTGTTTTATATTTATAGTTTGTTGCAATTTTTTCTTTATTTTTTTCCACCTATTCCGAACATAGTTATCATGCATTAATTATTCATTTTTAATTCTTGGCATCATTAAAATTTTGATAGGGTCAAGGGGGGAGTAAGGGGGTAACGGCGGGAGTAAGGGGTAACGGAGGGAGTAAGGGGGTAACGGCGGAGTAAGGGGGTAACGGCGGGAGTAAGGGGTAACGGCGGGAGTGAGGGATAAAAAAGGGAGAAAGGGGGGTGAATGAAATGAGGGGGCTAAAGCGAGGAAGGAACAAAGAAACCTACCATCCCCGACGCTCGGCCAGCCCCCGCCACAGCGAGTCAGTGCGAACCTTCCGCTCAACCAGCTTCTTCCACAGCATACCCTCGGAGATAACGCGCTGCCACTCCCGGCAGACCAGCTCGGCGGCGCACAGGGAGCTCGCGTCAAGGTAGGACAGGATGTTCTCTGCTACGTGGTCCAATCCTTTCTCTGCGGGAGAAACAGTAGGTTGAATTCTGAGTATACAAGTTAACTTGCTCTTAATGTGTAAGTCGACTCTTGTATTATCTTAGTGTGCTGATCTAGGCTGATTTTATATTGATTGATTAGAAATATAAAAACACGGTTAACAACTTAATACATATAAAACCAAGTGTTCTAGTACACTTAATAAAAATTGTCTAGAATCGGCTCCCACATGTGTAAACTCCCACATCTGCTCCAACAAGGTAGACGATGATCACAATCCCTCTCAAAGTGAGAAAAGGCACAAGCACAGCAGATGGAAAGTTAAGTCTGTGATGATAAGAGAGATAGAGAGAGACAAAAACAATTGCGCTAGAGAGGGAAAGAGACCAAACACTCACTGGGAAGCATGCTGATGAAATCCCGTTGCAGCATTGGCTTGAGGTACGCGTTGATGTGTCCATGTTGGTAATGGCACATGCGCGCCAATAGCTGCTCCACAAACTCTACCTGGAAATCATTGGAATTGAGACGTATTAAGACAACCTTAATAATAAAAAAACGACTAGTTAGAGGAAACGTTTAAACCACTATTAGCCAAATTATATTAAATACTTAATAGTTAATAATGCGCATTAACGCTACAGTGTACAAATGACCATGTCTTTAAGCTAACGGGACATGGGGGCATCGCGTAATACGTGGCATAGTCGCACCAAATAGTACATTACAACCTAATCGCGTCGCGTCCTAACCATTAGCTAGCTTGGCGATAAAATCTCCATGGTATCTTTATGTGCTTGCTCTATTTTAACGGTAACAAAAGTTCCACGACCTAAACGCGTAATCAAATGATAATTATTACTTAAAACAAATCACTATCGTTAACATTGTCTTCTATAATTTGTTGAAGCCCAAGCCCAGGCAAAACGCAACCCAATCAAAAGTATTGTCTTCTGTACAAAAAGACAAAATAGTGGGTGTTCTCACCTGGTCCGTCTCGTTCCATTTGGAGAAGAAGTTGAGGCACGTGTTCCGTTCAGCGACGTACGCGGGACTGGGCGCGGGCCGAACACTCGCGTCCAGGGATGTTAGCGATGTCACCTGGGGTTTAAACATACATTAGAACCACGCTCGTAAACGTAAACGTGACACTTCGGTTGGCCACTAAAGGACGTAGCCCATCTACACGACACCGCTCCCACCCAACCAAAGTATGAGAATTCAAATATAAAGTTAAAATCGTGCTCTGTAGATGCAACTATTGAGTGGCAAGGTTGCGGTAAGCTTGCTTCCCGCGCGCGGGCTGCTAATTTTTGTTGTTACTGTAAAGTGCACCTACAGAGCACGATTTTAATTTTATATTTGAATTCTCATACTTTGGTTGGGTGGGAGCGGTGTCGTGTAAGTGGGCTACGACCTTAACCCGTCTACCGATCCGCACTGGAGCAGCGTGGTGGAACATGCTCTAGGTCTCAAGAGGACAGACCTGTGCTCATTAGTGAGCCATTAATGGGTTGAACCTGGTTACACTTCTTTTATAGTCTAAAGGGTAGACGAAAAAGAAGACAGGCCATCTAATGGTTAATGGTCACCGTCGCCTATGAACATGCGCGACACCAGAGGAGTCGTCAATGATTTGCAGGAGAGCTCTTTTTACCAGAAAGGGTTATGTTTTTCGTGCGTATCTTGTATGTATGTTTGTATGTATGTATGTAATATTCTTTATTACCTCATATCTTCTCCTCCAAGACAAAGCACCTTTCCGAAAAGCCAAAAAATGACGTGCATAAGTGTATCAGTGATACCTATATGAATAAATTATTTTGTATTTTGAAATTTTATCTTCCAAACCACTGAACGGATTTATATAATTAAGATATCGTTAGTTTCCTCTTGATAACTCAAGTGTTCTTAGATAAGTGAAATTAAAAATAAACAAATATGGTGACTGTGAGATGCCATTGTTTGAGGTATCAAAAAATAAAAATTAATCCAATAATGCAATAAGGGTATCTAATTAAAGAGCTCACCATAAGGATTTCAAAAAGGTGATATGATAGCTTTTTTGATAGCAGGCGGTTTTTTTTTAATTTTTTATTACTTTTATTAAAAATTACTAATTTTTTATTTTGCCTTTCTCGAAGAACCCCGTCTTATAACATCCGAGAAAACCCCGGGAGGAGGAAATTACTTCATTATATTGTTATCTGGAACTGTTATTACGTGTAAACACGTAATTCCCATTGTAGATAATTATTTATTCGCGTTAATGATATCCCAAGTTACAGTGTTTCTCAAATATCTTCCATTTGCAGACATCAATCAGTTATAGTTTAAATATGATGTATGATTTTATAATAAACTAGCTGTGCTTCGCGGTTTCACCCGCGTTAATTTGTGCAAAAAACTAACTAAAATATATGATGTTATGCCTATAGCCTTCGTCGATAAATAGACTATCAAACACAAAAATCATTTTTCAGTTCGAACCAGTAGTTCCTGAGATTAGCGCTTTCAACCAAACAAACACTTCAGCTTTATAATATTAGTATAGATAGGTACATAAATAAAATTTTAAAACCCAAATAGTGATCTTTCCTTGATATTTCCCTACACTAGCACGAACTCGAAAACAAATTCCGAGAACCGAGTACCCGAGTTCTGACACGAGATTGATTAGTCATGTTACTTGCAGGATAATCAAATGCAATGAATTATAGTAAATATATTTTGCATACAAACGCTATCGGCTATACGCGGCTAGCTGTATTCCAAGTGGGTCGTATTAACTGTACTCCACAACTGCAATGGTCAATAACCCATATGACGTGTGCCCATATGTCGTGCTAATCAGTCATATCGAGTACATTATAACTCATAAGCATAATTGAATAGTAATTCAAGTGATGCTGAGTTGAATTGCGAATGAATTGTCTAAACAAACAATGCTTTATATTTAATTTAAAAAAAGCAAGCAACAACCCATAATTGTCCCACTGCTGGGCTCAGGGTCTCCTCTCACAATGTGAGGGGTACAGGCCATAGTCTACCACGCTGGCCAAGTGCGGATTGGTAGACTTCACACACCTTTGAGAACATTACGGAGAACTCTCAGGTGTGCAGGTTTCCTCACGATGTTTTCCTTCACTGAAGCAAGTGATAAATTAACTTGTAATACGCACATATTTGAAAATTAGAGGTGCGTGCCAGGATTTGAACCCGGGCCCCCGCGTTCGGGAGACCAACGTTCTAACCACTAAGCTATCACTGCTTACTAGGCTATCACTGCTATATTTAATAGGCAAAGACAAAATAGTTCAGAACCTTTTTGTGCTGTTTATGGACCGATTTTCTGCTATAATTACGACAAACGAACAGAGGAGTCAGTTGATAGCAAGTGGTCTGTGGTCAGTGTTGTCAATATTGCCCATGGTCAGCAACACCTTAGGCATCATAAATGCATTGCTCAAGCCCCCAGTTGGAACAAGATGAGTCGTTTGGCGGCTGACTCAAGCCGCCACTGCACTGCACCAGCACCGACATAGCGACATCAGTGGACGCATATTTTATGAAAAACCGAACGCTGTCTCATTTATTTATTTTCACGTTTTTATACTCTTAAAGCAAAATGGTACAAAAGATGGACTTAATGATAAAGCATTCTCTACCATTCGCCCGTTGGTTTAGCAGAGACCAGAGGCACAGTAAAGGAAATGTACCGTGGTGGCGCGATGGCGTGGATTACCGTATCGGTCAGATAAAGAAACGTATAATCCATTTTTGTTGACAAGTCTTTAAACAATCTTGGCATAACTTTTTATTGAAATATTTTTCGTGTCAGCATAATTTTTACATTCTAAATTAGGATAGTTACTGCAAGATTGTTTACCAAAATTAAATAGGACTCGTCTAAATAAATGGATTTTAAGTTGCGGTCCGGGTCGTACAATGCTGTCGTTACCGATGCCGTATCGGATAATGTACAAATTCACTTTACCGAGCAGTGAATCTTAATGCTGGACGCACATACGTCCGCACCGTACGCGTATGAGGCCGCATGTCATCCGCATCGGGCTCGCATGATATCATACAAATGCGGCGCGTACAGTGCGGATATATGTGCGTTCACCATAAATGTCCACTCATTTCTCTAAATATCAAATTATCCAAAAGCGTGTCCAAATATTAATATAAACTTGAACTATTATTTGTAGCAATTAATACAACCTCAATACAAAAAATTCAAAGAGCCAAACTATCTCGATTACCAAAAGCTACCATGTAATAAATAAGGAAGAGTATCAAGTATTTATAATCGTGTTCAGGTTAGATAATTTCACGCTCTGTGTACCACGAAGCGGTACTAACCGGTTGGCTTTGTGGTCAAACAATACGAGGAATACCTATAATATTACAATTGCAGATTCAACACCCGATATGTTCTATCTATGAGACTTTTGAAGTCAACTGGTAGCTTCCTTTATTTAGTAGGCGCCTCTATTTGGCGCCATTAGTTCCTGGTTCCTTTAGATAGAGTGGTTCCATGCTGTCTTTTTAAAGTCGACATTTAATCTATTCGGGGGCATGCCAGTGTTGTTATTGATACGGCAATTGCCGTAATATACGGTAATCCAAGATTTTTTTTCAAAAAATACGGTATACGGCAGACCTTTTAATGCCGTATCAACAAATACGGCAATTGGCTATAAGTGAAAGAAAACGTTTTTTTAACTAGCGCTACGAAACGTACCGCTCACAGCCGGGGAAGTTTCGGAGTTCCGCGTCATAATATATCACCGTATCGTGTAATCCCTTTCGTCTTAGTTAAAAATGAATGAGACAACGTACAAAATTAAATTGGGTTTGTCAATTACTCAAATAGTTCATATTTCATACGCAAGGAACATAATACACAAAGCTTATTAAATTCGTATGTTACGGTTTTGACAGAAATTATTCTTTAATTTATTTATTTTATCTATACTATAATATATATTATGACAAAGAAGGAAGATTTGATTGTTTGTTTGCATTGAATAGGCTCTGAAACTACAGAACCGATTTGAAAAATTCTTTCATTATTAAAATGCTACATTATCCCTGAGTAACATAACGCTTTTAAGGATCTCTGATGATCTGAAACATGAATCTGAGGTGATTGAAACGATAAGAAATATTTATAGAGAAGAAACAAATGAAGAATAAACATTTTTAAACTATATACGGCATTTTTAGTTTTTTTTTTCCTTAAAATACGGCAAATCAGAATTTGATATACGGCAATGCAATTTTTTCCCATAACAACACTGGGGCATGCTGTCCTTTTACTGAGGAGTGGGCGCTCGAACACTTTCGACCTCGTGGGTTATCTATCCTCCGAACGATACGGCTAGCCAGAAGAGACGATACGACAGGCAAAAGAGTTATGAGGCTATTTTGCTATACAACTTTAATCCTACTTATACATTGAAGTATTATTACTAGCGTATAGAACCGACACCGCGAACACTATGTATATCCCAATGCATTGGCGCCACGTGGCTTCAATCTTCAATGGATTCGTTCGATTTTGAAAGGAGAACGGGGGCTCAATTTTGAAAATCGAACCTCCCGGGACACACATTTTGTTCGAGATGTCTGTTCTATGACATTATACTTCAATGTACTAATACTACAAATGTGATAGTTTGTGAGGATGTATAGATAGTTGTTACTCTTTCGTGCAAAAACTATTGAATGCGATTTCATGAAATTTAGCACACAGGTAGATCATGTTCTGGAATAAGGCATAGGGAACTTACTACCCCAGAAAATGCGGGCAAAACCGAACGCTAGTTATTTATGTTTTGTAAGTTAAATAATAATAGTGTAATACCACAGAAGAAGTAAAGGTTAATACTACTAATCTTATAAAAAGGAAAATTTTTACGTGTTACTGATAAATCAACACACTATTTGGATGGTAAAATAGAGGTGGAAAGGAGATCGCCAAAATTGGGCCAGCTTCATTGCTCATTACAGTAACCATAATAACACCAAAAAAACTAGATATTAGAAATGAGTTCACATCTCAAGTATGACTTTCAAAGACCAGCAGAAAAGTGAATATCAAACGCCAATGACAAATAGTGGTGTGCAACCGTTCTCTAAAAACTGGATAATCACCGGTTAGGGTGAGTACCGGAGCCTATCAGTGTTTCTCTACAGGTTATTTGATTGGTAAAAATTTTTGAATAAATTATTCAGTCGCGGTATGTGATACTTAATACCAGGATTACCCTGTTTTGGTCGAGCCTACAATGCAGTGAAATTAAAGCGTCAGACACATTTTGTTTGTCTTATATTGCTTTATTACACATTCAATAATTGATGGTTTCAGGTACAGTACCACATAGTTAATGTGAGAAAAGTTATAATTAGTGACACGTGGCTTCTAACCAACATTTTAGGCAAATATGTAAGCAGTACATCCTAGTAATAGGTAGGTAATTTAAATAAGTTTTTTTATTCATACTAATGATCTTTCGTTGATCTCTTTACAGTTATCTTTACACTACCGAAAGTAAAAACTTCAAAAACTAAAGATCATTTGATAAAGTGGTAGACTCGAGTCTGAAGTGCAAACTATGCAGCAAAATATTGTAAAGAGGAGGTGGGACATCAAATATGTTGTCCCACCTATCGAGACTTCACCCTCAAGTTGTCAACAGACCTGCTATAAGTAGCAATGAAGATACGTCAACATCAACTATTACACCACGCCGAAAGCGACGGAGACAACCATACAAGTTTTGGAACCTAAGCCAAATACATAAAAAAATGACGAAAGCTTAGCCTTTATCATAGCTTCCGACTTTCAGCCGTTTTCAGTTGTAGAAGATGCAGGATTTCGTCAATTTGTGGGACTCATAAGTCTTAATCCGAAATATATTATACCAACCAGACAAAAGTTACAAAATGAAATCATACCCCAGCATTACAATGTTGCCAAAGATAATCTGAACACAATTTCAAACAATGTGGACTATTTGCCTATTACTACAGTACATTTTTTCCACGACACGCCTTTGAAAAGTTTCGTGATTCAGACAAGAAACATAACCGGCTCACATACAGCCGAAAATCTTGCAGAAAATTTAAAACACAGATATCATGTCTGTGACTTAAACACTGTCTTGAATGCGATAAAAATGATAAAAATGTGTGAACTTTGACAAAATAGGAACACAACTTGTTTAGTCCAAGACTCCATAATAGCTCTGCAAAGTTACAAATTATCTATACTAATATTATATAGAGGAAAAATTTGATTATTTGTTTGCATTGAATAGGCTCCGAAACTACTGAACCAATTTGAAAAATTCTTTCACTGTTGGGAAGCTACACTATCGCCGGGTGACATATGCTATATTAAAAAAAAAATTAGGGATCCTTAATAAAACTCCAATAATGTAACCCAAAGTAAAACTCCAATAATGTAACCCAAGGTGTAAAAAAATAAGAAAACCTAAGCAAAGCGAGGGCGGTTACTCGTCATAGATAAATGCAAAGCTACCGTAAAATATTTAAAAAAATCTCAGCTTGCGATAGAGGCTCTAACTAAATACTGAACAAATTGAAAGAAGTCCAGGAGAAACACCTTTAAAGTTGATCCAAGAAATCCCAACAAGATGGAATAGCGTGTTTTATATGCTGGAAAGAATATTAAAATTATCTGATTGCCTTGCTATAGTAACAAGAAAATTCAGACAGGCACCTTATATGACCCTTAAAGAGGAAGAGTTAAAAAGTTAATGTGCTCACCATCCTGGACCATATCTTCACTTACCATCAGGTGGGATTATGGTCAAGCATTAACTTATTTTAAGTAAAAAAAAAGAAACAATAAAAGATGTAATAAGCATTTAAGTTTATTTGAAGAGGCGATGAAGCTGATAAGTGGAAATGTATCCAACTATCTTGCTTGTCCCGTCATATGTGGCTTTTATTAAAACATTAACAGAGTAGAAGTTTCATCGGAGATTGGATGAGTATTTTTAACTATAATCAAAGAAAATATGAAACATCATCTGTCATCCTATGAAAACAGAACAGTCAATAAAATTGCAACATATCTGCATTCTTCTACTTTATATTATGTATGTACATAAGATTATAGATGAAAAAAATAGCTTCTTTTACTTTCAATTTTGTTTTCATTACTTTATCTAATGTAGAGCTATGAAATTCAACTTATAATTTGGGTTTATCCTAATATAGGATACTTTCACTAGTCCCAGGATTTTTTTTTCCAGTGGAATACAACATGAGCTAATCAATTGCAACATGTATAAATCATTGGAAACAAATAAATATGAATTTGTTTCATACACTGCAACTGGCAAGTATGAATTTATAAAATATCATAAAAATTTATAATTAATGTTTTCCAAAGATAAGCCAGGATGAGTAACCAGATTTATATTAAACAAAAATAAGCAATCATGATTGGCACCAAATACCCATCACATAACCAAAAATATGTATAAGGCATGCGTGTCTTACACATTTGAGGGCCAGCTCAGCAGTGAGTTTAAACCAAAAAGAAACACTATTATGACTAACCTTCACCATTCAAAGAGTCTTGTAGATATTTAGATACAATAGCTATGAATAAATATGTCAGGAAATACATGTTATAATTTGACATTGTTGAAGATGTTTTAGAAATCCATATAGAGTAGTTCTATAGTAGAAAGTGTCACAATTACAACAATTTGTTCTCAGAATTATGAATTTAACACTTCTCTAGAAAATGTGGCGAAATTTGTTATCTACTCTTTGAGTTAGGCCTATGTATTTTATTTAGGAATATCGAAATATAGTGAAGGTAGAATTTACATCAGATTTAATGTTTTTTAGATCTTATGTTACTTTCCATACCAGCAGAAAAATGAGCGAATATATCACAATAAATGTTATGTATTGTTATGAAAAGTAACTTGGGACGATTACGCTTTCAAGGAAAAAGTAACAGGGAATTGGTTTTGAAGTGAAAATTGGGTTAAAAAAGTTCAAATAGAAATGACTGCATTGCAGGCTTTTAAAACAAAAATGGGGATAGCATAATGAGTAACGTAAATGTAAGTAGAAGTTAATAACTTGAAATAGCTTTACAAAGAGAAAATATTTTGCATACTTTATGACTTTACAAAGCCAAGGTGTTGGAAACCAAAAATGGCGGAGCCAACCATGACATTAGTTCAGTGCTCCACTTTGATGTTTTGAACTGTACCTGAGGTGCTGATGCATCTTCTGCTATCCATTCAGTCTCCATTTTTACTATATCACTAAACACATTAATATTTGTCCACACTAAACGCCACTAATAACTAATTTACAACCACTAAATAATCATCTTTAGCATGACGTCAAGCACTTAGTATGTTTTCTTTAAAAGAGTAAGAAAAGAAAAATTTTGTAAGGCATGGGTAACGTGTTCTTCAGCCAACTCCAATGTATCATACCACAGACAAGTCAGCTTAGATAAGACCACAGGCTAAGTAAAGGAACGATAAGTCGTATCGGATCGGATCGGGATATTCGAAATTCGGAGCACATTGTGCTGCACAGCACAGTTCACAACTCACAAGTCACAAACTGATATGGATAGTTATGGTGACTCAACCAAAATTATTGATCTGTTGCCTGTGGAATGAACCCACAAACTGGGTAGATTTGATACAGAGAGAGAACTTAATCATATTATTGAGCTGAATAAGACTTATGAGCAGCGGAGTTGATTGAGTACGTGCATGAGTCATAATGAGGATCATTCACATTTTTTTTGAGTATGCAGATTTGTAGATATGAAAAAACTACGAACATCGTTGAAAAAATTTTCAAAATCGGACCAAAAATAAAGAAGTTACAGCGATTTTAGAAACGAGTTTCAAAAAACACGCGCAAAGAGCGCGAAACCGCCTGTGACGTCATTTAGCGCCTCACCGCGACGCGACGTACGGGGATTGCATGAGTTTAGTCTTGTTTCGGTGGAGTGAGGGAAAATGATGTGAAGATAATATTTATATCATGCCGCATTTTGCAAGTACAACCATTGCTACACCTAATAAGCTTTTTTCGTGTTCTAAATTACGCTAATATTTCAAAAAAACAGTTTAAAATTATGAAAAGAAACGAGATAATAACACTTTTACTTAAACTGTCGGCAACCAAACAGACAAGCCACCTGATGATAAGTGGACAACATCCCAGCATCAGGCTCGTTTCTAAAAATCTAGATACCTATCTGTGGTAACACTGTGTGCCTAATAGCCCTCAGACCCTCAGCCGGAACACGAGTTATTTGTCACCTGAATCTAGAAAGAAGGCCAAGCAGTCTTAATGAAAATACCAGTAATATTATTGATGTTTAATAATATATTTATAGTTTAACCCTTACGCGAAGGGTCATCCGGGGGAAAGGGGGGCCTGTATCTATTCTATGCCGCCCAATTCGGCAAAATTAATCATATATGCTTGTAATAAACAGTAACTGTTATGTTTGTGCATGAAATATGTTTGAGAAAAATTATCACTTAGAATTAGCTTTTTAGAATTTATCGTATGGCTTAACGAATTTAGATGCAGTTTTCACTTATGTATTGTAGCGGTGAAAATTAAATTTACAGAGTTCCGTCTGTAAAATTATTAGATATTGAACTTACAGAAAGGTTTACCGAACCGAACCTGAATCGAGAGCATTTACTAGTTTCAAATAAAATTATTATTCATAAAATCGTATATTCTGAAAATCTATTATGTGGCGTGATTAATATATACGGACACAAAAAGGCGAACACAATAAAAAAATATCCAAATTTAAATTCAAATTGAAGCCCGCTCGGGGATCGAACCTGGGAACGTCAGCCTAGAAAAGGTCGCTGAGCGAAGGTCATCATCAATTTATTTAGAAAAGTACAGTATCTATCTATCAGTCTTAAAGTCTCAATACAAGTATTCATCCATCACACACATACACTTTATATTACATGTACCTACACACAATGACATGTTCGCTCCTCCCACATTACTAGGTAGTAAAGTAATGGTAATTTTTTTTATTTTATTTTATAGATTTTTCATTAACTTGTACACAGGACAACAAGTCGTAGTAGACTGCTTCTTGTCAAATTTCGTGATTCTAGGTTACCAAGAAGTACGTCGCCTACCTGTAGGTTTTGAATACCTGCTTTCCTGTGTAAAATGGTTTTCACCGACAGAAAGACGGACAGACGGACGGACAGATTCACCAGAAGTGATCCTACAAAGGTTCCGTTTTTTCCTATTGAGAAAAAATTTGTATGGTTATCTATAAATAATCGTAACTAAAAATATTTCGACTGCGGCTATTAAGGCAGGTTTCCCGAATAATATACTCGTAATGAAAGAAGGGCAGTTAGTATTCAAGCAGGACATAAATCTGTTTTAGGTATAATGGGCACACTTAATTATATTATGCATTTTTATTGTTAAAAATTTGGCTATAGGGTAATTCAAAAACGATCGCCTATTTATCCGAGTGAACGTATACAAAGCCAATCTTCATTGTTTTGTACCATAACATGCAGTTATTTTTACTTTTATAAAAATACTAGCAGTTGCCCGCAGCTTCGCACGCGGAAATTATGCTTATCATATTTGTAATTTTATACCCCTCAGAGAAGAAAATTTAATAACAGGTTAATTTATATTGAATTTAGGAATTTATAAAGTAAAACCTACGATACAATCACAAATTATTCCTCCGGGAGCGGCTTTTGAAAATTAAACAATGTTCACATCAATTTGTTTTTTCTTTTTCATGAAAAATTTTGAAAAATTCGAAAACATGGATTTCATCAATTAAAGGAGAAACGTTTGTTGCAAATTCAAAGCAAATTGTTGATATTTTAAAAATAATCCATACAAAGTTTCATGTTGTTTCCGGGGAAATTAATTTTTCTGGATGAAAAGTTTTCTAAAACATGATCAAAAGTATAAGAAACATCGAGCACATATAAGTAACAACTCTACTAATTTAATTCGAAATCAGTTCAAGGGTTTTGATGTGATCCAGATAGACAAACAGACAGACAGACAGACAATAATTTTAAAAACAAATTTTTTGTGCTCTAACACGTTATTGAAGCGTTATTTATTGATTATAAATTTCAATATTAATCCTCTCCCTCTTTCTCTCTTCCTCTTCCACTCCCAGTCCCTCTCCAGCTTCATAATGACGAAGTTCCTAAAAAACTTGCAACCCCTTTATTTACCTCTTAGGGGATGAAATTCCAAAAAAACCTGTTACAATTTTTTTTTCTTAATTATAAGCTTACAATATAATATCAAGTTTTACATTACTTCAGTGTTCAAAAATTACGAAGTTTCTTAAATCCCCTTAGTTTTGCCCCATAGGGGATGAATTTCGAGAAAACCATGACAGTTATTTTTTATAGTTATAAGCTTATATACAAATTTTCACCCTTCTTTCTTCAAAACTGACGAAGTTGCCATACTAAATTGCACACTCTTATTTAACTTTTAAGGGGTTGATTTTCCAAAAAAAAACAAATAACTTTTAAATTTTGTTTCTAATCATGAGCGAATATGTAAATTTTCATGTTTTTAACTTCAAAAATGACGAAGTTGCATACTATGTTAAATCGCCTAAATTAATCCTTTAAGGGATGATTTTCCACAAAAAATGTGTTAAAGTTAACTTTTGTTTATTAATATAAACTTACATACAAATTTTCATATTTATACCTCGAAAACTGGCGAAGCTGATTTGTATGTAGCTGACTACCAACCCCTATTTTTAGGGGATGAATTTCGAGAAAACCGTGATACAATTATTTTTTGTGTCTAACTATAAGCTTAAATACAAATTTTCACCCTTCTTACTTCAAAACTGACGAAGTTCCCATACTAACTTGCGCCGCCTTAATTAACCCTTTAGGGGATGACTTTCCAAAAAAACGTATACTTAAAAATTTAGTTTCTATTTTTGAGCTAATATATAAATTTTCTTGTTTTTAACTTCAAAAATGACGAAGTTGCGTACTGACTGTTGTCCTCTAAATTAACCCTTTAAGGGATAATTTTTCAAAAAAATGTGTTAAAAGTTAACTTTTGTTTATTACTATAAACTTACATAAAAAATTTCATATTTATACCTCGAAACTGGTGAGGTTGATTTGTATGTAGTTGACTACCAACCCCTATTTTTAGGGGATGAATTTCGAGAAAAACGTGATATAGTTATTTTTTGTGTTTAACTATAGGCTTAAATACAAATTTTCACCCTTCTTACTTCAAAACTGACGAAGTTCCCATACTAACTTGCGTCGCCTTAATTAACCCTTTAGGGGATGATTTTCCAAAAAAACGTAATACTTTAAAATTTAGTTTCTAATTTTGAGCCTATATGTAAATTTTCATGTTTTTAACTTCAGAAATGACGAAGTTGAGTACTGACTATTGTCCTCTAAATTAACCCTTTAAGGGATGATTTTCCAAAAAAATGTGCTAAATTTAATTTTTGTTAATTACTATAAACTTACATAAAAAAATTCATACTTATAACTCTAAAACTGATGAAGTTGGTTTGTATGAAAATGACTTCGAACCCCTATTTTTGCTAGTTAGGGGATGAATTTCCAAAAATCCGTTCTTAGCTGACGTCTCCTTAGCATAATCTATCTCCCTGACAAATTTCATCATAATCGGTTCGGTAGTTTCTGAGATTTTTTGTTTAATCAGCGGTGTGTCTCTTTTCAATTTTATATATATAGATTTCATGATAAGAACGATGTCAAAATAAAAAGTGAGAAGTAATCACCAAGAAAAAACGTATTATTATACCTATTTAAAACATTCACTACAACGAGCTCGCGTAAGGCTAAGTCAAAGTGCGCCGGGCGCGAGGCTCCCGGCCGGCCTAAGCGACAAATGACGTCATCACAGAGAATCGAGAAAGCGCGGGCGATTTAAATAGTGCCTACCTTGAATAATTAATAACTCGGTCATTTCTGGATGGATTTTAAAAATTTAAAAATAATAATAATAATAATAGGCATTGTTACACAATATTTTTACGTGACTTTTAAATCAAATAACTCTTACTTATTTTTATTTTCTTAATAATAACTAATGACGCGACTGTATTTTGTTTATATTCAATACAACTTTATACAACAGCTTATCGTTATTGATATTGGTCGGCATCAAATTTTTGTATGGAAGGCATTTTAACTACATTACAAATGCAAACATATTAATTGAACGCTATTTTGACAACGTAACGCATGATTTTTCACTACAAGCCGAGATAAATTGATTTTTCACAGTCTACTTTCTCGCTGGGTTGAACATTGATACTGAAATATCGACACTTAACCCTAACTGTAAATTTTTTTCAATATATAACAACACTCTATTTGTCAAAGTGGTGTAACAAATTATAGGGTTCTATTATAGAGGAGAGGTACATATCAGTTATACCAAAGGTATCGGCAAATCACCGATGCATTACTGACAAAGAAAGAAGTGTGAAAGTGAGAGAGAGAGAGAGAAAGAAAGAAAGAACTGTCTGAACTGGCTCCTATAGTAGAATCCATAGTTCGACAGACCACTTGACTTGACCAATAGTGTGTAAATTTGCTATCTATTGCAGAAAATTAATGGTAAGAGCTGGTAAGTGTCAATTTTTTAATGTTAACACTTGATTCACAAAGAAAGCGAGCGTTAAAAAAACGTTTCGTTAGGCGTGCAATGGAGAAATTTTGATTAAATTGTTAAAATAGTGGTCTATTAAACGTGTTTACATTTCTAATCTAATTAAAATACCTCCCGTTTAATGATTTGATTCCAGCTAAAATCAGTAAAATATGTAAGTAGTATTTAATTGAAATAAAATTCAGCCACATTCTACTAAGAACAATGCATTATGATAGGGTTAATTTGACTTTGAAAGTCACGCAAAACATCGATAAGAACATTTTCATAATGTCGATATGAACAGCAATGCCTATGTCCTAGCAACATTTGTGCATTTAATTTGTCAAAGTGGTCCGTCGAATTAAGGATCCGACTCAATTATATTATATTCGACTATAATCACAAGCCCCCAGCTGGAACACAACGAGTCGTTCAGCAGCTGACTGCTTTCACAAATGCTGCTACTGCTGATTTCGCCTTGTTACTGAATTTTTCCAGCGTGGCAACATCGTGGCAGCAACACGGACCGGATGCGATGGTATGATAATTTCAGAAAAAAATATTAATCTGGCAACCCTTACAAGATGTCACATGAATTGAGTGACTTGACAAAAAATGACAATTGCATGACAAATGACAACACATATGTCATAAATAAACAAATTCTATTCGGAAATTCGGAATCGGAAATATGCAAATTGCTATTTGATTTGGTGAAAGACAATTTCCATTGCGTTGTGTGTTGTGTACAATTTGGTAATCAAGTCTTTTAATTCGTTTTGTAGTTACTAAGTGAATAATTGCGTTGTGTTTAATTTATAATGGTGATAAAATTGTTACGACTGACGTTTACAAATCACAAACAAATGTAATGTACCTAAACGTTTTTGTGCTTGCATTTCATCCAAGGTATTGTATTTGTTGAAATAATTACCATGTTTTGCATAAGTTTTTACTATATTATCATGATTTAATATGCAGTTGGAAAATTTATGGTGATTTTCTATCTACTGACATCTGGTTATAATGGAAATAAATTACATTCAGCATTGATGGGTGGTATAATGTTTTAACTGTGCTGCTGGTGTGTAGGATTATTACATTTCGTGTATAAAAGTGTGTTTGTCTCTCCATACTGAGTAGATTCTTGTAGAAGTTCAATAATTATGTGGACTGTATGACAATAGTGGGGGACTTTTGCAAAGTGTTATAGGTCATATAATGAGGATCCTATATCTTTTTCCAGGTCATGATCCAACTGTGTTAAATTTTATTAAAATCCATTCAGTAAATTTTGTGTGAAAGAGTATGAAGATTTTTGGACATTAATATCTAAATAACCGTTTGAGGTGTGTTTATAAAATTTGGAGCACATAATTGCATTTCGCAAGTCTCAATAAATGAGCCAAGTTTGACAGGATTATGTGGAATAGTTTGGGTCAAAAGTGCCTCCAAATGGTTCATGTAATATTATACAAAGTGCTGCTCGCCAGTTCTGTTAGCTTGAACATGGCTTGACACCTACCGCGTGTCTAGATCGAAAATCCATACAAACTTTCACATTTATAATATTAGTGGGAAGGATAGTATTACCATATTTTTATATCATGTGCAAAATTATCTTTCAGTATAAACCATGCTCTCTGAAGATGGAGTGGAGAATAGACATGGTCCTCCGGGAGTCAATTCGAGGTCACTCAGTGCAGCTCATTCAGCTGCCGATCTTGAGGTATGTGTTAGACAATGACAATCAGTTTATAATACACAGACAGCACATACATGAAAAAATGTATGGATGGTATTCTTCAAATACATATTGTTGAGTTGTAATGTTATATTATGTAATGTTATACTGAACTGAGGGTCACCAACCAACTTATGATCAGGAGGTTGCGATGAAATTAAAGTCCGAAATGTTGTCGCTTTTTACTGAATTAACTTGCCAATTACATTACCGGTACCGGTACAATTTAAATTAGGTACGAGTTAGCCAAACGGGTGTTAGGGAACGACTGGAGAGACGTGTGGCTGCGCGGGTGCATACGTTTACGATTTCATCTTGTCAGCAAATAGGTCACGTCCCAACACATATAACAATTTTATTAGTGTATCTGCTGAAATAAAACAATTAGTTTTGTCCTATTTAAGTTAATGTAAACTTACTTAATGTAAACATTGCGTCCCAATCGTTAAGCTGTTTCTGAGATTAGCCCAAACAAACAGCAACAAATGGTCAGACAAACAGATAACATTTAGAAAATCGTTTGATAGGATCTTGTTATGGGATGTATTGTGTTAAGAATATATGACAGGACACGCATGTAAAAAAAATATTACAGTATGATATGATTTGTTGGGCTAGAACATACAGGCAACAACTTTGCACATTATTAATAGTTTTAATAATTAAAATTTGAACTAAGAATTTAATTTAATAATGTAATACAGTTACATTGTCCTAAATTCAGTGACTAATTCAAATTAATTTGATGTAAATTGTTGTATTACTAAAACAGGGTAATGTTATTTTATAATGCATTCAACAATATATGTATTGTATGACAAATTAGTCTCTTTTAGAAAAATGAAACAAATCCATTTCATACTGTTATTTGGCTAGCCTTGTATACTCCCAAGTTGCATCACTGTCATAATCTACTCAACTAATCAGACGACCCATGTGGCGTAAAAGTTACTTTTCCCAGTGAGGTGGAAATTTGAACAATGAGTTTGAATTTCTGTACACGGTTTGGGTGTGTATGTTCTTGTCTTTGTGTCCATGGCAAACAACACAAGGAACCCTAGTGTGGGGCTATGAGTGTAAAGAATTTTTTAATACAGTTGCTCAAAAAGCAGCGTATTGCAGGGACATATAGCGTTCGGGATGTGGGCTATTACATACTCGTGCTTTCTTTTACCTTTTCCGAACTCGTGCGTTCTCTTTCCCAACTGTCAAAATAATGTCTATTAAAAAGAAAAACCAACCACGAAGTTTTTACAAAAAAAAATCGTAGAAGTTTTTATGATTCATGCAAATATTTCTAAAAAGAAGCTACTAATTTGTTTCAATATCAGATTTAATGATTTGATTCAATGAGTTAGGTTAGGTTTCATTTCATTTCATCTCATTAAACATTTTCTTTTCATATCAATAAAAAAATCTACTGAAGACTTGGCTGTATGGGCATAGTTCCCTTTGCCTACTCAGAATGGGTGAAGAAAACAAAAAAAATCTCTGCTTGTATTCTTTTACGGTTGGCGCCATTTTCCAAAAAGATTGTGTTTTTATTATTCTATTAAATTGCTTCATTTTTTCGCAACTGTATTAAAAATAGTTGTTCAGTACACATGCGGAATCGTCATTGCAACTTGTTCCGACTGTCAACCCTCACCTTCGGCTGCGCCTCGGCTCGGGTAGATAGTGCAGTAATTGAAGCGAAAAATACGGTGTTACCTCCGAATTTTTTTACTGTGAACCGATTTGCATAAAATTTTGGAATTAGGCTTATCTAACCCTTAACTTCAAAAGTGAAAATAATCTGAACTCCGCAAATTATTTTTAAGGGGTGTAAACAACCCCTTAATGGAAAAATTAACATTGAGCCATTTTATCGCTAGAAAACATGTGTAATAGTAAGTTTTGAGGTTGTAAAGTGTTTTCTAACACAATTACCTCATATTAAAATCATTTTCAACCCCTTGAAATTCTTACAACCCTTGCTAACAACCCCTAAATTAAAAAAATCACAAAAAAATACTTTGGTATGACATAAAAAGATGTAAGTATAGAGTAAGTATTATTTTGTTCTCTATAATAATAGTCAAATTTTTAACCCCCTTTCAACCCTTAAAAACAACCCCTAGATAAAAAATTGTTAAATTTTTTTTTTGATTAAATGAAAAGGATTTAAATATTATTCTACACTCTCGAAAGTGATTATCATAATCTTCAACTTTGCTACCCTTAAAACTACCCCTAAATTAAAACAGTAAATATATATGATTACATACGGAGCACGCACAGCTGATCACCTGGCTTTTTCGTTGGCCCCTTCACTCAAATGTGTTATATATGTCACCGGAATATAATAAGAACCGTAAGTTTATAAATTTCCTAGGAAATTTATAAACTTTCGTAGGATTCTAAACGAGACATAAATTGTATTATTTTACGGCCACATTTTCGGAAATTTATCAATCTGCGACGGCTCGTAGTAAATTTATAAACTAACGGATTGCCCATTCGTAAAATTCTAAACGGCTCGACCAATCACAGAAGAGCTTTTAATTTTACGCTTCTTTAAAATACGGAAAATAACACACTGCACTCTGATTCGTCGATGTTGACAGTGGCAATGCTTGTGTCCATAGACTTAGGTACAATCAGACTTGCCAAATTGTAAACTAAATCTATCAGTTTCGATTACCTACCTAACAGAATTTTTACTTTAAATCTATTTAGGTACCTATAATACAGGTTTACTTTTTTACATAATATGCTAATAACCTCTACTTAAGGCGAAGCACCTCGCCATGAAAAAACAACTGAACTCAAATCAAAAGAAGGATAGGTTAGGTTATGGTTGTCTGATTTTATTTAAGAAAAAATTGGAACCCCGCGAAGCGGGGTTGCGTCGACATCTATGGCGAAGCCCCTCGCCATGAAAAAACAACTGAAATCGAAAGAATCTGATTCGCCAACTTCGATTTCGTGTGCAATCATGTCAAAGTTTTGGTCATGACCACTTAAAACTTTCGTAGCTCTATGGTAAATTTCACTTCGTGAACAAAGGAGAAGGAACACGTAACTTATTCAACCAATCAGAGCGCATATGGCGTTTGGTTATTGGTCACTTATTATTTTACTAGTGAGCTCGGTAAGTTTATCAATTTCCGAAAATGTGGCCGTAAAATAATACAATTTATCTCTCGTTTAGAATCCTACGAATTCGTTCCTACGTTCTTATTATATTCCGGTGACATATATACATGTAAGAACGTTGGTATGTATTCATGCCTACGTTTCCAAAATATATGAGCCATATTATGTATATATATACACGTTACAATAGTTTTGGGTCTCTATTATACTGCGTACTTTCACATTGCTCCAAATATTCACACTCCGAAATTTTCAGTTACTAAGTAGAAAAAAATATGATAAGTTTTTGGACCATAACTCCTTCAATTTTCATGCTATCACAATTTATAACAAACCATTTTAAAGGTAATTAACAGAGCTAAAACATCCTTCATTGCAATATATAGTAAAAAACCTTTTTTTAAAACGGTGAAGGGTTAAAGGGCTTAAGAGAGACTGTGATTGCGCTGCCGCGCGCTCTTTAAACAATCATATCTCCGTCAATTTTTGTTTGACAGAAATAAAAAAAAAAAAACCAAATTGTTCGTCAGAAAAATACCTAAATTTTTCATCCCTACACTTTTTTACGTATCTGTCGTCATTTTTGAGATATTATGAAAAAAAGGTGTTTTTTTTGTAAATTTGAAATTTTTGTTTTTTTTTTAATCTTGATTTTTTTTTAAAATATGTGTCCTGAAGCAGCCAAACTAATACAATCTATCAAACTCTCCATAATAAAGTTATTTCTAGGCGGAATACGATTAATTTTCATTTTGGCGGAAATGGCACTTATGAAACCCATTGATTTAAAAGAAAAAATATTAAATGGTCTTCTTATTTTCAATACAGCTCACTTATTTTACGTGCAAAAGACCTTTAACAGTGCTCATTTTAAAGCTTATTTCAAGCACTACAAAAACTTTTTTTATGGCAGAATGCATAAAATGCATCTGTTCGCCGCTAGATGGCATTGAACACAGATTAAATTTCAGACAAAATAAAAAACGGCTTTGATCTTCAATATCTAGCTTAATATTGCACTTAGAATGATTTAAAAAAAACTAAATTGTTCGTTTTTTTATCTGCTACAATTTTGGTTCTTATAAAATTTTCGATAAAATAAAACATATATTTTTGGAGATATTTGCAAAAGACCGATGAAAAACGTGAAAAAATTGCGATTTTTCAATTGCCAATAACTTGAAAAGTATTGGATTTTTCGAAAAACTTTATAGGCGATTTTTTGCTTAAAATTAGCCCTTCTATCGATATCCGAGGTTATTTTGAAAAAAAAATGTCCACCCCCGAGAAGGGGTGGCAACCACCCCCAGGGTGAGTGCGGAGTTTAAATCATTTTCACTTTTGAAGTTAAGGGTAAAATGAACCTAATTCCAAAATTTCACGCAAATCGGTTCACAGTAAAAAAATTCGGAGCAATAATGCTTCAATGACTGCACTAAGACGGATTTGTCGGAACTCTTTGCAATGACAGGCTTTCCGCACTCGTAATGAAATATACTATATCTTTATAACAGGTTCTCCGTGAGATCGAGAACATATACTTCTCCCCCCCGTCGGAGATAGACGCGGCGCGCTACGCGTTGGAGCACGCGCCCGTACCGGCGCACTGCGACGCCATCGAGCGCATGTTCACCAAACTCAAGCGGCAGCAACAGGTGATATCTAACTTATGGGCGTATTGATGTTACATACATAATTTTTTTAGATGAGACTTATTATCTTCTTACTGTCTTACAATGTTTCAATATAAAATAATACATAATTATGTACATGAATGAGTAGGAAGTTCAGTTTTTCTTTCAATTATTTTTCATTTTTTCAGTTTGAAGGCGGGTCGACTTTTTATTTAAAAGTTTTTATGTATCTTTCGTTTTGTTTCCTACAAGCAATACAGTTCTTTATTCCCTTTCTTTGTTTTAGGTAGTATCAGGAAAGGCGCTTCATCTCATATCTCAGCAGCGCGATAATTGCGATCGTGAATTTGCTGAAATACAGATCATTCGAGAACAACTGGCGACTACATTAGAAACGTGTAGAAAAGCCAGAGAAAACCTACGCACGGCGTCAAATCATCTCACTATATCTACCTTTGTGATTCTGGCTAACGTCAGAAAGAGACAGATTATAAAAACTGTCTTGAAATCGCTGGAGTTATTAAGAAGTTTGAGAAGTGTGGAAAAAGATGTCTCCGAATTGCTAAGCAGAAAAGAGTATTATGAAGCAATTGAACTGATTCTCAAAAGCAGGAAAGCAGCTTCAAACCACAAGGAATACACGTGTATAGCAGATCTTGCTACGCGGCTCCAAGACACTTTAGATATGACAGAGGAAAAGCTTGACTCAGTTCTATCTAGTATTTGCTACAATTTCGATGAGAACACATTTATGAAATTAAAGAAAGCTTACGACCTTCTAGGGAAAACGCAAGCAGCTATGGAACAATTGCATATGCACTATTCCTCGGCTGTGAATGAATCTGCCATTGAAGCAATCAAACCATACATAGGCGAAGTATCAATAGAAGTGAAGTTTCAAGAAATGTGTCAGTCGGTTCCCACGAATAAGGCGCACATATGTCTATTGAACTTATGTGAAAATCTATTCCAAGTCATGCGAAGTTATTATCTCCTAGTAAATTGGCACTCCAAGCAAGATAAAGAAGAAACTTCGACGTCTAGTAACGCTTCCGATATAGAGAAAAATGTTAGTAGGGAATACATAAGGCAGAAACTAAAAGCAGGATTGATAAGAATATGGCATGATGTTCAAGCGAAAGTTTCAACGTTTCTAAAGAGTTCGGGCTTAGAAGAGTATCCTTTTGAAAAGTTCATCCAAATGTTAGGGATATTAAGAAAGTTGACTCAAGTAGCTGAAGTGTTTTGTGGTGATACATCCGATTTGCTTCAAGATTTCATTAAGACACAAAGTGTTACGTATATAAAGAACTATCATAGAGGAAGGATGGAAGAACTCAAGCTATTTCTCGAAAATGAAGGGTGGGAACAATGTCCAGTTAAATCAACTTTCAATGTTCTCAACTTGCAAGAGTTTAAGCAATTTAAGAAGTACTTAAATCCGCTTAAAGACACGTCATTATCAGTTAAATCTGGTGCTCATTCAGACACAACTTCTTCAGTGCACTCACACGAAGATAGCGTGTATATTTCCAAATATTTTAATCAAAAAACATCCAGAACGCCTTTCGAAATTTTCCGGAACGAAAACATTACTAACGATGATATATTTGGAATAGAACCTGAATCGGAAGGTAGCGAAGACTCTGACGACGAACCAGAAGAACTTAAAAGAGATTATGTGGAAGAAACCGACAGACATGAATATGCGACCACAAATGATAAAGTACCGATTAGTCCTTCCAAAGTCAAAGATAGCGTCATAGTGACAAATACTACGCTCTCGGTGCTACGAAATTGTGGTCAGTATCTACAAATTAGTCGATATTTACCTCAAATATCATTAGAAGTAGTCATGCTAATGAATCAACTTTTCGACTACTACTTCTACGCTGTACATTTATTTTTCACCTCGGATTTGGAGGTGGCATCAACGACGTTGTATACGTCGAGATTAAACTTAGTCCTGAAAAGAATTTCAAACAGCATAAATGCGTCTACAGACGACTCGGTTAAAGCGTTTGAATGTCCTACAGTACCGCAGCATTTGGACATGAATTCCGAAGCCAATCTTCATGGGCTAAGCGAGAGGATAGTGGCTGTGGAGTCGGTAATATTCCTGGCAAAGCAATTTGAGCTTCTACAACCGTACTTAGAGTCAATAGTCGCGACTCACCAGAAGATGATTCTAGAACATTTTAAAGATAACACATTAGCAGTAGTTGTGGATTTGAGAATGCCCGTCTACATGTGTCCGGCGTCTAAAGCAGTTGATGCTCGTTCGGCATTGATAGCAATGTCCCAAGTACGATGGGACGTTAAGAATGTCGCCGTAGAACACAGTCCTTACGTAGACATGATAGTCCGAAAGATCCAAGTGTTTGCGTTGCGATTGGAAAACATTTCGAGTAGGGTGTCTCTGAACATCGAAGTTTTGAACTCGATTTGGGCGATGGTGTCAAAGTTTATCGTGCATCTCCTAGTGGAAGGGTTCTCGAATGCGACAAAGTGTTCTAATGGTGGTAGAGGTCTGATGCAATTGGACTATCGGCAGCTTTTCGTAAAGCTCGAGAAGATATCTGGGTTAAAACCGATACCATATCAAGACTATGTAGATAGATACGTCAAGGCATATTATTTGCCCAGGAATGAGTTGGAAGAATTTGTGAGAGATAGGACTGAGTATTCGAATAAGCACCTGTTAGCGTTAGTAAGTTGTGCGTGTGAGAATAAGAAGGATAGACAAGCTCTCACAGCTATTATTGAGGGGAGAGATTGTTCGAGCTAGAAGTAGGCAGGTATAGAGATCAGTGTACCAAGGTAGTTTCATCTCACAGCAAAAGTATCCGAACATTCCATATTCCAGCACATTATTCTTTCCTTATTTTGAAACAATAGAAATTTTAATTGAATCCCCTGTTCCCTACTGTACCTACGCAGTTTTTAAAAGCAATGTCTTCCCAATGTTTATTGAACTTTTTATTAAGTGGATGAATATGAAATTCCCATCATACAGGAAAATTTAATAATAGTACAAAGTTAGTGTTGATTAAAATTTTAATCAGAATAGGTGCACCGAATTTTAAGAACGATGCTATTATGTTAATTAAGCCTTTAAATTGATTTTACTTTTTTTGATACGGGAGCGAATACTCGTCATTTTAGGACCTTGAATTATAAGTTCACAACTAAATATTCGCATCTTTGCTGCTTGCTACATATAACTTATAATTAGAAAGCCTGAAGTTAAAATTATGAGTACCTAACGGCCGCACTCAGAGTCACTTAACGGTTACTTAAATCGCTCCTTAGTAAAGAATTTGTAATAAATGATTCAACACTAAGAGCGATTTAAGTAACCGTTAAGTGACTCTGAGTGCGACCGTAAGATGCATATTTTAATGAGGATCTTTACATATTAAGAATGGGAACTGCTTGTTGAGATATATTAAGTAATATCAAAGTAATATGAAATTTTTCGCTGCACGTGCAGAAATAATATTATATTAGGTATGTAATTAAATCTAAAACAAATGAAAATTATAAATGTGTACCAATAAATAAGAAAATGTAAAAAACAGCTTGGAATAGATAGACAAATTAGTTGGTTCACTGTAAATACAATAAAATTAAATGTCGCTTATGTAAATTGTAAATCACGTTTAAATTATTATTATCTTTATGTATCAAATAGCAACGTGATTGTTCATAATTTAGTAATGTTGTTCGGATGATTTATATTGGCGCCATGACAGTTTTAAGTTGGCGTCAAAAAAATGTATTAATGTAATTTGTTCTATAAATATAAATAATTATATTAAATGGAGGACAAGGGAATTTAGGGAATATTATTTACCGCGTTTTTGGCATTTAGCTTTTGTCACAATAGGTAAATAAATAATTTACCATGGCAATTACCTACGACATAAAGTTTGCTTATTTCAGTTGTACAGTACGGCCGACGTATTTTGGCGCGTCTGAACTTCACGCAGAAGGCTGCGCAGCAGTGCCGGATTTATATTTTTTATGAGTGTAACTTAGGCCAATTTATTTTCGCCGCCCCATGTACCTTTCTAAAATAATAATTTTCCATTCATAGTAAGAAGGCACTGAATTAGTTACTAACAAAGTGCGTAAAAAACAAGAATCACAATTTTTTGCGACACTATTTAATAGCAAAATCATCTGTAATATTCATATTATCTTCTGAAATCTGCCGCCCCTAGGCCGCGGCCTATACGGCCTATTGACAAATCCAGGACTGCTGTGCAGTAACATAATTCGGCAATGCTCGGTACGCGACGTATTATGTCTCAGTCACACGTTAGCATGTTCGTGTCGCTATCTCTGTCTTACATGTGCTACAAGTTCGCAAAGCTTGTGTTCAGACGCGCCACGATACGTCGGCCGTACTGTATCTATCGTAAAACGCAGTGTCGATCTTCATTGTGGCTTAACCGTAGATCGATATTGTTAGTATGAATTATGTTATGAACTCGTACTGTATTGCTACAACTAGGTACATACAATTCATTGTTATTTTTACTAAATAATTTATGTAATTATAGAATTAAAAGGTAATCTCAAATTTAAAGACATTAGATAAGAATCAGTACCTATTTTATTTTTATTACTATATATTATTTATGAATGTTATAAAATAAATTAAAAAACTACGTGTACGTATTTATTTATAAACCTCTTCGATACGTATAATATTTAAAACTAGCTGTTGCCCGCAGCTTCGCATACGGAAATTATGTTGTAACTTATTCAAACTTTTATCCTGGTTTCCCGGGAAGCCTTTTAATTTTCCGGGATGAAAAGTTGTCTAAATACCCAGGATATCAGTAATAACTTTACCAATTTTTATCGAAATCCGTTCAAGGATTTTTATGTGATGCCCGGACAGACAAACAGACACTTTGAGTTTTATTATCTATAGAGATAATTAATAACGGTTATTGGTTGATCACCGGTAAAACTTCGAATCTCTGTATGCAGATGTGATAAATGCCGATTAGTAATCAGTGATAACTAAATGGGCTAATAAATACAAACTTCTTCAGTTCCAAAGTTAACTGGAACTTTAAGTTTCTGTCATGTCTTTTTTGTAATCTCGTTGATGAGGTATATAAATGAGGTTTCGGTTGTAATGTAAAATACATTTGCTTACTTTAATTTTACATGCATTTATTTTATTCTAATTATAGCCCTGGCTCTGTGCGGCATATAAAATTGATTAGACGAGAAAACGCATTGAAGTATTATTACTAGCGCATAGAACTGACACCGCGAACACCGTGTATGTCCCAATGCATTGGCGCCACGTGGCTTCAATCTTCAATGGATTCGTTTGATTTTGAAAGGAGAACGGAGGCTCAATTTTGAAAATGGAACCTCCCGGGCGGGACACACATTTTGTTCGAGATGTCTGTTCTATGACATACTTCAATGTTGTAAGTATGTATTGTGAAAACAACCTTATCATTTGCGATTTTTGTCGTGATGGAATTATCTAGTTAATTAGGAAAAAACAGTTGTCCAACAATTTCCATTTTGCATTTCCATGGAAATAGTGGGATACATCCAAATTGAACAGGTTCAATTCATGGCCTTTTGGATCTCCTGCCAAGTCCCACATTCAACATCACAGCATAAATTAAACGCAAAGAAACGCATTCATAGCATTTTATTATTACATATTTTATATTTATAATTATAATAATTCTTATAATACTAATTAATAATTAAAAAAATACATAATTCTAATTTCCGTATTCATATACAATTCGAACAGAATAATCATGGCAGTGTTAACTGAAATTTAGTGGACAAAAGCGTTGATAGTAAAATGGCCCCAAATAGATCGTAAATCCGCCGTTGGTCAGAACGTCAATATGATTGCGCAAGCGCAGCGTGGTGAACACAGCTGTATCGTCAAATTCGTCAAAGAAACGCTTGCGAGACCGGAATAATTACACACAAAAATCTGATTTCAGTAGGAAAAAACCTCAAATCTCACATCTACTGAATTTTATAAGAATCTACGAATTTCACGGAGGAATCTACCTCCAGTTTTTGGATCTGGCAACACTGCGTCCAAGCGAAACTTCTAGAATGCATTCATAACGTTGTGTGTCACTGGGCAAGCGCCGCATCTAGTTGTTGCAGCGCCGAGCGCGCGCCCCGCAGCTGTGTGGCAAGCGCGCGGCGGCCCTCCACCAGCGCGCGGGCGCTCCGCCGCAGCGCCCCCAGCCGCGCCGCCGCGCGCTCGCGCTCCGCCGACAACAGGGACATTGCGTCTTCACCTGTCGACAGTCACTACTTTAGGGAACATACCACTGCCAGGGTATTAAATAAAACACACAATTCGACAGGCACAAGGATACTATTCTTTTCTTGCCTGACAACACCCGATTCTATCAATTCAACGTTATTTAGTTATTCTTTGATTCGCGATTCTCTCTATCTGTTTGCCATCTTGACAGTTCCCTTTTTCGTAATTTTCCCTAATTGACGTTCACCTTAATATTCCGAGAGCCCAGGGCCGCCAAGCTTTACTTATTTTCTAACGGACAAAATATCTTATATATATAATACAATGGAATAGTATTAGTGTGTACAGTGAATGTGTAAAAAAATAAAATTTAAAGGACCCCGCACTAATTGTTTGAAAATTGTGTTTCAGCGGATTGGTCTGAATTTTTGGTATGTTGTAACCCTAGCCGTACTGATCAAAAGTCCCAATTGGCACGACCCCCCCAAATGCGTATTTTGTCCTCCAGGGGGCACTTTCCCCCAAAGTCTATTTATTCGATTTCTGCGAAATCATTCTGAATTTTTAGTATGTTGTAGTCCTAATCATGCCAAACAAGAGTCCCAATGGACACAACCCCCCCTAAATGCGTATTTTGTCCTTCAGGGGGCACTTTCCCCCCAAAGTCTATATATTCGATTTCTGCGGAATCATTCTGAATTTTTAGTATATTGTGCCAAACAAGAGTCCCAATAGGCACGACCCCCCCATATTGCGTGTGTCCTCCTTCCGGGGGCGCTAACCCCCCCCCCATGTTCTATTTATTTGATTTTAGCGGAATAATTCTGAATTTTTGGTATGTTGTATTTCTAACCGTGCCAATCAAGAGTACTTATAGGAACGAACCGTATTCCGTAGGCGTATTTCCGCCATCTGGAGAAAGAAAAACCCCCCAAAGCTTTAATAACACTAAAAATCTTAAACAACAAGATCTGGATTTTGAGTATGAAGAAAAATGTTTAAGTTCACACGAAAAACAGGGCATTAAGGACTTTCAGGATTTCTGAATAAATATATGCAGTTAAGAGATCGTGCCCATTAGGGATTTACATTGCATTAGTGAGGCCTACAACATACTTAAGAATTCGGAACGATTCCACTGATATCACATGAATGAACTTGGTAGGGGGAGGTTGCCCCTTGCGAAAAAAACGCTCAGAAAGTTATTGAAAAAATGTAGGTTTTAAATGAATTAGCTTTGGGGGGTTTTTCTTTCTCCAGTTGGCGGAAATACGCCTACGGAATACGATTCGTTCCTATAGGGACTCTTGATTGCCACGGTTAGAACTACAACATACCAAAAATTCAGAATTATTCCGCTAAAATCAAATAAATAGAACATGGGGGGGGGGGTTAGCACCCCCGGAAGAAGAACACACGCAATATGGGGGGTCGTGTCTATTGGGACTCTTGTTTGGCATGATTAGGACTACAATATACTAAAAATTCAGAATGATTTCGCAAAAATCGAATAAGTAGACTTTGGGGGGAAAGTGCCCCCTGGAGGACAAAATACGCATTTGGGGGGGTCGTGCCCATTAAGACTTTTGATCAGTACGGTTAGGGCTACAACATACCAAAAATTCAGACCAATCCGCTGAAACACAATTTCCAAACAATTAGTGCGGGGTCCTTTAAAAAATCCCCCACAGTTTTATTTACACTAAACATATCCAAGAACATGCTAAGAACACTCGATTCAGTCATTTTTCAAACAAATAAAACGATAAAGACACTCCGGGAGTACCGACAGAAGTGAAAACTTGAATCGTCAGGAAATATTTTATTGTGTAGGAAATATTTTTAAATGAAGTGTTTTTTATTCATTACATTTTAGTTAAAGGCTGCCAACGCCTCGTAAAGTATATGTAAACTACAATCTGTAAGTAGTCAGCGAGTGTATGTCATATCTCGATCGCAAAAATTCTACCCAAAGGTTGTCTGGTAGAGATAGCTGTGTAGCGATAAGACCGCCTTTTATGTTTTATACTTTTAAATTATTTTTCTTTGTTACATATTGTGTGCACAATAAAGAGTATTTTTGTTTGTTTGTTTGTTTGTAAATTAAGTAACTATAGTTCTGTACTTCTCTCAGAGATGGCGCCACAGGTAGGTGTCGATTAAATGTCGCGAGCAGATTGGTTTTATCCCACCTCAAAAATGCCTCAACGCGCCTAAATAAGTTTTCACTTCAAAAAACTAGATCAAAATAATTTCATCCGTTTGGGAACTACGATGCCACAGACTTATACGTCAAACTTATAACACCCCTCTTTTTTTCGTCGGGGGTTAAAAATCAATTAAGACTTGAACATAATCATAATATTCAATAATAACTTCTAACCTAACATAGGTATGTAATCCACCGCCCGCTCCCCCCGGACGTCAAGCGTGAACCAGTCGTCAGCGTCCTCCGACTCTGAGGAGGGCATCTCCTGAAAACAAACCATAATAGTAACATTATACATATTTATTGTTCTAGTTACACAGCCAATTAATATTTCTTTACGGCAATTCTTCGAAACATTTAGTTGTTCTGGTTGGTTGTTGGTTGACAATCTGAATTCGAATCCTTTGTGCCGAAGAAACCGCCACGCAAATTGCGCTTAACATGATGTCATTAAAACGGCCCCGCCCCTTTTAGCGCGTTAACTGTAGCTGCTTAAGCTTATACGTCTACCCGTGATAAAATTGAAACAAGGTTCATTTGACTTTCGCAGCTGGTTCTAGTTTTAATCTGGATCCGCAAATGGCTACTACAGAAATCTCTTTGGTTCCTAATAAGAATTATCAAAGTCGCAACAGTTTACTTATTATGAATTTACCTTGTATCTTAACCAAAGATTATGTACAGATCGATTACTAAAAACTGTCGCCAGTGCCAGCCCTCATTACCTCAAATAATATATTACTTTAACAATGAAACTAAAACTAAAAACCTTAAAAAATATAATATAAGAACTAAAATATATTATTAAAAGGAGTCCCTTTAGTCACAGGAGACCGAAGAGCTGGCAGCTACCTTGGACAAAGAATTAGTCTAGCGATCTTCATTACCTCATAACATAAAAATGTACCCCCTCCTCTCCTTCAATATAAGAAGAAGTATAATGTCATAGAACAGACATCTCGAACAAAATGTGTCCCGCCGGGAGGTAACATTTTCAAAATTGAGCCCCCGTTCTCCTTTCAAAATCGAACGAATCCATTTAAGATTGAAGCCACGTGGCGCCAATGCATTGGGACATACATGGTGTTCGCGGTGTCGGTTCTATACGCTAGTAATAATACTTCAATGGGG